>VYXF01011313.1:292440-354692 GCA_013397295.1 Polioptila caerulea | reverse complement strand
CCCTGGCAGGGCAGCATTGTCCCCTGGTAGGGCAGCTTTTTCCCTGGCAGGGCAGCTTTGTCCCCTGGCAGGGCAGCATTGTCCCCTGGCAGGGCAGCATTGTCCCCTGGCAGGGCAGAGCCGCCCCCACCTGCCCGCCTGCCTGGCCGGGCTGAATGTCCCCTGCTGGCTTGGTGGCACTCTGCGACAGCTCTGGCAGGCCTGCAAAGCCTAATGCCTGCTCTGGGAAATGGCAGTAATTTCTTTCCCTGCTCTGGGAAATGGCAGTAATTTCTTTCCCCGTCTCTGGGAAAGGCTCAGAGTGCCCCGTGTAGTGCATTTACCAGCTCTGTGGGGATTGCCTCTCTCTGTAACCTGGACTCAGTACACCCATTCCACCCCTGGTAAGGAGAAGACACCCACAGGTCCCCACTGCTTGTTCTTGGTACCCAGTGAAACCATCCTCGGGGCAGAGAAATGGGAAAGCTGTTTCCTTTAGGTGAGGAGGACAGTGTGATGAGGGCTCTGTCCCTTCCTGACATGCTGGGGACTGCAGCAATACTGTGGCTGCAGAATCCTCAGTGCACTCAGGACAGCACTGGCGAGGTCCCTGTAAATAGATAAATGGAAGATGAGTGCACTTTGTGCAGCCCGTGCAGGGATGATACTTTCTGTACTCCAAGGGATGCTATGCCTCATACTTGGATCAGTTTCACTAAAGGAACCGTTTCTTTAGGAGAAGGAGGAACAGTCTGCATGGGAATACTTAACTTTGGCAGGATTTTATTTCAGGCTTTTAAATCTCCTCAGCATTGAATCAAACAGGTCGAATTTTAGAATTAATCTTTGGTTTTGAAATAGAGCTTTATGCAGGTTGTCCTCACTCTAAAATTTAGAAAGGACTAAAACTGCAATTCAAAAATCAAAGGAAAAAAACTGAAAGGAAATATTAAATTCTGACCCCTTCCATTGCCAGCATGGTCCCTCCTGCCTCTTCCTTTAACCAAGAGGAGACACACATGAGTCTATTTTGAAGGCACAGACAAGTAATCTCTAGAGCACAAAAATAAATTAGGTGCCCAGGCTTTGGAGCTATTTATTCTGGTACAAAGATTGATAAAAGGTATAACTACACAATTAGCTAATTCATATTACCCCCTAAGGATAACCTCAATGCCAGGAACTTCATTCCTCTACAGTTAAACCCTTGTGCTCAGAGACACCACACACATCCTGTCCAGGGAAGCCAGTCACTACACACAGCAGAGGACACACAGATCCTCCAGATGGCAATACAGCCATATTTTACCCTTTTTTTTTTTTTAATCTCTGAATGTATGTGACAGAAAAGCTGCTTAGAGTCTGGACAGCAAGAGCTTGTGATTTAAATTTATCTGTAAATATTGCATTCCTTTACACTATTTATTTATAGTGACAAATATTCAGTGTGTATATATATATATATCTATGTATATACATCTATTTAAAACATATGTCTTTGTGCATATCCATAGATCTACCCACATCTACTTCCCACTGTAGCTGTGTCTGCATTCTGCTCTGCTCTGCCTCAGCTGAACTCTGCTGCAGAAGAAGGAGGAAGATGTCCTGATGAGAAGGAACGAAGAGGGATGACAGCAGTTTAATTTCTAATTAATTAATCCATCATGATTAACTTCTGACATTGAAGCAGTTGTGTTTAGTCTCTGCTGAGTGTCTGATCCAAAGACAGCTGCAGTCAGTGTTGCAAGGGAGAATGATCCAAACTGGGTGCTCCAGTGGAGATGGTGCCCCAGTGTTTTGGCAGTGGGTACTCCGCTGGATGTGCAGGGTGGCAGCTTCCCTCACCCTTCTCCATGCTGGTTTCTGCCCAGCTCCAGAGCAGAAAAGCAGGGAAATAGGCTCAAGGGAAATCTGGTTGGGACAAAAAATTAAAAGGAGGTTTCTCTTTGTGTCTTGCTATTTGTAAAATATAAAAGTGTGAGCAGAAAGCCAGTATAGCACTACTGGACTCAAGGAAATGCAAAATTTAAATCATTTTATTCCTTTGCAATGAACAGTTTGTCTTGGCTGTACTCACATTGAAGTGGATCAGGAATTTTTCCAATGCATTCGAGCTTCTATAGCACTATAAGATACATCAGCTGCAGTTTAGATTTGGCAAAATGAATGACTGACAAAGCATTATTATCATAAGTTTACTTCTTCCCATAAACCAAAGTGGCATTGTTAACAGCATGCATATTTGCCTCAGGATGCCATTTGGACTTTGACATGTCTCTTGGCTGGCTCTCACCCACAGCACACGGGGGTTTACATTTGTTTTCCTGAATCTTAGGTTTCTGCAGACACCCCAGAAATGTTCGGATTCACAGTCCCTGTGGCACTTGCTGGTCAGTGAGCAGCCAACATGAGACACTTGGTAGAATATGGTGTTTACTTTGATGAATTAATAAATTACATAGCTGACCTAATATCTTCAAATATAAAAGTGGAGTTTCAGCTTGAACATAAAATGTAAATCAATGGCTGAAAAAATATTCCAAAATAGCACCACAGAAACCAGAGGAAATGAATTAATGTATAATTCAAACAGTTTAGCTAGGAGCAACATTTCTATTTTAATACTATGAATGTTTCTAAATCAAAACCATGTTCTGATGCTTGATTTCTTTTTCTTTGAGGCTATTTTTTGTTGTTGTTGGAGATATGAATGGTAATTAAAAACAACAGTGAATTATGAAGCTATTAAAAGCTGAGATTAAAAATTAAATAATGGAAGTCCCATGATTTATGTTACTGAGCTCCTAAGGCACATTTAAAGCAAACTCACTAAGAAATTCATGCTACTTCCATGTCAGCCATTTTATTCAATACAAACCTCATTTACTGAAGAGAGCTCACCATGTCTCAGTTAATACTCAGTTAAAAATTTAGGTTTTGGTATGGGTCAATATATGAACTTCTGAGCCCTATGTTGTTAGTGGCCTCAAGGTGAAAACTATGTTAGAGCTTGCTAAAGACAAGTATTTTATCTTGTAGAAGGAAAGGTGATGTGTTTGGGGTGGGCTCTTCAGAGTCAGTGGTTATTTTTGTGAGAACTTGCACAGTCCATTTATGCAGCCCCTTCTGTGAGCCACTTGCCTACCATGGACTCAAAACTCAGTGCACATTAGAACTGATCAGCTGCAGGGCCTGCTGGAGCTGGACTTGCTCTTAGGACTGCAGAGTAACCAACTCCCCATCCTCCCTCAGCACCCCATTACTAAAGTTTATATATTATATATGTGTAAATACCACAAGGGTTACAACTCCTGTTAATGACCTCTGCCTAAGCAAGTTGTTTGGTCTGGCATGGTTTGAGGCTCCTGCCTTGATAGCCCAGAATGTTCATGCATTATGAACTGGATTTAACAACAGGATCTAATAGAAGGGAGTAATTGCTGTTGCATAAATGCTTTGAAACCCTCCCATGCTCCAAATTTATGTAAACCACATGGGAGAGAGCCTTAAGCCCACAGTGAATTTCTTTAGGTTTTAAATAAGAACTTTAGAAATGAAGCTCCCACAGTGTTTCATTATTTTAATTGATGCAATTACTGTAAGAAACAATATCATTAGCCCAATTTCTGTTATTTATTTATAAAAAATTCAGGTGCAGCACAGGGATATTTTTCTTAGGCCTTCATATGATCCATCAATAAAGAAAGATGGTTTAAATTACTCAGCAGCATGGAGACAAGGGCTATTACTAAATATCATCCCAGCTCAACAGGGAAGCAGATGATTTTCTGTATATTGATACAAATGACATGGATATTTTGTTGAAATGCCATGATGCAGAAAGAAAGAATATATTTTTTGTGGCTACTTTTATTTTCTCGGAATCTAGAAAACCAAGATTAAAAAAAAAGCATGTCCTCTTTTGGCTAACACTGAAACCCTAGGGGACAGATTTATAAACTGCTGGAAAAAATTCTGCATCAGAGTAATTCAATTCACAGTAACTCATTTCTCACCTTTAATGAGTTACAAAGAGATACCTAAACTCAGATTTTTGCACTGTCACTGCTCCCCACTGAGACAGATGCTGTAGAGAGACTGATGTCATGAAAGGACCAACATTCAACAGGCACCCAATGAGCAAAAAAAGCACAGGAGAAGAAACTCTGCTTCATCACCTGCAACCTTCTACCTCACCTACCACAAAAGCAACAACTCCAAAGGACTGGCTTATCTGGCATGGGTTGCAAATTATCATTGTCGCAATCACTTTACTCCCTTTTCCTTCTTTACACCTTAAAAACCAAATGAGATCAGTCTGCAAGCAGATAACAAAATCTAGATGAGGAAAGAGCCTCATGGAGAATAGAATGTATACCCATGCTGACGTTTCAGGGACTGAAACTTATACTTTATGAGGCATAATTGCTACATATCTCTCTCATTGAGGGGTATTTTATCTCAGAGTGCTGTGCATCTGATGTTTTGATGTTTTTTTTTTGTTTTCACATGAACATCTATTGAAAGAAGCTAACAGGTAAAACTGCACCTTACTGTAGAAGAGAAAACATTGAAGTTCAACAATAAATTTGAGGCTATATACTGACCCAGGCAAAAAATTGGTTAAAATCAAAGTCACAGCAAAACCAAAAAAGGGAACCATGGCTTACCCCATATATCTTCTAGTTCACATATCACTCACCTTCTGTCCCCAGGCACCTTGAGAAGGGCAAATAGGATTTGTTGACACAGAGGAGCATCTGGAGTTTGTAAAATAAAGAATCATGTGTTGTAAAGTACTGCTACTCTTCCTTTAACAAAGCACTTGCTTTACTGCAGCTGCTGCTCACTACATGAAAGACAATCTACCCATTACTCTGTTTACCTGTTCATTGTACTCATCCAGCTGTTGTTTCACCTACAAGCAGTTTGAAGCAAGCATGACATCTTTGGATCATGTACTTTGGAAAGATCCCATTGTTGTGAAGTCCAGGAGCCTAAATGGAATGTTTATGAAAAAATAAAGTGCAGTGACAAAACATAAGAGTGCAGTCACAAAATGTTAAGGACAAATACAACAGTCTGAACTGTTTCCTTCTGGTTTTCTGGCTTTGATGGCCCTGACTGCACTGATCTCTGGGAGATACCTTGGGTGGAACTAACAGCTGATGCAGAGCCAGCAACCAGTAGCTCTGGAGGAGTACTTTATGGAGATTAATAATCCAGTTAATACAAGTGCCTGTAGCAATTCCTGTCAGAGAGGACATTTTAATCGTCTCCTTGAATCCCTTGTATTTAGTTAGTTAGCTGTGGTAAGCATGAATTCAAACAGAAACATCACTCCCAGAATTCAGTATTTTCAGGTGTGGTATGCTCTTGTTAAAGTCAATTGGGCCTGTGTGTCAGGATTAGTGCTTAAACTGCCACACTGAGACAATGCAAAACAAAGTTCCAATTAGCTTCAGGAAAAATAAAATAACAGATCTCTAGGGTAGATACATTTGCTTCATACCTAAGAAAGTCACACTTCAGTTATCAGGGCTTAACAGCTCTTCCTCTGGCTCCAATTTATTGCTGACATTGTAGTGAAAATAGGGCAGAAGATGACGTGTTGTTCATATAGCAGAAGGAAAAGGTGGTAATGCTGTTATGGAGAGCACAATGTATCAAAGATATGGTACAAATATGTACCACAGAGCTCACAAATATGCAGAGCTATCAGCTATTCCAACAGAGCATTCAAGGCTGCTACCTGAGAGATCTCTGAGAAAATTTAATCATTTGAGGGGGAAAAGAGTTTGCAGGACGTCATGGTTGATTCTGTCATATTGAGAAAGAAGAGGATGAATTCAGCTCAAAGTCCTTTTCTGCAGACCCATTTGGGAGTGCATCCAACAGTGTCTGAGCACTGCTCCTTACCCCAAGGGCGTGGACATGGAGCCTGTCCGCTTGTAAGGCAATTTCACACACACAGAGAAACCTGCTGGGAGCAGCACCTCAACACTGGCTTCACCCTGGCTGCAAGAGTGACCTTCCAGAGGCACCCCAATCACCCAGCAACAGGAGCAAGGGGACAGGGCTGTTTTAAAGACACTGAAATTTAACACAGCACAGGGTTTACATTATTTATCAACAAAATTGTTTTCTCTTTTATCTTCTGCACGTTTTTACCTTCTTACGGTGAACTGAGTTCTAATTCCAGCTTTCATTCAAATTGCTTTTAGATTCAGCATTTAAAAATATTCTTCTGTGTTCAGCTCTGCCCTCCTCCCTAAGCAGCCTTTCCCCACCTGCCCTGTGTCTCTAATGTTTAAAGAACGTCCTCTCTTAGCCTCTGTTTAGAAGACTACACAGGGTAAGCATATCACAGTCTTTGTGCCAGATCAGCTCTCCCTTTCCTGGTGATCTCAGAAACACTGTTCTTCCCAGGTTGCAGTTTAGACCCATTGTTCTCTAACTTGAGATGTCAGGAATGTGTGGTAAACATCAGTATATCTAAAGAGCTTTGAGGACCAGCACTAGAATCACAGAATAACAGGTTGGAACATTTGGTCCAATCTTTCTTGGGAAAAGCATTGTCTAGACAAGATGGTCCATCAGCCAGTCAAGATTAATCTTAAAAGTATCCAGTGTTGGGGAATCTGCCACTTCCCTGGGGGGATTATTCCAAGGGTTAATTGTTCTCACTGAGAAAAAATTTTCTTACGTGTTGAATAGGAATTTCCCTAGGATTAACTTGTACACCTCATCTTTTCCATGTGACTTCTCACAAAAAAGATAGTCTTCATCTTCTTTGTAGCCACTTTTTAAATACAGGAACACGGTGCACAAAAATTGTTCCCTATTCTTGGGTGTCATTCCCTTTGTCATGTTCAGAAATGCTTGAAGGTAAACACAGGTGTTTGGAGGAATCTGGAAGCTACACTGCCTATCTCAGCATGTATCAACCTGATGCTAAAGAGCATCTGGAAGAAAGGCTGTGAGACAGAATTGCCTTCAGAAATGCTGACCCAAATCCATGTCTACTGTTCCCTCTCTACACTGCTGCAGATTTATATCAGGTTTCATAAAGCCACTGGATTTACAGGGCCAGGCTCTCGCACAGAACTAGATGGTTGTTGTGGATTCCTTCCAACACAAACCATTCTGTCATTCTATGATTCAATATTGGGTGGGGTTTAAATTATAAATACAGGTGTAGCACCAAATTTTATGCCAAAGCTCTCTTCCCCACAACTGAAGGGCTTGGATTAACCCTTTCCTTCTACTCCTCCCAGCTCTGCCAGACAGGAATGGGGTCTGTGCAGAGAGGTGTAATACTCAGTCCTCATATAATTGACAACAAACATAACTACCAAAATATGTTTTAAAATTATTTTCTAGGTAGTTCCTGCATTCTCTCCATTGCTCAGCACCTACTGAGCTGTGACCAACAGCCATGTTGGAGAAACAATATTTTAAAATTTACCAATGTGTCTGACAGATTGACTGCAGAGCCTCAGCCCCTATAAACAAGTATCTCTGCAGTGACTTCAGTGATTTAAAAAGGACTCTGACCTGCTGAGAAGCTGATTTGTAACCTCATGACTTAATCTAAAATAGTTTTATTTTAATTTTTATGTAAAACTATCTTTTAAAATTCACGTCACGCAACACAAGACAACAAGAACAGAAAAGAAAATGCATAATTTCTTTAGAAAAATCCCAAACTTTTAAAATTAGCATTACTGCTGAGAAACGTTGATCTGTTGATCTGTGGCTGTAGGTACTGCTTCTTTCCCCAGAAAGTACTCTGTTATAGTTATAGCATTTGCTGTTCCACTTTACTCAGCTGCTCAATATCCAGATCAATAAATATATGCATCTTGCAAAATGGCTGTTGCTAGGGAGACCTCAAATATTCAATTGGAGAAAAAATAGCTGAATAGGCTTTCATTTACAGGCCACCAAAAGGTGTTTGACAGCCTTAACTCAAGGGATGCTTTCTTTTATTTTGCTTCCCTTATACTTCCTATTTTAGTTTTGTTATATATTCCGAAAACAAACTTTTCCACTTAATTTTCTATGCTGTTTCTCTCTGTATTTGAACTGGTAAGGTTTTTAGGAAGTCCAGAATGAGGACTTAACACTTGTAGTGGGAATGGTGGCTGTTCTATGATTCTTGTTACAGTAGTACTAATGTTTGGTTGGGCTCATTTTCTGCTTTAACCAGGATAAATCAGTATCCTGAGCACACATATTATGCAATATTATGACTGCAGAAAAAAGTCGATATTTCTCAGCTGTGAGCAATTATTCTCCCTTGCAAATGCCTTTGATGTCTAGGACCCACCTGATGAGTTTGAGATAAGTGAATATACTGATTTTAAAGATACCCCAAAAACTATTGCTCATTTACACATAGATGAGATAAATCAGCTGGATTGAAGTTAAATGAGGTTCTTTAAAAGTCTCATCTCCAGTCTATTTGTTTTTGGGGAAGAGAAGTCTGTGCACATTTAACTTTTGCAAGAACAATTGTGCAAATCAACCAGAACCATCACCTTTGTTTACAGTTTCAATTTTCTTTTAAACCTGAGCTGATTCTACCCTCTCATTTGCATTTCTTCCTTTTACAGAAGTTCAAATATCTTCCCTAAGTAATCTCTAGAAACCAAAACTATGTTTCTTTCAGAGATTTCAGAAGAAATTCTGTTTCCTGGCAACCCCTACAAGGCTAGGCAGAGTTCTGCTTCTCCCCTAACCAGCAGTGCTCTCTCCTAGGACAGCTGAGAGTTCTGGTCTGGATTGCAAACCCCCAACACAAAGCATGGCGAGTTATTCCAGCCCTGACTTAGCCTCTGGATGGATGGCTAATAGGGTAAAATATGGAGGAGCCTGATGGCCACATCTTCTACCATATGCTTTAATACTGCTCATAAATTCCCTTAGTAAATTCACCAAAAATTAAAGGGATACTTTGCTATATCTACAGATTTGATCAGTGGGTTGGCTGATTTGCCTCCCTGCTATTTTCAGTTCCTGGCTAATTTTCTTCCAAAACTACCAGTAACTCTAAAGAATAAAAAAGCAGTATTTGTACAACCATCTAAATCCAAGATCACTGAATTTCAGTGTACTTACAAATACCCAAATATTCCTAAAAAGGAATTTACAGGTGTCACAGAAATAGAATATTCACTTGGTGGTTCCTGAATGCCTGAGAGACTTCAAATGTTTGTTCAGTTCCTCTGTGATCTCTTTATTTGATTTTGAGCTATCTGTGTATTTGCTTAACATTTAATACAGTAAAAATTCTATGAAATTTTAGTAATACCCATAGAATCAGAGGATACTTCATAGCTTTTAAATAAGATTTTGTGTCTTGGAAACAATCAGGCTTCTAGAGGAAGTCAGTGACAATTCCAGAACTGCCTCCTTAAGGTAGAGGAAGCCACAGCAAATATTGAAATTAGCAGGCAGCCTTAGAAGAAACTGGAGGATGTAGAAGGGATATTGAAAGTCTTTATGGGACTTTACTGATAAACTCTGCAACTTGGTGAATTTTCAGGTTGCTTTGGTGCTGTGTCAATGACAATAAAGTTTTAAATTCCTAGAAAATTAGTATCAATGCATCCTGACAGCTGCTCCCCTAAAGTGACTCTAATATACTTTTGACTTCTTTGACTTATCCACCAAAATCCAGTCCTTACATGAGACAATTTGTTTGGGAAAGGGAAAAATAGTTGCAACATGGGAACTTGACCAAGAAAAACTAAGCTTGACAGACTTACCACACACTGAGACTCCCCAGTCAAAAAAAACATTCCTCCAGAGTGGAGCTGTGCTTATCTGTTTTCCAGGGATTCTGAGAGCTGCATACATTCACTGTGCACTCACACTGCTGTGTTGAATATTCCATTAGATTCTGCTGCATTCCCTCTTGATGTGCTGAAGAAGTAGTTCTTTTTCATTGTCCTGTATTTGTGGTTTTTTGAAAACAAACCCACAGCCCAAACATATGGGAATTATGCCTCCCTCTGTACAATCGTGGGAACTGTTGATGCACATAGACAAGCATTGTGATAAAGGATAATAAATGCAAATAAACTATGAATTGAATAAAAAGCACACATCAGCTATTCTGCATAGATCTCATGAGCAGCTTCATTTGTCTTTCATGAGGGGCCCCTGGTGTCGAATTGGGTTCATCCATGTCCACGAGAGCTTGAACTGCAAGGTGCAAACACTGGAGGTTCATGCCTGTTCGTGTTCTCTGCTGATTCCCCAGAGCAGTCATACTCCAAGTGAGAATGTGAAAAAAGGGAAGCTTAAAAGTAAGTCTGACTTCTAGCAGTGTTTCAGGTAGACTTATGGGGTGGGGAAAATGTTGTTTGTTTGGGTTTAAAAAAAATTTTATTAGAATAAAAGCAAGAAATTAAATGTTCTACATCTGTTCTATTATTACGGCATCTCTTTCTACAAAAATACCATTTTTTAGCAAGAGTGATCCCTTTTGTTTGATAGCATGTCAATTCTAGGGAATCTGAGAAAAAATAATGAATAATATTTGGATAATTTACCCACAAATGTAATCAGCAATTTTGTAGAAAAAATGAATAAATAGAGGCTCTGCATTCTGCTTCTCAAATTCTTCTCCATGGTCTTCACTTTGCCCTTACCCTGGGCTCTGGGCACTTGGCACAGGGAGACAGATGCTGAGCTGGCTTTTCCTCCACCTAAAACTTGATTTTGATTTGCTTTTGAAAATATGCATATCAAAAATGTACAAACTGTAAAAAAAAAAAAAAAAAAAGACAAATCTTCAGCTTCAAATAACATGTTAATTTCTAATTAAGACAAATATTGATGATCTAGCAGACAGTTTTAGAGAACTGCAGTTACAAATCTATTTCCTAATTTATTCTCAATGCCAGATATTAAGTACTTTGCTTTGTTTTCTCAATTTAGATAGTCTTGCTGGCTTCAAATGAGCCTACTCCTGTGTTTAAATCCCTGGATGAATCAGCCCCTTAATCTGTCCATATTAAACAAATTGCATTATGTATAAGGAAACTCCCAGGATTTCTACTATTATCTCTTGGGGAAATATTTGAGTTAACTTAATGCTGGTAAGACCCACAGCTTAAAACCTGCAAAAAGACACAGAGCTTCACAGAGCAACAGAAGTTAATTTAAACTGCAAATACGATAATAACCTGGAATAAGAGTTCTAGAAGATTATTTATCAATATAAGTCTTAGGCATCTTTGATTTTCCTGTAAAATGAAACTGATGTCTGCATTAATAGTTTTGCAGTATGTCACCAGACAAAATAAGTTTTTATGAACTGAAACTGTTTTCAAAAGGCCTTTGGCAGTGTGCAAGCAGACATTGTGCAGACTTTCGGAATTTTTTTTTACTTTTTTTTTTTAAGATATCATGAGTTGCCTGCAGCTTGCCATGAATTGTAGGATTTGATCTGGAAGCTATACATTTCATCTGCCTGTGGTATGGAGCAAAATGTTATTCATTGAAGTCCTGGAATAATTTTTATTTGATGTCAGTGGGGACAGCTTAGTTTTAGAAAAATTGTTCTATTTAAAATGAGCCCTGGCCCAAGAAAGCATGAGAACATAAGCCAAGTTTTTGTTCAGCTTTACATAGTCCCACTTATTTCAGTCAATTGATGAGAAACCATGACAATTATTTCATAGGTTATACTTGAAGAGACTCAATTTCCTTTACTCCTTAAAAGCTGAAAAAAGCTATTCTAAATCAAAGGAATTTACTCTTGGACTTGTCAAAACTCTATGAACAATGCAGGTTTACTGAAGTACTGTTTGGAAATGTCACAGTCTTCTTATCATCACTGAGTTTTGGAAGCTGGAATAATTTATTATTTTATTATATTTTTTTTCTTTCTTAGCAGAGTAAAGGGCAAGGAAATGGTGTTTACATCTGATTAGGTTTTCTTTGGCTTTGGTATCGTGTCCCTATCACAGTGCCTAGTGCTCAGTGGGTGATATATTTACCCTGTGAGCAGAAGGGCACAAATGTATTGCCCCAATGCAGGCCCTGCACATTCCCTGTGTTTGGATAAAGGCACAAACTCCCAGGTGCCATTTCTATCAGCCTCTGCAGTGGAAACTCCTCACCCCAAATTAACCTGACTTTGCTGGGAGGTGACTTGGATAATAAGGCTCAGGAGCAGACACAGAGAACACAGCATCAACCTTGGACTATTTGCTGCTGCAGGAATTAAAATTAGGTAAGTTCAGCATGATGTTTCACAAAGATCCAGATTCACCCCACTCCCTCCAGTGCAGAGTTCTAACAGTGTTACCTGCTAAAAAAACACCCCAAACCAACAAACCAACAGCAGCAATAATACATCATTCAAATAAGGTAGATCATGCTGGAAATTCATCCTCCTCATCTGATTTTCATTGAATTGCATCTAAATATAATATCTGGATAATAGAGAGACATATACACCTCTTCAAAAGAAATTATTTATAGTGAATCCCTGAAGATTACACCAACATTATATATTCCCTCTGTGTGTAGCTCATGTGTATCTTGCTCTATATTTTCCTAGTGCTACTTTTCAGTGGAGAATGTGTTAAATATACAGGCAAGAATTCAGAAATCTTTATTCAGAAAGCTATAGAAAAACTCTTCATATTTTCTCGAAGCTGTATGGCTTAATAGAATCTCTGCAGGTGAAATATTAATGTTTTATAATGAATTAATTCAGAAAAAGACCAGTGACTTAAAAAAAACCCATAAAGACCTGCATCATCAAACTATGGGTTGCCATATTAATATTCTACTGAGGAATGATAGCTGGAATCCATGAGGAATGATAGCTAGAATTGTGCTTCAGCTTCAGTTTCCATTATTCTTGGCTTTAATATGTCATGTGGTTGTGTTTTATGCTCATTTTCATTTTACTCATTTTGAGAGAGTCAGAATAGTAGGAAAAGCAAATGAATAGTTTAAACTGTAGCAGTTAAGAATTGCTATGAAATAAAATCCCCATATCAGGACCAAAATGGGAAAAGCTCATTATTTTTGGTATGCTGTCTTCTGCTGGGTTTCATTTTCCCAAAAGAAGAAAACTCATAAAGAAATGAACTTCAGAACTACATTCAGGCCTTAAAACTGTTACAGATCTTTGAGCTGCATAGAAATATACATCTGGCATAGAGTGGAATAGAGCATCAAGGATGTAGTTACAGCTATTTTATATGATCAACACCTTTTGACTGAATTTAAGGGAAAGACAGATATCAAAATAAGGTGTTGATCAGCAAAGGTCTAATCTAATCCATCTTTCCTTGTTTGTGAGTTTTGCCATTACATACGATTTTTGAAACACAATTATCTAAGGCTGAATATCTGTTTAAGGTCGAGGATACCACTTCTGCTAACTGAACATTTCAAGGTATGTAACAAGTAGATTGTCTTGCCATGTCTGGGCTTGGAATGGGGCAGTTTATTAGCCCTTCTTTTCACTAGGCAATTGACTGAAGCCAGGTACTCGAGTTATTTCTCTTCAGTAAGGTAAACTTCAGTAAAAGGCCGCACAACAAAGTAACAAAAAGGTCTCATGGGCATTATTTATGCCTCTTGTGACAATTCAAGTGCTACACCTCTATTTACACTCTAGTGAAATTGCTATGATTGTGGGCAATTGAGAGAGAGATGGGCAGTACTGTTAGGGATCAGAATCCATTTTTACTGTGAGCTACATGTGCTTAGATACCATTCCAGGAAGGCTATGTTTTACTACATTGATTGGGTTAGCAAACAAACAAACTTGTACATTTTGCAACATTTCTATGTGATTTAATCTCCTTTCCCTGCTGCCAGTCTTGAGCCAATCTTCTTGCAATCTTCAAAGCTCTGTTTGCTCTTGCCAAGGCATCTTGATTATCAAACTGTTTATGCTAATTAAATCCACAGTACTCGCTGTCTTACCTCCCATAATTATATACCCTTTAATTGTTACAGAAGTGGCCAGTGCTTTATGGAAATGATAGAAGAGGAGCTGTAGGAGACAGGAGGTTAAAGTCATTCAATCAGTGTCTGACTTTGGCTGGTGGTGGGAACAGCTGATGGTGCTGACTCCGGATCCAGCCTTCCCCAGCGCAGCCAATTTGCATGGAAAATGTCACTGTGGCACTTACAGTAATGGCTTTTGAGCACAAAAAGACCCCAGTTAGGAGGGTCTGAAACATCACTCAAGGTAACCTGGTGGTAAAGAGAAATTCATGCTACCAAACAAAACTACTATAATTTTATATTTCCAAAGGTGCCTCCAAGACTTGCAGTATCCTATTAATTTGGATTTGTTATTGGTGCATATGCTGCATGGTTTTCATCAATTTCTCATGAAAATATTCCATTTGAGGCAGTTGTATTTTATCACAACTCAGGAAAAATGGACCTACCAAAGCACATTGAATCTCAATCTCTTCAAAATAGTGGAAAAGAACAAACTAAAAAATAAGCTCCATCCATCTCTATTCCCTACAATTATGTAAACTACCAAACGTAAGCTGTTGTTGACTTTTGTTAACATCAGTGTGGAATCTTAATGAGTCAAATCTAAGTGAGATAAAATGCAGTTAACTATTTACCGTTGGGGCAATAATTTCCTGTAGCAGTTGGCAACCATGTGTGCAATGTGTTCTTTTGCAGTAAAAAAAGCACTACAATCTTTTCTTTAGCTGCAGTATGATTTGCCCGGAACTGTAACAGCTTCAGGAGGAGAATCACTAAGTTTGAAGAGTAGAGAAGCTTGTAAAGATATACTGCTAATCCAAGGTGGTTTAGAGCCAGTCAGCCCTCTGTGAGGCTTTTATAGGATAGTGCCAAGACAATTTATATTAAAGAGAAATCTGATGGGTCCAATGAGTCTTTTTTCCCCTTCACTGCTCTTCTCCTATTCCAGTTAAAATACATGGAAACATGGTACTCAATCTTGATCTGAGCTCTGCACACCTGAGATTTATTAGGACAAAAATCAGCACAGCCTCTGACTGCGGGTTCAATAACAATGACACTATTTGAAAAGTTGTTTGTACTCCTCAAGTTTGTATCTAAAACACAGCCAGTTTTCAAGGTGCCCCTGTGCCCCTCAGTACTCAAGCCTCTTGACTAGTCAAGTAAAATACTTGTCATGGAAAGAAATCCTTCAGCATCAGAAACATAAAATTGGTGCTTCCAGGATGTGAAGGAAAATGCCTCAACCCTCTACTCACTTCTGCACTTCAAGGCTGCTTTGCACACTTCACAGCAGCTTTCTCTGCACAGGTCTGGCTCTTACTTCAAGGAGAGGCCAGTCAAGATAACTTAGCACTGACCTGTGTTGAAAACTGGATCCTTTCTTCTCTTTACAAATTGCCTAAAAGTCTCCATAAATACACTTGTTCACAATTGCCCCAGACAAATACTTTAAGGAGTTTTCAGTTTCCTAAGTGTTTGTCCAGCCACTCCTCAGAAGATTGGCTCGTTGGCCTGTGTTGTGATTTTATGGGCTGAGGTGGATGTACAGCTATTTTTGCCCAAGTGGATAGCTTATGTTTTTAAAGCAGACCGTGAGCTGCATTTCTATCCCTAGGTTTCCTTAGGCTAAGGAAATAGGTTAATAGGATACAAATACTCATTGGGCATGGAATAAGGGCTATTTTTACTTGCAGCCTACCATATTATTAGCACATTTTAAACACAGAAACAGTGATCTACTTTTGATTTGACACACAAGATGGCTTGGAAATTATTTTAAATTGTCACTGTCTCTTTTTTTCCTTTTTTCAGCTGTATTTTGTTTTAGTAGAAGTGGCAGTTCTGCTCAAGCTGGGAGGCTCAGTACGCATCCCTTAGAAATGTCATAAAAACCATTTTGTGTGTCCTATCTATAGTGCAAAATAAGAGTTTAAAAATGAAAGCAGCGTAATATAACCAGAAAGCAGCGTAATATAACCAGAAGCTAATTAGTCCATCGTTAATTCTCTAAAATAAAATAAATTTCTACACTTTTATTTATAACACAGAAGGTTCTGAATGTTCTCGTGTGACATTATTTATGGCAAAACATTACAATTTTACAGTTTATTATAAACTTGGTTGATTTGTCTTTTTGGGCCTTTGTTGTTTGGGTTTTTTTCCCCAGAAATGCAGACATTGCACATTAAAAGATAAAACTGTTAATATAATAAGGTTTATTCAGCACGCATCTTTTTTCCCTGCTGTCAGCTGGAATTGACTGTCACAGGAAAGCATTGAGAAGAAAATGTGCTCTATACAGACTTCTAAATTTGGAAAATCTGCATCCTTCCTTCAGCAGAGGGCTGAGTCTTACTAATTCAGACAGGAAGATATCATGACAACTCTGCATGCTCTCCTGAAACAACCTGTTCTCTCATCCTCTTCACACACACAGGGGACATTCTAATCTCCGGCTTACCTGCGATATGCTCATGTTTGTCTCTCATTCCATCTCCTCTGGACTCTCAAGAGCCTATTACTCATTTAGTAGACAGAGATCAGTGGGCTTTGTATGAAATTGCAGCAACAGTGGATTAGTAAAAATATTCGTTCTTCAGGTGTAATTAACAGTGTGATGTCCTTCACTGCTAAATACTGGGCATGTCAAGGGCAACGTCCATTTCTGTACATCTGCTGCAAGATAACAAGGCCTTCAGTCATCTTCATTCCCATGCCTTTCCCTTCTGCTGTGCAGAAGAGTGATTATCTACCAAAATCAAAAACCTGGATATGAAATAACTCAGAAATGCTGCCCTGAGTGGTGGTTAGTGCTGCTGCAGCCTCTGCCCAAGGCATTGCCACCATCAGCATGTGCTAAGTGTCAAAGCTGTCAAATGCTCTATCTAGATTCCTCTTGTTCTGAGGCACTGCATGCAAATCTCTGCTGTGATAACCCAGATGGTGCAGAAAGAACCTTGACACTGTGCTAGCCCTGTTCTACACAAAACACCAGGCTTTTATCACCACTGCTAATGAAAAATCCAGAACCATCACAGGCCATGATGGAAAAAGTTAACACGGCCCCAGCCACAGTACACTCAAGCTGTGTGGCTTTTATAATGGCTGCTCAGATAGTTTAGAGGAAGGCCAGAATCACTTCTTCTGCTATAGCAATATATATTTTTATATTTAGAACCTTTTCAATAAATCCAAACTTCTGCTATGGCTTAATTTAATAGCTGAAGAGTAATTGGAGTTAATTTTCTCTAGGGACATAAAAATACTAATAGTTCATAAGCAGAGGCTTCCACAGAACCTCTTTTGAAGAAGGAGTGTGAAGGATAAAGTGAGCAATAGTTGCAGTTGAATGAATTAATGTAGATTAGTTTTCTGCAGTTTTCAGAAAAAAAAATGAATTAAGAAGACAAGCTGCCATCCCACACCAGGAGACTTCCAGGGGAAAATCTTGGCACAAACAGATTTGTGCAATTACAGGAACCTCCCCCTGGTTTTGTCCTTCCACCCCTTCTGTCTCTACTGACATCCTCCAGGCCCCTTGGATCACTGGTTTGTTTCCAGCATCCTGACCTTTTGAGGCCATTTTTGGCCTCTACTTTTTTTCTTGTCTCTGGTCCAATATTGTCCCCCACCTCTGTTCAGTCTTAATTTTATTCTGTGACTCCAATGACCTTTGGGTCTATCAAACCCTTTCATCTCTACATTTTTTAGCCTCACACAAACTTTCAGCCTGCCACCCCTTTCAACTGCTAGATATTTTCTGATCTTGCCTCTTCCTCCAAGCCTCTACTTTATTTTGGGTCTCCTTTCAGCCCTTTTATCTTTGCCAGTACAAGATGTCAACCATGTGAAAGTGGGACACAGGCCTTTTTTGCATTTTTGAGCACTAACTTTATAGCCAAAGGCAATTAAAATCCACTTTAAAAAATGGTTTGTACTCCCAAGGTTGGTGAAAAAGGCAGATAGCAGATATAAACTGGATTTGTCTCACTAGGCCAAATTCTACTGTTTTGAATTAAGACTTTGTGTTTATCTCTATGAGAAGACTATGTGCTAAAGACTGTAATATTTAGCCTTATTTTTATCTACTTTTCTCTCTCCCCAGTGCTATGAAATTTTTGTTGGTATCAATTTTGTCAAGGAATCACTGCAGCAATTTGTAATGTATAAATCTGGAAAGTTTTGATGAAGGAAATTTTAGAGAATAATTTTACACCACTGGAGCCAAAGGAACTTTTTTTATTAATAACAACCAGTGCAAGAGCAAGGCAAAAATTGTCTTTGAGACATGCAAGCCTTTGAGGAATACTTCAGATAAGAGACCAGACATATGCTTTCTCCCTTAAAGAATGAGCACTTTGAATGAGTAGCACTTACTAGAAATGTTTGACCGGGTTGGAAGTATTTGATCATTGCCCCAGCTTTTATTGAAGTTTTATTACTTGAGAGAAAGAACTTTTCTTCTAATTTACTTTTCCCATTGAAAGCAGGAGAACTTAGCAGACTGATGTTTCCAATAGCCCTGCAAAATTTGCTGTGTGCAATGTCTCAGCACCCTTTTATGTGCTCCATATAAAAGAAGCTTGAGCATAACAGACAGGAGCTGGCAAGGAGTGTAACAGGGACCTTTCCCCCTTCATCCACTTCCCCACAGCAGGGACCCTCACGTGCCACTTGCTACTACTTCTCCTCAAATATATTCTTTAAAGATTTTGAGCCATTTCTCGCTGCTCCATAGACAGAAACCATCAACCAGAGAGGTCTAAGTGCTTGAGAGACTCATCACAGCCCCATCAGACCCTGGTGACACCACTGAGAGCTCCCCCAGACTCCACCTTGTGTGCTGTAAATTGTAATGCCCATGAGGGAGAAGCACACTGAAAGTCCCTAGCCCCTGTTTAATGCAGCTAGGTTACTCCTCACTCATTTCTTTAGCATTTGGAGGGAGTTAGCTGGTCTCTCAGCACTGCTATTAGCTCATCAGGTATTTTGGGGCATGGTGGCTGCTTTTCTTCAAAATCTGCAGGGTGCTTATCAAAACAGGAGCCTGGCACACAGGCAGGGAAAACTGTTGAGAAGGGGCACCAGACCCCTGAGGAAAGGTGTTGCCTTGGCAAACAAACAAATTCTAGGTGGAATATCAGCCTGCCATTTTTACCCTGCTGAAGTCAGAGTAAAAGGAGGAATGTATCCTCAATTTAGACTTGATACTAAAGGTAAATAATTATGTCTGTTGATGGAGGCACTGATCTAATCTCTTTGAAAATGTGTCATAGGAGGCTAGGGTTAGACATGAAGATGGCATGGGTGCAGTAATGGGACACCAAGGAACTCAGCTACACAAACTGTAGCATTTGGAAATGACAAAGCATGCTGTAAATGTCTTGATAGGAAGAAATCTGTGATTTCTACATTTATCTCTTTTTAATGGAAAAATAGAATGTAATTCTCTACTGGTATATTGTGCTGGTGTTAATGTAAGAGATTTTTTATTTATCTAAACATCCATTATGATCATAATTCATCATATGCTTTTTTCTTATCTACCATGGTAAACTAAACAGGATCAATATGTAGAAATAAATACACATCTTATTTTCTTCAGAGTGCAGCTGTGACTTAAGGAAAGATTAGTTATAAGAAATATTAATCTTGATTCAGAAAGGCAAAGAAACTTTAAATTCTTTTAGCTCACCTTTTCCCTAGCCTGATGTATATATGTCGCAGTATCACTCTTCTGTTGCCTTTAGATTTCTGCTTTCAGTATAAGATATTTTTCCATGCCATGCCTTTCTTGCCTCTTGGTCTGGATGTCATAGAAAAAAATGTAATTAATAATAGCAACTTTGATAGGGATATTAAATTCTATTCCTCACCCATAAGCCAATGTCTAATGATTACAGACAAATGACATAATGGAGGAAAATGAAATCTTTATCTGCAGAAAAACAATTATTCTCTGAGAGTCACTATCAACTACTTTTTTCTGAGAGTGACCAAGTAGAACTAAAGCACCCCAGCAAGAGAACAAGGGGCAATGTACACAAACTCGAGCACAGAAAGTTCCATGTGAATATGAGGAAAAACCTCTTTACTTTGAGGGTGACAGAGCAGTAGAACAGAGAGACTGTGGAGTCTCCTTCTCTGCAGATACTCAAAAGCTGCCTAGATGTGATTCTGTGTAAGCTGCTCTAGGTGAACCTGGTTGAGCAGGGGGCTGGACTAGAGGAGCTCCAGAGGCCCTTCTGGAGTCAGTCTGTGCCTTTGTGACTCTGGGATCTCTACTTTTATCAGCTAAAGCCATGTGTTCCTATCATATTCCTTGTCAGCTGGCCAATGGCATAAATTTATGAGAGATAAAGATTGACATAATGGAAGAACAGAAAAACAGGCAAAGAAAGACCAACAAGAAGATTCTGCCAATTTCATAAGTTAAAAAAAAAAAAACAACTTTTGCAGGAAGCTTCACTTTACAGATAGGGAAATGGAAGCAGAGCATTCAGTTGGGTGTAAATGTTACCTTCTCCCCAGTAATTGCTGGTAAGGCCTCAAATGTTCGGCAATCACTCACAGCCTCAGCACTAATTTGAGTGACTCACCTGTAAACTGCAGTAGTTTGCACTGGCATTAACACTGTCATGTTTTATGTGAGGCAAATGCAGGCCTCTAAACTTCTTCTGCTACTTGGTTTCCATCAAATCCAGTTTTTTCAACTCAATGCAAAAAAACCCCCAAATCCTATCCTTAGTTTTAAATTATGAATATAACTTTTGGGATATAAAAGTTTGCAGCTCATGTTTTGGATCAGGTCAGAAAGGTTTTTTACAGAATTGTCTCCTATCTGCCACTGTTCCATTCTGCAAGAGAGCTGAGTGTTGCCAGAGAAGATGCATTAGAAATTAATTTACAAAGAATGACTAGGAGTGCACATTCAGTGAGCCTTCTGCCCAGCTTTCACTCATCTAATAGCCAGTCTCTGTCTGATCCCACTAAAACCCACTGTGATTACCATTGGGGTCAGAGTCATTGAAGTCTATTACAAACTGAATACTCCTTTTTTTGTTTATAGCACAGCTATTACGTGTTGTGCCCGAAGCATCAATAATGCAGATAGTATTTCAATAACTAAAAATTAGTTACTCCAATGTTAAAAAGTAAAAATGCTGATTTGTTAAATTTTCTATATTATCCTTTTTTTTACCTGCAATAATATAATGAGAAAAGGTTTATTGAAGTGAAATGAGAGCTTTGGAAGATTTAAAGACTCTTAGTAGACAAGTAAAATTGCACAGAATGATCACCCCATAGAGTAATTATTCAAAAAATAGAATTAAAAGACAGCACTGAGCACTTTCACAGTGCCCAAGGAGACTTGAATATGTGCTTTTGGAACTGCTGGGTCAAAAGAGTATTGTTATCCTCAGCAGTTACTGGAGGCAATAATTTAATCTCCTTAATAAACTTCTTAACTCTGTCAATGGAATTTTCATGTGTCAAAGTGATAAAAGTCAAAATTTCCATTGTCTTGTAGTACTATAAACTAGAAGTTAAGGATATGGAAAAATATCCTCATTTGAGAAGCGAATTTCAAGGGAATTAAAGAATTAGCCAAATTTATTAAACATATTATGTTATAAAACAAGCCTGGATACTCAGAAAAATTTTATATTCAAATCCCTCCTGCAATCACAAAGGCATGCAGTGCATTCCTTCACTAATAATGAATTTAAATGCTTTGGAGATCATTATACATTCTTGAAATTTTTAGACATTCACTTTAAGCCCTTAGAAGAAGATCCTATCTTTAATGTTCATAGAATAGAGAATTGAAGGTCCAAGCTTGTCAACTAAACTGGAAGACTGAAATTAAATAATCATGCCCTGTAACTGCACATTCTTTCTTCTTTCAATTCTTAAACATGGTTATTCTTCATTTTAGACTCTCAAATAAAGAGTGATTTTGACCCTTCTTGGAAATGATTCACAAACTCATAAATAACCACCAAGCAATTTATTTGAACAAGTCTCAGGCAATGAGCTCATAGGGAACCATTCCCTTCCTTGACTTGCTACTCAACAGTTTACCTGAACAGATCCAATTTTGGATGACTGAAACTCTAATAAAAAATAAAATCATAGAATTAAAATTAACCTCCAGGTCCAGTTATAAAACTGGGATTCAGCAAATACTACATCAGTGACTATTACACGTTAAAACTTCTACAGAGACTGATGGATAAAATTCAGCCATTTATCCAGTTTCTCATCCAGAAGCTCTGTTTTAAAAGCCCTTTAGGGACAAAACTATCTAGGACATCTCAATTAAACAATCTGTCTTACTGCTATCATACAGAAACTTGGGGAAATGTTAGAGATTTCTTTTCTTTTTTTCTAAGCAGACCTTTTATTTTAGTACAACCTTTCTGACAGCCTCTCAGCACCCTCAGTCTGACCTGCTGCTTGGGAAGGTGGCATGAGGGGCTTAACTGTGGGGCTAAACTGCAGTAGGAATAAGAAACAAATTATCTTCTGAAACGATAGGGGAAAAAAAATTAAATCCTTATCCTCTAGCTTTTCTGTCTTTTAGTTGTGCCAAAGTGGCCACACAATCAGCTTTTATGCGACAATTCACAATTTTCACTTCATCCCCATCCTTAGCATTACCATGGATAACATATATCAAACCAGAACCAAAAATGGACACTCCATTTCTTTCAGCTCTCAGGAAGCTGGGATTGAGTTCAAATAAAATGAGGAATATTTCTTTCTTTGTTGTAAAATTCAAAGATTTATATGAAGTGCCCATCACTTTTCCTCCAGTCTTTAACATACACAAACATTTTAAAAACAGTATCAGCTAAATCTCTCTTGCTATTAAACAACTACATGAACACCAGTTCACTTCCACAAACGGAATTCCCTGCTGGGACCTGTTGTTATATCCTGAGTGGGTCTTACAAAAACCCTTCATGAGTTCTGCTTCAAACACACATCCCTCCCACCTCAAACCACCCAGTGGTTGGTCTCCATTCTTTGCAACTCTTTTTATAGAGGAAAAATTTGTATCATGAGAAAATTGAGTGAGACACTGCTGGATTGTCAATCTTCAGAGAACACTGATTATAATCCAATCTTCTCCACTCACTGAAAGTAAGAGTAGAACTATGTTGTGCTCCAACCTTTTCCGAATTTATCTACAATTTACAGATATGAGATGAGTAGACAGATAGATTCAGACCTAGTAAAAATGTTTAAAACTGTAATTTAATTGTAAGAAAAGTCCTTATATGAAAAGCAGCAGTGAAACAAGCTTTGAAGAATTTTTTTCCTTATTACTGGAGATTACATCTCTTTTAACTTTACCATTTTACCTTCAGAGAAAGCTGACATAAAAATCTTGGAATATGGAATATGATAGTTCAACACATTTGTCCAGTCACCAATGCTAATTTGCATTTTTTTTGTTATTTCCTATTTTTACTGTCATTGCAAATAGTGGCCACCATAACTGAACAAATTCTTAGACTTTTCATCCCCAGATGAAATGGGAAGGAAAAAAAACAACAGAAATTGTAACTAAACATAAACCATGATGAACTAAGACGGTGAGGGTGGCCACCTTCTGAAACTTGTTAAGTTTTATTGCTTTTAAGCTTTTCCTTCAATAGCTATATGTAAAAAAGAAATAAAAATAAACTGATCTGATATTTAAACACAAGAAAAAATTCAGTGATCTGAAGTTCCATTGCCTCAGTAAGCAAGATTAGACTAAGATCATTAAATGTGCAATTTGCCACAACTACTGTGAGGAATGACAGTATTTTGAAATTAACATCTGCAGTGGTTCCCAAAATTGCAACCTTGCTTCTCAGTAGGTAAGAATGTAATTCTTTCTTCTCCCTTTAACTCACCTATTTCTCTTCATCTAATGTTAGGAAAAAAACAAATCCCCTAAAAAATCCAAAACAAAGGCAAAAATCCTAATGGCTAAATATTCTCTTGCCATTTTGCTGTAAAATGTCAAAGTGAGCCATTAAAAATTTTACAAACCAAAAGGCATTTTAGTAACCTTCTTTATGGCATACAAATTAAAGTAAGTAGTAAAGACTGTTATTTCCTACGGAAACAGAAAAGGTTTCAAACCACTTAGAACAGACAACACTCAAAGCAGAGGTTTAATATTAGCAGTTCACATAATTGTGGTAAAAATACGCAATGCTCTGTAAAAAGTATTTTGTAAGAACATTCTTCCCTTAAATACCACCAAAATAAACTGTAATTTTTTCCTTCACGTTATCTGCCTTTTCAAAGTAAAGTATCACCAAACTTTTCCTAGGAGGACATGAGGTTCAGCATGAACCTTGAAACCAGCACTGAGACAAGAGCCATACACTGCTGCACGTGTTTGTAGAGATTTCATCCCCAGAAGTGTTGTCATGTGTTACATCGGGATAATTGGAGCTATTTATCAGCATATCCTAAACAAACAGGTTTGTTACATTTTAAAGAGTCTAATATCATACAGCCAGTGCTTAGGGAAATAAATCAGAAGATAATGGTAAAGGTACTAACATTATTGGAAAATCTAGGCATCCAGCAGAGTTAGAGAAGCAGCTAGATGAGAGCTACCTATAACCCAGGACTCAGCTTCTGTTGGGAGCTCTTCCAGGGCTTCCCTGGGCTCGGGGCTGTTCCCAGCTCCCCAGGCAGCAGATTCAACCAGCCCTGGGGCCAGGCTGTGCAGCTGCAGAGCTGCCAGGGTCGGCTGTGTGGCAGCCTTGGAGCTCATGGCCCATTGCCACTAATGTCCCTGATGTCCCCACTTACCCACCTCCTCAGTTCCAGAGCACGAGGAACAACCTAGCTAAAGGTGTAATTTAAAATATAGCCAGGAGTGAAATAGGAACTACAGCATTAAAGGTCACTGGCTTCCAAAGCTGTTGAAATAAATGATAGACCCTGCAGACAGGTACTGACCAGTTGGCTGGATTGACTGAGAAAGCCTTTTGTTCCAGAGCTACAAGTGATTGCTGCCCATCCTGCACCAGCAGTTTAAAATCCAGTAGAAACTATTAAACAAGATACACTAAAGACTTAAAAAAGAAAAAAAAAAACTTGGAAAATGGCAGATAGAAGTATTTTATTTCAATAGAAGAGGAGCTGACAAGTTGGAACAGTGGGTTGCCATCACATATCTGTGTGGGAGCTCCCTAACTGCAAAAAGCTCAAGTCCTCTGGACAAAGCCTATTAGTTGTGTTTCATTCTTCTTAGTGACCATCAGACACATGGGAACCCCCAAACCCAGAAAGGGAAATAAGTTAAGGAAGAGGCAGGTTCACACCAAAGGGCTGGGTTGTTATTCAGATAAGCTGTGTTTATTTTCTCTCTGTACTTTACTGTTCAGATATAAACCAGAGCTGCTGCTGAGCAGGGCTCTTGTCACAGCATCCTGCCTAGCTCTGTTTCCATTTTCTGTATCTATTTCCAGTATGCATTAAAATAACACAAGTTCATTTGCAGCATCAGCCCTGATCTCTAACTGCTGTTATTTTCATATCTAAAAATAATTCAAGTTTATTTATGGCATTGTTTTGACTACCCAACTGCTGATGTCAACCAACATCACAGAAAGACAATCAATGACCAGGCTTAGATTATTTTCAACCACAGACAAGAAAATTTGAAAAGATTGATGATAAATCAAGATCATTCTGCAAGAAAGCCTCTGGAATGTACTGGCATTTCAATTTTATTAAAAAATAATAAACAGCCTCCAGCAGTAATATGTTTCCACAAGACAGTTGTGCTCTAGCAAGTATGTGTGTGTCAATGGTAAGAGTTATTTCAACACTTTTCTTTGGATTTGAAGCATTCAGGCCTTGCACTTGCATAGCTGAAATGGCACAGACACAGAAAGTGGTGCTGCTATGCCAGCATTCCAGACTACACAATGAATAGGTCTGTCCTATGTTTTCAGCTTTTCTGTGGCCATCAGAATCTATGAATTTTAACTTTTTTTTTAGGGCACAAAATTGTCTCAAGAATTCAGCAGCTGCATTTCGAAACTGCGTCTGGAAATAAATTCTAGTATCATTTTCTATGGAAAGTACTTTTCATTCTGCTTTTTAAATCCTTATTATTTTCACTTTTATTAGCTCAGTTTTAAGTGGAACTTTTGTCTTTCTGGGTCATAGCTGGAACAGCAGATCTTTCTTACAATTACATGAGTGAATTGTGGCTGATTCATCCCTGACTCATTTTGCTAAAGTTCTTAAATATATCCATTTTCTGGTCTCACTTCAAATAATTTATTTTAGGTTTGGTTGGTTTTTTGGGGTTTTTTCCCACTTAGGTAGGAATGCCTTTTCTGATGGCATTACACAATTCAGGCTGAAAACAAAATACAATCAAATTTAGCTGCTCAGTTAATTTTGAGTCTGAGTAAAGCCAAATGTGGGACTTGCCTATGTGTGTAAGAACAAAGCCAAGATGTTTGTCCTGGAAGCCCTACAACAGTGGTTTCCATTTGTGCAGTGCCTTCATGGTCCACTTTACTCTCCTGAACCTTTTCAATTGTTTTTACTGTGAAAGGTAAGAAAGTCTCAGCACTGACCTTTGAAACAGATTTTTTTTTAAAGAGGTAAATTTTGAGCTAGGTTTAAAATACTGCTGTTTTGATTATTTAAAATGAGAAAAACTGAAGGCATGGCCTGAATCAGTCACAATAGTTCCTGAAAAGAAAGCAAACTGGATCCTCCATTCTTTGAATACATTTAGAATGGATGTTTAGTTCCTCTGTGTCATCTTCTTGAAACAGTCTGACTGGTAAAGCAAAGAAACTCCTGCATAGCTGATTTTATATTGCTATTTTATATTGAAGATAATAAGATAATGCCATAAAAAGCTTATACAAAAGTTTGTATTCATTCTGCAAAATAGGTCTGTCTCTAGTGTCAGATTGTTAAATATTAATGGAAAACTTTTCTGCCAAAGGAACCCCAAATATCTCTGAGCGAAAAAATTTCTAATATGAGATGTTTGCCAAGGATGATGCTTGTACAAGGACCCACAAAGGGATATTGAATGCAATTGAATGATGGGATTTTTTTTCTTGCTATTAAGAATTTCTCATTTATTCACATCTACACATCAATAAATGATCTTTTGCTACTAAAATAATCTTGATATGGATATGAGTGAGCTAAAGAAGTGTAAATGCATATCAAGGGTAACATAACAGTTCACCAACTTAACATACAGGAAATCATCATATTAGTGAGAAATCCTTCAATAGTACTGCACGAGCTTAATCATTAAGGAGGAATGAAAGGGTATAGCAAGGCTTATCTCCCACTTGAAATGAGTTTGCTAACTTCAGCTCAATGCTCTCAAACAGTGTAGAGTAACAGAAAGGGGATCCACAGATTTGTTATTCATCAAGCCTTTTTACAAACCTGAATTTTTTATTACTAAAAATCTGCTATTAACTCATTTTTCAGTTGACTAATTCTGAAGGAGCAGAGCAATTTACATGAAAATATTAATTTTAAACATGCTTTTTAGGAAATGCTGATTAAGGTCAAGCACTATAATTTGAAGAGTTAAATATGTTATTTCATTGTAATACATTACATTTTATGCTGCTCAGAATCATTACTTTAAAAATTCTCCCACCAATGTGCACTAGCTGCACTGAATTTCAGACACATTTTCTTTTTCCTTGTGAAGACATAAACAACCTCTGCCTGCTTCTACCCAGCACAGATGAGATTGCTGTCTGTCTTTGTTATGTGCCACTCAGAGGAGCCAAGAGCCTTGAGGCCATCAGCTGCTCCTCTGGACACAGGTGCCTTGGGCTGTACAGGTGTCCTTGGCAGCTGCAGAGCCCTGTGCTGGCCAGGGCAGAGCTCTGGTGCCGGCACTGCTGCGATGCTCTCGGCTCCCTCAGGCCCTGCTGCCAAAGGTTTGCCAGCACAGGCACTTTTAAGAGCCTTGTGAACAAACAGAAATAAAAAACAAGGGAGCTGTTGGAGTGGAATGTCCTCCCAGCTCCCTATCATGGAAGCTAAAACCACTTGTTTGTGTCATACACGTGCAGGAAGCTTGGAGCTCGCAGCTGGATGAAGGCATGTTCCTACAGAGCTGGACAGAAGCCTCAGTCACTGCTCAGCTTCTGGCCTGCACAAAAATACTGCTCCCCCAACCACCCTCTCTTCTGGGGGGACAGAACTGTAGCTCAACTCTCATTTGACCATTCTGGTGGCAGAAGCCATCTGGAGAGAAAATATCAAACAATTACTGATAACTTGTTTTCCTTGTGGATGATGCAGTTCTATGTTTTTCCTAATCCAAGCCTAGCTGAAACTACTTCCAGCAGGAGACACAGCTATCCAAACATGCCGACAAGGACCTGAATAAATTCAAACACTAGGACTCATTTTGCACTATCTGACACCAAACGTAACTCTCCTGCTTTATAAGGGAATTAAGAAACTTGCACAGAGAAGTCTCCAAGCATGAAGAAATCTCCAGTCCTAAAGCCCTTCATGTGCTTCAGATGTGTGCAATGGATGCACTTGCAGGTGGGACGTGGCCTCTGTCCCAGGTCAGGCTGGGAACAAAGGACAGAAAGAAGAGGGATCACAGGTGAGAGGCAACAGAAGCAGCAAACTTTGTGTAACTGACTCTTAAACCATGACACTAAGTTAGTTCAGGTAGCCCCTGGGTAACATTCGATTGATAAATCGTGCACATGCAAGGAAAAAGCAGATGTGCTAATTCCTAGCAGGTTTGTATTAACACAGCTTTTATGATCAGTTAAACTGGGCCAGAGCATGGTCCTGTCCATGACAATTTTTTGTGCAGTTGAAGTTATGAACACGTGCTTAACCCAGAGTACATGAACTGTATATTTATTATAAAGGTCTTCCCAGCTTCATGTATTTTGCCTGAGGGATACTTTTCACTTGCTGCAGTTCCTTTCTTATTAAGCAACCCGCAGTAGTTATGCTTCTGTGGAGTCTGGGGGGAGGAATTCAGAGAGACTCAGCCCTTCCCAGGTGTTCTGAGGCTGGCTGCTACATAACAAAAGAGAGGATTCATTTAGGTTCTCTAAAGCAGTGGCTTTAGCTCCTCTGAATACTGCCTTTCTGCCATCTGATCATCTGTTGGCCTTACAGACTGGCAGGGTTCCTTCATCTAATGTGCTTGAAGATTTATCTTTCTGGATTCCTTTTGTTTGTGTTATCACCAAATTGCTGGCAGGTTTGTTTGAGCTGTGTTTTCAGGCTGAGAGGAGGTAATAAAATGGTGATGCTATGGGTTGGTGTTCTCTAGTACTGAATTTCCACAGGCCTGTGTGCCTCGTGAAATGTTTGCTCCTTTGCAATGTCACATTTATGGCTTGAGTAAAATATATATTTGAGTGCCTTTATATTACCTAGCCAGGCACCTACTAGAGAGCTTTGCTTGTACTTGTGTACTTGTGTATAAAAGCTCTTTTTGTTAGCATGGTTTAGAATACATGTATTTCTTCAGTAGTGTGTCTAAAAACAGAAATAATTACTTTTAATGCACTATTAGTGTTTTCAGCGCATTGTTCAAAATTCACACTGTACTCCCTGAATGCCAGTATCAGTGAGGATTTGCCACAAGCAGCTGCCTGCAGTCTCTCGTTATTTACTGTTTACTGCTTGCTCAGCACGAGGAATGCAAATATAGGGAGTCCAGTGGAGATAAGGTGATGATTAGACCAGTCCCCAGCTCCTGCCCTGAGGGTCTAGTAGGGTTTTTCTCCCTCTTCCCAAGGTAGAAAACTGCTGCCCTGACCTTCTGTCTCACCTACTGCAGCTACAGGCCACATTTTGTGTCCCAACACTCTCACTCCCTCTCACACTCACTGTACAATCTTTTGTTTAAAAAAAATATATTGCAGTTAATGTTTTCCTGAACTGAATGCTTTATAGAAGGAATTAAGTTGGTTTTTTTTTTCATGTTTAATGCATGCCTGCTATCCTAAAACACAGTCCTGTAAATGCACAGGAGAGATCCTGACAGAGGAATGAATAATTGTACTCCAGCTCAACCAAAGATTGATCGATCCTTACTTTCATTTATTTCTTGGCCTCCTCCTTAGTGGAGGAGGCCAATTTTTTGCAATTAAAAAAAATGGATTTTTTTTCCTAAATAGTCACTAAATGCTGCATGCACAAATGTTCTTTAGCATCTCGCTTCAACCTCCTGCTGCTACTTGGAAAGCTGTGCCGTGCCTGTGGCAAAACCATTGCATACATTAATCATCAGGGAAGATGGTGCCAAGCAACTAGGTAATAGCTTTACTAATATTTGTGCCTTTAAAGATTGGGAAACAATAACTGAACTTCAAAAATCTTTGTTAAAATTTAGTTTGCTGAAGCGGGTTCATGATTCCAATGTATGGCAGCACATCGATACAAAATGTGCATATCAAACAGCAGGCAAAGCCAAGGCTGCTGGTACTCATTCCTGTCTCACACCAGTTTAGGTTCACTTACCCTGAAAAAAGAGCCATACAGAGGTTTTACATAGGTGTGCCTCCAGGAGAGCCTCCATCTGTGGGGGCCAGACCCAGCAGCAGAGGGATAAAGAGCTGTGTGTGTGCAGCTGGGAATTGCACGAGGCTGGACCCAACAGCAGCTGAAGTTGTCTTCACTGCAGCAGAAGATGGGCTCAGCCCCGCCTGGGAAGTACTGCCTAGCAGAGGCTGTTCTGTACTGTGGTCTAGAGGAAATGCAATCCTGCACATCTTGCTACCATCTCTTCTTTTTCAGACATACCTCTTCAGCTCCCTAGCTTCTTGCTGCAGCCTTATGCTCTATAGTTTCTGTTTTCTTCATGTATAAGATTACTGTATTTTTTTTTACATTTAGGTTTGGATATTTTTGGAAAATGAAGAAAGATCTATTGTGTTCATTTGTGCCACCAGACTTAATGTCATCAACCGAAGAAATAATTTCCATTTCGTAATATACCATCTCCATTGGAGAAATTTAGTAGAATTGCTTGTCCATTTATTTCTTCATGTTCGATTTAATAGCAAACTGCTACAGGCTTAAGTAATACAATGAATTTAACATGTAAATACAATAATCCATAATTAATTAGGAATGTCTATATTTGAATAGAAAATGTGGGTGCATAGGAAGGAAAGTCATAAAGAAAGTATCATTTCATTTTGATAAAAAGCTGCAATTTGTTTTTCATACGTTAATCATGAAATTCACAGCACAGAACAATCTGGATTTTTGAATTCCTCTTACACTTCCTTTTCATACATTATGATTTCAGACAGTCACTACTCTTGTCTCACTAAAAATAAGAGGAAAATAAATCTGGAGTCATAAAACTGTTACCTTCTAGCTGAGTTCACATGAAGGAGAATAAAGAATAGAGACACTCCATCGCTAGAGAGCCAGTGATGAGACAACTGTTCTTTTTCAAAAAAGAACTATTTCAGATTTTTTTTCCATGACGTGAATTACAGTGTTGAGCAGTTATGGTTCAAACATCCAGAGTTCAGAGACAATCACAAAAAGGCTAAGTATTAATATTGTTAATATTGCTGTTGCCTTCAATCTGACTGAAAAATTGCCTGAAATTGCAGACACACCCTGAAAAACTTTTAAGACTTTTATTCTTGTTTCAGCCTTAGTATTTGAAAGTAATCTAATAATACACTCAGTAGCAAATTCAAAGAATGTAGATTTAATTAATTTAATTTCTTAAGGATAAAAATAGTACATGCCTTTTTTTGCAAGTCAGTATAGTCTGTTAGGATACTGCATGCAATGCTACAGCATTTAAGTCACACCAAGTCATGTGTGACAAAGAAAGGCAAAAGGAGTTCCAGCAAGCCTGATACCATGATAAAATCTAGAAGGACAAGACAGTTTTTAAACAGAATCCTTTTAAATCTAATGGTAAACTGTTAGTTATGTGCACTTTTCTTCTTACCTGGGTGTTGTTTTTCCAGCCTGCCTTATGTTCCTTCAGGGAACTGCTGCCCCAGGCCCATCTCCAGAGTGTTTACCCTTAATCTGAGTCACTCCTCTAACACTTTGTGACAATAAGATCTACTAATGGATTCTTGCTTACAAAATTAGTATCTGGAAGTTGTTCTGAGCTTCCTCAGGAGCAAAAATCTCAGCTCCTTCTCTGCTTTCCTGAGTGTTTCATACATCTTGTTTTTATTGTTCACCTCCATGAATAAAACCCTGGGCCCTCCCTACCAGGAGGTCTTACTGTTGCCATAACAGGCTCAATTCCACCTGGTAAGTCACTGAAACCACTTTCTTTTCCCAATTAGTCACTAATTCTGTGTTTCTCATTATGCCACAGAAAGTCTGATTTGAAACAGGGGGGTTTTGTCTTGTTTTTTGGGTAGTCTAAGTCTGAACACTGTTGTCTGGTATCACCGTACCCTGCAGTTCATACATTTGAAAGCCTGAGTAAGCAATGGACCCTGTAAATCTCAGTTTGATGGTGACCATGGAAGCACACATTTCCTTTACTCACTTTGTATTGGTTCTGTATCAATAAAGGATCATGCAACACTTCTTTACCCAAAATTCTTAAAAGGAATCTGCATCCAGAACTAGGAGCAGCACCACAGAAAGACCATTAATTAGTAACAATTTTTCCCTCACACTAGGGTTGGAATCATCACTAGTAAACGGGCCACAAATTGAAAAATGAAGAGGCAAAGTACTAATAGCTTTGTTGATTTTATGACTTAATGAAGCAGGAGACCTATAAAGCATAGTACAATTGTGCTTAATTATAATGAATAACATAATGCATTATACACAAAGGAGCAACAGCTCAGTTTCCTGCAGATGGCCTGACTTTGGGAAACTTGGGTTTATCACACTAATAATGTAATGTAATTACATGGGCCTTATAATCCATATTATTCCTTCCTTTCTGTATGAGAAAAGGGAGACTCATGGACATACTGACATTATATGAATCCTGTTGCAGTGAACACAGAACCTTCTGGGGGAAAAGTGACAGAGGAGACTGACTCTGTTTCTGGAAATCCTGGAGACCTCTGGGCAGAGAAACTGGACCAAAACTCTGCAGCCCTATAACTTTCTCTCTTCCTAAAGTCAGACAGAAAAAAAAGGAAAATTAATTTTCTAGAACTTACTTTCTTCCATGGATATGTTTGTGCAAGTATATGTATGCAGTATGAATACCATTCCACATGAGCCTTCACTCACTCTTCATTCACACATTTGCATTTGTGGAGCTTTTATGTAATAGTGCACAGAACCTGTACAGTTCTCTGGGTTCTGTCAGCAGAAGGAGTGATTAATAAAAAATAAATGAGGCATCTGACTTTCAAAAAATCTTGCATTTTAGCTGGTGTAAGACTGTGCCAGGCTCCTGAGATTTCTGTCCTGCTTATCCTTGTTATAGCTTTGAAACATCTTTTAACTAAACCAGTGAGGAAATGACCTGAGATTCTGTCTAGTCCTTTCCTGTGAATAACATGTAGGACAGTTCTAAGGCAGTTGAACAAAATATGCAGAAACTTGGGTAAGCTAATCTGTTCAAGAATAAAAAAAAAACTTTGTTCCCTCAGTTCTTGGAGGAAAGAAATACACTATGTGGTGTAGAAATTATTTAGCTTCTCCAACAAAATGAGATTTTCAAACTGATTTTGCATAGTTAAAATAGAAGTGCTTACTTTCCCTGCCAAATTTTATTTCTACTTGCTTAGTACTGATCATTAGCAGCTTGTGAGCATGCACAGCATTGTTGTTGACAGTATTGGACATTATATCAACTTTTGCCCATAACAAACCAGGCTTGGAACACTTTTTGCTCATTTTTGGACAAAACAAACTATTTTCTTTTTTTCATTCCCTTCCAGATGATTCTCAGAGTGTCAAACATATCCATTTTCTAGCTGAAATATGGTTTTCAGAGAAACAAACAGTATGAAATGAAATTGCCCTGTGCCATCTCCTGCCCCACTGTGGCCTCCTGACAGCATCCTATTGTTAGTCTTTAAAGAAAGCTGAAAACACAGGTTGGCATTTGGCTTGCACAACAACATCACTCTGTCAGGAAAACCTCATGATATGGCCATCACAATAAACAGAACATGAACAAAAACAGCCTGGGAAGGAAACACTGCTCTGTTTTCTGTGTCCTGTATGGGCAGACAAAGGATTTGGCAGGTTCCCTTCAGTGTAGTGGGAGCTCTGCAGCAGCAGGGATTTTGTGAGACATTGTGGCATGACTTTCTCACCTGAACTCCTAAGTTTTCTTCCCAGGTTTGTGCCCATCAGAGCTGCATGGAGGGTTGAGACTGTCCTGCAGAATTTGTCTTTACATCTGATCATATTAAATTGATTTATTCTGTGTTTCTCATATTTCTTTTCACAGAAACCCATACAAGCCTAAGCCTGCAGCCTTCTTAACACTGGGAGCATAAGAACTTGCACTTGCAAGGTTTGGGAAATGACAAACCCAGGTATTCTGCCTCTGAAATCTCTGTCAAGAACTTCATAAACAGCATTTTCCAAAGTTATCGTTCTCTTTAACATTCAGACACAGCAATAAACTCATCTGTTGCAGTTTGTTTACTTGGTTATTTGAAAAAGAGACAAAAAAAATTAAGTCGTTTTATCTGGCCCAGCAGAACTGATTACAGAAGCCACTTCACTGAGGCATCTGCGACAGCACATGAAGAAAATGTCTGAAAATAAGAGATCTGAGACAATCTCTCAAAGCTACAGAAAAATCTGACAAAGCCATAGTGGAAACCTCACATCTCACGATCCTTCTTAGGCTGAGAAACTGAAGGAACACAAAGCTGCATGTAGCTGTGAAGGAAGACCCCAGCTGCCAAAGTGCTCCACAGCACCTGATGTCTCATCATCCTCTCTTGCCCACAGAGATGGCTAATCACCATTGTCTGTGACAAGTTCACATAAATAGTGTCCTTTATCATTTCTCTGCCCCTCTTATATCAATTTATTTCATTGTCAAATGATATATCCTTCATCCAAAATGATATCTAATCTTCCTGTTTTTCAAATATGGCAAATTGGATTTATACTGTAATGCAAGCAAAGGCTGCAATATGTTTGTGTCTTCCCTCTGAATTGAGAACTACCATTGAGCTGGCTGTGCCAGTATATCCTTCCACTCATTTGGTCCATATCTGGATGTTTTGCATTGCATGGATGTGTTGGATATCCTGGAACAAAATTCTCATGCTGAGAAAGCTCTCTGGAGTCAAAAATCTTTGATCTGATCCTAACCAGTAACTTTTTTTTCATAAATAAACTCTTTTATACCTCCTGTAAAGTCAAAGTTCTCCTCACTAAAATAGAGGTAGATTCAATAATCAGTGTAAAGAAAATTAACCTTTAAAAATAGACCAGCCCATTATCTTGCTCATACAAGTGTATTATACAGATTGATCTCTTTAGACACCTACACCTCTCTGAAACAAGGATTAGAGATAAATATCTTATTTGCAGTTCACTGTACTGTTTGTGCCCATGCTCCCTGTGAGGCTTCCAGATTACAGGAGCAATTGGCTACTCTGTTTGGGTTAGTGGCCAGTGGAGCAGGGAGCCCTTTCTGATAGACCTTTGGATACTGCAACAATAATAATAGTTATTAATAATTTTTGTGTTATTTAGTAATTAATTATTTTTCCTGTTGTCTAAAGCTGTGTGCTGGCATGAGATGAGACATTTGTGCCTGCAATGGTTCTGTGCTGCTCCAGTGAGAGGTCACCAGCCTGCCCAGATGAGCAGCTGTGTGCTCTCTCCCAGTGCCTCTCAGGCAAAGCAGCCAGCAGCAATTAGTGTAATAGTATAAATTAGTATAACAATATAAACAATTTAATCAGCCTGCTCAAATTAGACCCACAGTTTTGTTTAAAATGGATTCAAGAGAGCCTGCTGCCCTGAGAGCCTGTATCTCCAGCAACCAGGCACTGGGTGGAGATCAACTTCTTCACCCATCAGCCTCCAGTTGGATCAATTCATGTCCACAGCCTCATGCCTCTCTGGCACTTGTTTTGCTTCCTTGTGTTTTTCTCTTACTTCAGTTCCTTGACATCCTAATGCTAAGCCAAAGAACAGAGCTGAATATTTTTGCAGGTATTTTTGCACACAACCACCTCATGTGCTCCACCTGTGTCCATGGTAACAACTTCCATCTTCCTCTTTGGTGTAAAACAAATCTAGTTTGGTTGCAGTTTATATTTTTCACTGCTGTCAGTCCCATTAACATTTTCAAAAAAAAAAAAAAAAAAAAGGATGAAATACAAAACACCTTCCTTGCTCATGGGAAAAGGCTTAACTTCTGTCAAATGTTGAAATGTAAAATGAATTATTGTTCAGATCTGTATGTCTCTTGAATAGCATAAAAAAGCAGTCATCAAAACAGACCCTGACTTCAAAAGCCCAAGTCCTGGAACATTCACATTCCAATAAAATTGGAAGCAGTCCTCATTATCTGAGCAAACTTTAAAAAGGAGTAATTGTATTAAAATAACATCAACTGTCAGACACAATTGAAGGAAAGAGAAGTTCTCCTGAATGTTGTGTTCAAATGGTGACTGAGTCAGTGTTCCTTTTTCAAATAGCTTTCACTACAATTTAGTAATAAATTTTTCCCTCTCAGTGGCTACATTGAAACCAGGTAGCAATTGCACTTCTCTGAAGAGAAACTCAGTTTCTAAGGGCAATGTGTAAAGAGCAGTTGATAATTCTCACTTATAAAGGGGAAACTCCTTAAAAGAAGAAACTAAAAGCATAGAAATCAAGACAGAAACCACTCATTTTGAAGTGTCCCTTAAGACAGGAGTACATTTCTTAAATGTGAAATACCAGCATCCTGTTCTTGGATGGGTAACCTGCAAACTATTTGGTTTTGAAGGCTGGTACTCTCTCCCACCTTTAGCAAGCTTTTTTACTTTGTTTTCTTTCACAGATCTGTGGCTTACAGAAGCTTCAGGATTTATATATACTTGTCTTTGATGCACAGGTACCTTGCTAAAAATAAAACTGATTTTCTGCTCCTCAGGATTTTATCCTGGTGCTCCTACAAGAACTATAAGCTGTTTACCTGTTATCCAACAGTGTAACACAGACAAAATAGGTTTTCCACTGTTGGTATTGATTTTTCTGCTAGCTCATTTGACTGTGCAAAGCAAAGCTTTAACAACATGTGCTTGAAATTATATATCAGGAAGTATTGCCTCAGTTATTTAGTTCTGTAGAGATCATGACAGAACCATATGCCCTCTTTGGGTTCAGAAATATGAATCACAGGAGAACAAAAAAATTCTCCATTTTGGAAGCTATCATCAGAGAAAGGCTCCAACTGACAAAACTGAAATAAACTGAGGAAAATGAACCATAAAAAAGCATTTTGGATTTGTGAGTGCCTTTGGCCCAAAAGGATTTTTAATTGAAAGAAAATGGTTATTATACTACTGCTCAATTAAAAACAATTAAGCTTTTTCACATTGCACTGAATATCAGTATCATAAACCTCTTAAAATCCCAATTACTCCCTGTGGTATTCCAGATGAGTTAGTGAAGTGCACAATCTATGCGTGACTCATCCCAAAAATTCTCTTTGAAAAGTACACCCAAAAGATCCTGCTCAGAAGGGCAGCATTTGTCATACAAGCAGATCCTTCCCAACTGCAGGAAATCAGGGACTGCCATTGGTTAAGAGATAAATATTTCTTGTAATGTTACTGGTCATTGATGCTCCTCTGTTCTGGCATACCAAGCACAAAACTGAAAGTCATTTAATCAGAATAAAAAATGAGTTTTGCACAGGAAAATGAATGCTGATAAACTTTAATAAGAAGAAATCTGGATTATTTAAACATATCTCTTATTGTCTTGGTGAAAAAAAGAGAAATGAGGTACATTTCCAACTGTCTAAAAAGTCTCATTTCCTTTTATTACAATAGTCTTAACTGTAATTAGATAAGTAATTTTGCTGCCCAGTTTCAGATAACCTAATACAAATATCAGGATAGAGGCACTATTAGATTCATTGACTTCTATATACTCAATATGAAAAACCAGTAGACTAGAAAACCACAATTTTGTGAACAAAATCTTTTCATTTCTCCAGAGAAACAAATCAAAAGTGAAAGTAGAAAACATTGTTTCTACTTCATCCCAAAGCTTTTTCACAACCAAGATTAGCAGCTTATGCAGGTGTTGGTAAGATCCACAACCTTGCTTCCACCTGTCTGCTCTCTCATTCATCTTGCTCCAGTTTCACTCATTTCCACTTGGATGTTCTCCTCTGCCCAGCAAAGAACACCTGCCTGGGTGGGCAGTCAAAGTGACCTTCTAGTTTTGGGTGTTCAGACACTTATGGCCTTTAACTTAGATTGTTTGATTGAGGAATGAAGGTAAAGGAGCTCCCCCCACTTTCACCTTTTCTGCATAATGTGCTAACATCAAGCAATTAAAATATCATTGTTCCACCATCAGGAAGCTATATCATGTTACCCAAGATATGGCCTCTCCAGCATGTTACAGTCTTTTGGAAGAGCCTCTGGTCAGTTGTTTATGGAAAGATTAAGATATGGCTTGGGCTCACTATTAAATTTCTATGCAGAGATTGGCTATCCCAAGTAACCCAGGGAGAAAAAGGGTTTACAAATAGCCTGCCTGCCACTGGTCCAATAGTAGAGCTGCAAAAGAATGAATGACAGGAAAAAGAGAATACAAATAAAGTCACTTTTCCCTCCCACAGCACTCACAGCACTCTCAGTACGTCTGTCCTGCAATGCACAATTGTTCAAAAAAACCCAGAATATCTGAGTGATGACATCAAACAGAACCTTTCTGTACCCTGGACTGAATACCAGGGTATTACTGCAAAGAAAATTTCTCCATTAGGTAGCTGACAAAGGTGTCACTGGGTTGGTAGTCAGCTCAGACTGAGAGATATAAATATGCTTTTTCAGTAGCAGGTGCAAATCCCTATTGACTCAGAAGGAGCACGAAAACAAGCCAAGGGATACTGCCAAAAATAACAATCAAAAGTCCTGAGAAGCATAAATTCCAGTCTTCTAACAGGCATGTACACCCAGAGTTTATCACTGACATAAAATACTAGAAAAACATCTTAAAATTTGCATCTCTATTTCCCTAGGAGTTTGTAACTATCAAAATACAGAGTTCAGTCCAAGTGCAAGCCATACATGATAATGGCAAATACGATATTCCCTCGGGCCTGTCCTGTTCCACTGCTTACATATGCCCAAAGTACCATATACAGCAAATGAAATAAATTATATTATCAGGATGAGCATTAAAACATCTAAACAGGGAGTTTCTCACTCAGAGAAAATCTCATGCAGGGTAATTTCAATACAAAGTTATTTCAATTTAGAACACACACAAGAGCTCCTCTATTGATTAATTTTTTTTTCCATTTACCCTAAGCAATGAACAAATGATGTGCCTAATATGTGCAAAAAGCAAATTGGAGGGCAAGAAAGAGAGCAGCTGTTTCCAGTTGGAACTGTTATTAGTGGGAACCTTTCACTGTGCAAACGTTTTAATGCCCTATATTGGGATCCAGGAGCAGTGTGACTACTGATCTCTTTTTCTGAATCACATCATAATAAATAAGTAAATGGTGTATAACACCTGTTTTTGTGGACTTCTCAAGGCTAAACTGAGTCTCATGGTAGCACGTGGTGGGCTCTTATTTCACTAAATGAAACATAATTCAATCTGTTGCATGGTAAAACGGTGTTTTAAGAGCACTGGTTACCTTGAAGTCACAAAACCCTCACAATATGAGTCAAAAATCTGGACTGACCTGCTGCTCAAAGTGGGCCAACGCAGAGCAGGCACAGCAATAAACAACATTTTCAAGTAACTTTTTAAAATTCATTTAAGTAGAAGAAGTATATAAAATTTGGGTGGGGGCTAGAGGTGGCATGTCTGTCTGAAAGCCACCTACATTACAGCAAATAATTACAGCAGGGAAAAGAAGCTGATTTTCCAGTGGATGTTATTTGGAGGTACAACTACATCAAGATGACCAAAAAAATTAGTACCTAGTAAAAATGGAATTAAAACTTCAAGCAAAACAATAAATTCTGGTATTAGTTCTCAGATGGATCTTGGGATACTCTGATATTAATCCCTGGACTAAATGTTGTTCTGTGCTTCACTGTGAAGCCTGTCAGGCAGATGCTCACAGAACATGCACAGAAAAATCCATAATGCCATTTCTGAGGAAAGCCACATTTGTACCACTCACAGAGTGTCTCAAGAGCCTCACTCAGAACCTGAAGACAGAATTCAACCATTAGGTTTTTATACTAACTTTCATTAGCTTGTTACTATTTAACCTCAGAATTTGAGAGGAGTTTAATATTGATCATACCCTTCACAAAAACTCTAGAGAAACCTAGAAGTGATTCTCAATTAAAGAAGTAGAACAAAACTGCATGAATGAAGTGCAAGAAAATAAAGTATTATCAAGAGGGATTTATGCTTTTCTAATCCATTATCTGCTTGTTTGATGGTTCATTCCTGGCACATATCTTTCAGGAATACTGAAATGTTCCTTGGAACCCTGGGCTAGTCACACATGAGTTTGGCTACTATATGTCTGGCTAGAGCTGGTGTAGGTGAAAGAGAACTTACACATATTAACAGTAATGATAATTGTCTGAAAATTCTCAGAAATCTCAGAGATTTGGGTTTAATAAGAACCCAGCGTGGAAGTAATGAAGCAAAAAATCCCGTCAAGATTATGTTGTAGATTCTTTTTTCTTCATTGTTTCTCATTTAAATATCTAATCAAGACCTCATTCCTATCCTCCATAGATTACAAATTATTTTCAAAAGGTATGGTTTTTTGTTAATTGTCTGCACAGTGATGTCCAGACCAAATAAATCCATATTATGTAAGATGCCATTAAAAGGGCACAAATACAAATGCTCTTATTTTGCTTGGACCTCAGGGCAGTAAGCAAAATTGCATTCTGCAAAAGTAAAATGCTTACTCCAAATTAGTTCAAGTAAAAGCACAGATCTTGTTTCTACCTTAGGGTATAGCTATGTGGAAAATTTTTCAGGCTGATGGCTACTGGTTCAAGTGAGATTATGAAGGGCAACATTTATTCCTGACTACAGACAATATTATAGATTTTTAGAAGCTTGTCTGCAAAACAACTAAATCTGAGAAAGTCAGCTCATGAACTTCCTGTGCATTTTCTTCTTGAATTAGAAATAAATCTAATTTTCAGGGGAAGCTTATAAACTTTGTGTTAGCAAATCCCAGGCCAGAGATGTAAGGCCCTGGGAGAGCAGGACACTTCTCACTCTCAGGCTTTCCTGCCATCAGCTGTTGCTCTAAGAACATATTGCAGCTACTGCCAGTGGATCTGCTGTCACTGGAGCAGGAAATCTGCTGGCTTTTAGGACATCCAACAGCCCTCCTCTATTATCTGTGACCTAAATATGATTATTTCCTTACAGCAAATATTGAACACTTTGATCTATTAAATCTTTAAAACCCATCAAACTAAAACCCAAAGCTGACTTAAAATAAGGAAACAACATGTTTTTTGGAAATATATATAAACACACATTTGTGTGCACGTACACAGATCATACCTCTGATTTCTACTCAGAAATTAAAGCAATTCTCACATGAAAGTCCTATCAATCTGTTCTTAAAGAATATACAACACATTGCAGTTTTATACAGGAATAAAATTTACAGTTCCCTCCTACGTGGCAGCAAATACATTATATTTTCAATAATCTACTCTAGTGAATAAGACCTCTTCTGAAAAAGAGGAAGGAACTTTGGAATAAGTTATGGTGAATATCGCACTCCACTGAAGATTGAAAATATTTGTTTCCATATTTTTCTCAGAGTGTCATATTTACAAGAGTGCATGGCATGCATATCCTTAGACAAGTAGGAAATGTGGTTATCAAAAAGCTTTTGTTTCCTCAGATCTGCTATTAATCTTATTTCTTCCCATTTTGTAACCTGGTGAAGTTACAGCTTTGCCATTCTGCAACTCGTCTCTGCCATAAGGTGGGGACCCAATAACATCAGTCTCAAACTGCTTGATGACCTGAGTTCAGTTCTGCCAGATCAGCAGATCTGAAAGCATCTTTGTCAATCAAACAGAGGAAGAAAAACTGGCTGTGGGTGGATTTGAGAAAATCAGTATACATTAGCATAATCCAGAAATGTCACAGCTGAGCTGGCAGGCAACTAAATGAGACACAGAATGACAAATAAAAAGGAATCAAACATACATCTAAAATTAGAAGTGACTTCATGGGGAAAAAATATTTTTTTAAGATAAAAGAATTAAAAGTTGCACATCCCACAGTAGCTGAACAAACAATCGGGATGAAAAGTAAGAAGAATTAAGTAAATAATATCTGAGAAATGAAAATTAGGCTCATATGCTTATTAAGTAAGTAAGCAAGTAGAAGCTAAGAGTTACTTTTAGACAATCGTTTTCAAACTTTGAACCCTTTATCTTTCTAAGGAAGAACAGCACAAAGGGAATCTATCAGAAGTCTCTATCTTCTGTAATTTATGAAAAGTTATGTAGCTTGGAAATGAGAAAGAGTTCCCTTTTGTCTCCACCTCTGACCCTTCTTTGTATCTTCCATGTCATCAAAGTTTTCATCTCAAAATGGTCCTGATTTAAAGCCTATTGAAAACAATGAAATTCCACTTAAAATACATGCCTCTCTTTTGATTATCGCAATGTGACTTTCCAGAAGGCAGCTAAAATGAATAAACAGCTTACCAAATTTCATCTTGCCATGGGAAATGTTTCTATTCAAGCATGGCTTAGGATCACAGACTAAGGCAGCAGCTAAGCAGAGAAAATAGGCTTATGCCATAGATTTTCTATTTGGTTCACACATACAGGCACACTTCTTTGAAAAACTCAAATTTTCCATTGTATTTCTACAGCATTTGCATGAATTATGTGTTTTCTGTCAGTCTGGAAGGAGTACACATAGCACTATCTGCTCCAGTCCCATTCTCTCTTTGAAACTCCATACCACCTTCTGCCTCCAAAAACAACCACTCATTGGCATGAAAGCTGAACTTAGCTAAACAATATTGCAATCTACGTCTGGTTTTCTCATCTCAACAAGAAAGATAATACCCTTCATTGTTCTGTCACTTGGTGGCAAAGGATAGAAACTCAGTCTGATACAAAAATCAAGGTTCTTCTTTTATCAGGACACACTTGGAAAAGAAGAAAAGATGGCAGAGATACGTTTCTAGAAAAGATGCACATATGGTTTACAAATTTTGGGCATGACAGACAGGAGAGAGGGAAGGAAACAAAGGAAGAGAGCTGGCAAAATAAAGACAAAGAGGAACATGGAAGAGAGAAGAGCTCAGCAGCGCATTAGGGTAAAGTTATAAGATTTACTACTAGTAGTAAGGGGACAAATTTCCAGACAGGATGAAAGAATTGAGCTTGCTTGCAAGGTTGATTTTTTTTCTTGCTTACACAATGCCAGTGCACCACAGATTCGTAACTAGTACACAATTTCTCTGAGGAATGACTACAACATACAGAGTCTGATTTGAGTTTTATTGAACCTTGTGGGCCCTGAGAAAGAAATACTAGGGACATATAAATGTAGAAGAGCAGAGTAGATGCTACCACTTAAACAGCACTCACTGCCATTTAACTACCACTGACAAGACACTGAATTGTCTTTCTTGGATAAAACCTCCTACTCCCAAACTCATTCTTTGTTCCTACCAGAAATGCACTTGAATACCTGCAGAAAAACAGGCTCAAGTCCCAGGTCTCTGAGAAGTTTACCTAGGAACAGTCTGTATGATTTGAAGACACCAACATTTACCGTGGTGGTACTTTCCTTTTACATTTACAAAGGTCTCTGCAGTAAGACACCTCCCACAATAGCATTTTACTGCCTTCAGATCTAATGAGGTTGCTATTTTTCATTAACATTTGTAGATTCCTGTGACATATTTTAGCAATAACTTAATTTTTCATTAGTCATGGAGATGAAAGCATTCAATTAGCTGTTTTGACACTTTTGTCTGTACTGTATAAAATCCTCAAGTATTTCCCAATGATAATGCCTACTATCTTACAGATTTTCTGGAAAGATTGCACTTAATGAAGACAAAGGGTGACATAATCAATTATACAGCCAGTCCAAAAAATGATAGGATAATGTCACAGGGAGAGCCTTGATGGAAAATTAGAAATTGCTTGTTAATTGCAACTTAACAAAAAAATGATAGGATAATGTCACAGGGAGAGCCTTGATGGAAAATTAGAAATTGCTTGTTAATTGCAACTTAACAAAAAAATGATAGGATAATGTCACAGGGAGAGCCTTGATGGAAAATTAGAAATTGCTTGTTAATTGCAACTTAACAAAAAAATGATAGGATAATGTCACAGGGAGAGCCTTGATGGAAAATTAGAAGTTGCTTGTTAATTGATGCTTAAAGTGCTTCAGAATCAGTTCTGTGATCTTTTCTAACATGGCCAACCCCACCAGATCTAGTGGGAAGAAACCCCTCAGAAATACACCTGAGTATCTCAGCACATTATAAAATACATTTTGAGCACAAATGACACACAGCAGTGACACAGATGACAAACTTCCCTCCTTAGGGAAAACTACGATAGGACACAGCAGCAGCTCCTTCCATCCTGGCTGCACCTATAGTTCAGATAAATCTGGCATCCTTCTGTCAGCAGCAGCGTGTATGGACTGGGCCAAAAGAGGTACCTAAGACCTCAATGAAGATTCTTTTGGGAGAAATATGGGAGCTGTTTCTTGAGTACATGAGCCAGATGCTCCAAGTACTCCAAGGCTGGAGGAGCTAAGTCACTCCACGAAGGACAGTGTTCAACCAAAGCCCTTCATGTAGTCAGCTGCACTTCTAGGATCAGAGGAGCTTCTCCAGGGCTTGGTTTAATCAATTTTAGCATGATTACAATCTTCCATCACTGATGGGCTGGTAGGATCTCTTGCTGAGTGAGTCACCAAGATGAGCCTGGATCGTTTGTGTGTGTGGGGAAGGAGTGCGCCTGACTCTGCTGCCATCCGTGCACAGTCACCGTGGGATGGGTTCCAGGCTGTACTGGCACCAGCTTCACTGCACACCAAAATAAGGGGGGGAAGCACAGGAACACAAGAGCTAATGTATTCGCTGGGACACAAACTGCCAGGGTCTTTAAAAGGAAAGGAAAATCCCTGAGAGAGGAAACTTTTTTTTGTATAGCAATTCTAGTTCAGAGAAATTGATCCCTGTGTTTTTACTTTCTGTAAAATTAACCATGCTTTTCTGAGTGGGAGTTTGGTTTTTCTGATGAAGGATTTTTACAAATTTTTCAATTTTTTTTGTAAGTTGACATTTCCTTTCTTCACATCCAAGGAATCTTTGGGCAACACTGATGCCTTCTAGACAGTAAAGACAAATTTGGACTCTATTGTCAGGAAAGTCCTTCAGAAAGTCTTCAGTTGCCTTTGGTTGGGATTTTTTTTAAACTGCAAAATACAGAATATTTCAGAATGTGAATCAAGAAACACAACTGTATTTTTATATTTTGGTTTGTTTTTCCTTTTGATGGCCACATTTCCTAAAATTCTTTGCATCAAAAACCATGCCAGCACAGCTTAAAATCGAAGAGATTTTTGGCTGAAGGAATAAGATTAGAACTTAAAATGTGAAACAAGTTCATTCTTTGGGGATCTAACCCTGTTGTTAATGCTGATCTTCTGAAATCAAGAGGACTCAAGGTAAGAACACATATTTATTTGGAGGATATACACGTCTAGCCATTCCTAATGACTCCATGAAAAGACTTTTGCAGTGAGGAGCAGAGGACCACAGTATTATAAGGACCACAGTAAAAAGGAATATTCTGAAGCAGACCCCCACGTTATCACTTGAAGTCAGTAAAATCTCCAATGACAATGAATATTTAAGGGTAAAAGATGTGCTCTATCAAGAAATCTATTGAATTGAAAATGCTTCATCATGATAAGATTTTCTAACCACCATCTCTCTAGAACCATCCCTATTGAGCTTTGAGTGTGTCCACAGCTGGAAGATTTTCAATATTCAACAAAGTAAGATTTTTCTTAAAGATTAATAAAAATAAAGCATATCATCAGCCTGAAAATTACTAATAATTTCTGAAATAACTACACCTTTTGGGGCCAAGTCCCTTTTGGTTGGGTTTCCTACCTAATTGATGCTATTGTAAAGCTAACAGCATGTTGAGGAAGATAACTAGTACCTTTTTTTGTTTCTTTGTTTGATTGCAAATATTATATACAATCAGCATAGGTTTGGTCTCATTGTTTTTTCCTTAATGCACATTTCCCTTTATCCCCAAAAGTGTGCATACTTTAATCTGACATGAGAGAGAGACATTACAGGCTAAAAGAGGTTTGATTGCCAGACATATAGAAATGTTCTCATAAAAGTCTGAGTTGAAGACTGCAGAAATCCTTGGGCATTTTCCACTCAACAGGATATGGATAAAGACCAGACTGACCATAATGAAACAGTTCCTATAAAAAAAATACTTTCCTGATCACTAATGTTAGCTGTAGCTAAACATACTAATGAAATATTAATTGTGCCCTTTGAGCATATTTTATATGACTGATGCAAAAAAAAGTATTTGATCAAAAATTAAATGCAAACATAACTGCCACGAATTTAGCAACAGTGTTGAATTTTGCATAAGGAACTACAAACAAGGTCTAGAGACTGAATAATACAGATAAATCAAAGCAGTGAGTAAGCCCATTTTTGAAAAGCAAAGATATGACAGACCTGAAATAAAAGACTGGGAAAAATGTGACTTTGTTTTAAGTCACACCTCCTTCCCAAGGCTCACACACTGCCTGTTCTGTGGTGGAAATGTGTGTTGTTCATCAGAGTGGGCTGACTCCAGAGGATATTCCTCTGTCTCTGGGCATTCATTTTCTTGAATGCAATGGCATGTTAGCAGCTTAGAGTGGGAAACTCCTCAGTCTCTTGAAACAGGATGTCAATTCACAGAGAATGTTCAAGGGATGAAGACATTCACAGGTCTTTGTTTCTCTTGTCTGGTGAGCAGGCAAAAAAATGCAAAGTCTACTTTACAACAATTCCAGGTTTTCATTATTAGACAAGCAATATAATTGAAAACACGGGGAGGTTAACCTACTGGGGTTGCTATTTTACCAAGTCTCTTCTCTCCCAAATGAACATGGACAAGTCCATTAACCCCCTGGGCTGCCAAATAAGAACAAGCAGAAAGATGACTGGGAAAAGCATAGAAAATGCCAGTGCTGTCATCTCTGATCTGGGAAACCTGCAAGGTTCACAGGATAAAGGTACAGTGAACTCATCTTAAGATAAAGTACTTACAAAATCTTGTAACTGCTTAGAGAAGCCTCCAGACAGCACCCCCCTAGGTACGTTTGCAGTTTTTTAACAAATCCACTGGGCAAATTAGTTAGGTGAGGGTTGTATTTGGAAAAAGAAACCTCTGTTCCTAAAATTACTCTACTGTTAGATACAGGACAAAAGGATCAAGAATAGAAGTGAGAGGTAGGAGGCATATCCCACTTACAGCACAAGGGACACAAACCACAGACTCAGAGAAGCTTCTGAGAGGGCAGCAAGTGTGAGGTGAGGAGGATGGCAGACCTTTAGGACATGTGGTAAGTGCCAAGTAGTTATTCTTCATCCAGTACATTTCTTATGGTATATTATTGTTTACATATTTTAATAAGGAAATACTTCTCCCGAAACTGAAAAAGGAAGATTGCAGAGTATGAAAGATTAAGGTCACACTGGATGACCATGGAAGGATTGCTATGAGCTACAGAGGCAGCCTTGTCAGTCTGTGCTTGAAGCAGCTCTTCCAATCATCGATGTCACTGTTTTATCTGTAAGTTGTAGCAAAGCTACCAGTCTGTTTTCCAGTGGAAGAGCTACTTCTGAGTTGTGCCACCTAGAGAGTGCTGATGAGGAAATATAGGCTGTTACTAAAATAAAAGCAGGCTCCCTGAGAGGTATGTAGCAATCTCACACCTGACTGAGCAGGAACAGGAAGTACAAATGGCTGTTTGCACAAATTCAAAGCCAAATTATATCATCAGTGGGAATGCATATCCAGTCTGAAGCACACCTGTGCAAGGCTCACCACAGGGTGTGCAGTCTGAGATGGACATTGCACTACAAAGGATCTGGCTACAGTCCTGACTGGGAAGCAGAGCTTTTCTGAGAAGCAGTGCCTTAACATATGGAGCTATGGACACCAGCCAGTACATTGACCATGTAGCTGACCCCTGATTATACAAATGGTTGGTTAGACTCGTAAGAATATGTTCTTAGATGATGCTGCAGGAGCAAATCAGCCATAATTTAAGAACAGCACAACTCTGTTTATATTATTCCATGCCATGTTTATATACATATATAAAGTTTATAGACAGAGAGTTTATACAAGAAATGACGGGTAGCAAAAGTCTATGTTTGAATGATCAATAGTATTTGAGTTACAAATATTGATCTAAACAACCTGCTTTACAACTTCAAATAGCCACATAACAAGAGGAAAGTGTCCCCAAGTCAGCCAGGGACAAAGGACATTCCAGTTCAGGATGCAAAGCCAAGGTGAGGATTCAGACTGCTAGAACGGCCAGTTTGAGCCACATTGGAGTGTCTACAAACACATCCCTGAGCTAAAAAGCACAGACAGAAGTGTGAGTGTTTCCATTATGTTCCACCCTAGTTGTGTAAGAGAAATAACTGCACTGTCTGGGGCTGAGTTAGGGTTCTAGTCTCCTTAGTTTCCCTGGATCATCCATGAAGAGGGGAAAGCTCATTCAGGTAAGAGTTTGGATCAAACCCATCTGTATTACCTGTGTTGGCTCCATTGGAGAAGGCACAAATGAAGCTGGAGAGCCCAGGGATATCAGCCATGTCTGCAGCTTGGGTGCCTTACAATTGGTACCCCAGACAAATAAATGTGCAAAGGCTGCAAAAACCTGTCTCACCCTCAGATTTCATGGAACCAACAAAGGTAAAGGGATGTGCTGGCAGGAAATAATCATCAGCATAGATTTATTATAAACTCAATAGGGATGTATTCTTCATTCTTCTACAAGTTTGATTTAGACAAGAAGCAGTAAGAGAAAACCACAAAATTATATGATTCTACCATCTGAAGTTAACTGGATTCCTAATAGGAAATGCTGTGCAGGAACAGTTTTCAGGGAGGGTTACTTCCCAGAGAGAGAGGAAAAAAAACCCCAAACTCGAACAGTTTATCTTAAAACTCATTTATCCTAAAAGAATTGAAGATGGTGATAGAGTAGGCAGCATATTTTCAGAATCAGAAAATGCTGAGTAAGTCTGTTTGTACAGACATAGTTTGTGTGGCTGACCACCTCAGGGAAAACGGGTGCTTACCAGCTCTCTGGAACACAGAGGAAAGAACCTGGGCAACCCAAGTACTTGAAATACTTAAGTTAAACAGACAATTCACAGTTAACTCAATTGACCTGAAACTCATACTAAAATTGTAGTGCACAGTGAAAACTCCTAGATTCAAACCAACTCGTTTTGTGTGTGTCTTTGCAAAAATAACACACTTTTCAAAAGCTTGTATAACTGCCTAATTTTTTTTAGCCTGTACTGGGTTTATATTTCTTAAGTTTATGTTATTGATTCAAATATTGTGCTGATTTATCGTACTTGCAACTTCAAAATCACATAAATCAGAATGCTATGGATAATACCAGTGAGTAGCCAACATCTAGGGAGAGCCTCAGCATTAAGGCAAGTGGCATGCAACAAAGATTTACATCCATGAGTTAGCAGAGGGATATCAGAAGAAAGAGAATTATTTTGAATGATTCTCTAGATCTGCCCATGGAATAATTTACGAAGCACGTTGAGTCAATGGTGTTTAGGTATTATTTGGTGAGTGAAAGAATCAGGGTTATGATGGATCCTTGACAATTAAATGCCTATTTTAACAAGTTTGCTGGTACTCCTGCAACGGATTTATGTGCACTGCAGACATACATAATGGTTCACTAAGGTGCTTTCAGGCATAAAATCTATTCTTGTAATGGTCATTGAATGCAAAACAGCTTTAATATCAGAATTAAAATCTTCCCATAGATCTTCTATTTATGTTTTCCATCTACTCCTGCATGTTAGGAAGTATGAGGTTCATTCAAGGGGTTGCCAAGGATTTTATGGTCTTTGGAGAGGAGAAGCAGATGGTCCCAGAAAGATGAGCACTTTGAATATTGCAGTAGATTTGGGAAATAGACCTACAGCTGCCTGGGGATATACATGAGAATTTTAAAAGGTTATTAACTGAACTACCACAAGCTGGGAAAATAACTCAAAACCAGATGCAATCACTAATTGCTCACTTGAACTTTGCCTATGAAGTTATTTCAGCAGGAAGATTATTTTTATGCTGACTCTAAACAAAAGTTAGAAAAGGAGATAATTAATAAGATTAAGAAGGCAATTAGAGCTGGTGATGCTTGAAATTCTCTGTGAATGTTGTGCATTTGAATTCATCAGGTGACAGTAACTGCATAGATTCATCATACACGGAACCCCTTAGTCCTGGAATGGACATCAACAAAATCAACTGTTCATTTTTATTAGTCCACACACAGATAGGAGAAGCCACAAATACCAAAACAGCTTTCAAATGTTCTGAAGAAGCTGAATTTCAGTTCTCCTATTAAGCATAAAGAATCCTCATCCTATCTGCTACGCATGTAGCATAAAAACTGTTACTACCACTGATAAGAGACTTTTTACCGTAACAAGGTATAGTAAAGCATTTTTTTCCACATCTCCAAATTAAAACAGAAAAATAAATCAAATAAAAACAGATTCATCATGGAGTTATGACAGACAAACAAACTCATCCTTCAGTCTAAAGTTATTTGCAGAGGAAAAGCAATCCAACAGAACAGGATGAAATGTCATTGATGCCAGTGAAGAGTATACAAGAGTGGCAAAAATGTTATGAAATTCAGCTGCAATGTAAAATCCCACCAAAGGGATTTCAGAGTATTTTGCTGTAATATTTAACGGGGAAAAAAAGTGATGAAAAGTGAGGCTAAGGGCTCTTGTCCTTGGTACCACTACAAGAGCCATGAGAGGACAAGAAATCTGTTACTGTGAGGCAACATCAGCACTCATGAGGTATTACAGAGCAGATGCATAGGGAACACACAGAATAAAGATTCCTTAGGCTGCCAGCAGTGTTCAAATACTAAGCAGACAAACGCCTCATTGCTTAAGCAAAACTGTGTTGGTTGGAAAGAGGAGTGTACACACTCGTCCTTGCAGCCAACACACAGCTGCTCAGAAAAACCAGCAATAGAAGACTCTGAAGAATGGCTTCATTGCCAAGTGGTTCAGAATTATGCCACGGCTGCAGACATGAGGAGTAGCTTCATGGGATCAAAGAGAACACAATTGTGTTTGCACATTTGAGGTTCTCTTTTGTGCAGCTGTTGCATTATGGTAGGATTTTTTCAGAAGGAATGCTGAATGGAACAATAAAAATGCTCACATTTTAGTAAGAATGCCATCACCATATCATTCTGAGTAGGAATGAACTACTATCTTTACTACTATCACACTTTCCACTTTCACTTATCCATTGGTTACAAGTTCAGCAAATCTCCCAGCAAGGGACCCTCAAGCAATACAAGTTACAATTGCTATTACCAATATGTGAATTGACAAAATCGCTCAAAAGTAATTTTGCGAATTTATATGAATAGCAGAAAATTTATCCATAGAAAAATCACAATTTCCCTTTTAAGAGATCTAGGAATAGAGACAAGTTAGAAAATCAATTCAAATAGAATAATTCAGCTGGCTGCCCTAGCCATTATGCTGTAGTTCCAGAGTAGGCTATCAAGCTGTTTATCAGAGAATTTTTGCCACATTAGGGAAGGGCCTATCTTCCTTTTAACGTATAAAAAGGCATACATGGAAAAGCTCCCAGCACACACTGCCCTTGCTTTTATTTATTAATATACTCAACAATATGCAAGTTAAGGTCACTAATTCTAACAGGGGGAGTTTTCTTCCCTATGAGCATTAAAATGTGTGCCAGTCCCACCGATCTCCTTTTCAGTCTGAGCTTAAACCTTTGTAGACAGTGTAGGCAGGCATTTTTCTACCTGTACATATTTCCCTGCCCAGGACCTCTGGACATTATTAAAGACTGTTTTTTAAAAATCCATTTTTTTTTAATTATCCCTCCATAATGTTCTTTTGCCTCTATGTGGAATTACAGATGTATATTCATGTTGTCACATTACAACAACTATTTTTACTAGGTAGCACAATCTTCTAATCACCCCTGAGAGTTGCTCTTCCTCCGTTTTACATACTAGAATGAATTATCTGACTGTCAAGGAGAAAAACTAAAAATATGCTCTCCATGAAAGTCAGCCTGATAGTTCCTGTGTTTGCAATGAGATATCTGTATAAACATTGCCATGTTAGTTTGTGCTAAGGTTTTACAAAATAATATTTTAGAGTTTATTAAATCTTATTATTCCTAATATAATTCCAACTAGTTTTCTCTCTCTCCAGCTGAGTTACATGTGCTTTCCCTTCAGTAAAAATATCAAATTATGTTGGCATGCATCCCAAAAGCAAAAATGCCACCTTCAGTGTATTTCCCTTTCTATAGCAGTCTTATTCCTTCTGTCAATGTGACGCAAAGATCTTTATAACACCTTTAACAAGCAAATCTACCAGAAGAAAAGTTCCAGCATCTCCACCTTTGATAAGCAAGGCAAGAGCTGGAGCAGATGTAATCCCTGACTGAACATTAAAGGTACATGAAGCTTTAAGCAATTTTTCCTCTGGGGTCAGATGAGTCAACTGCTGCTTGGCCCGATAGGAGCTCAAGGTTGGCAGCTCCATAAAGAATTGAGCAGACACACTCTTCAGCATCATTTGTGTTCAAAATGGAGATGTAAATACAGCAGCAAACCCCAACTGTTTTTCTGTCCTTCATGAAATCATTTTTCTTTGATGATTTGAGATTATGCATAAAGATTGAGTGCCATATTTTGCAGACTCTTACTCACCCAAGAGATTTTTAAATGTATGATTTCATTTCCCAGTATGTCACAGGGGGGCTGCCAAAACAAGATATTGTTTTATTAAATATGGAAATGTAGTGCATATTTATTATTTGCATTTATGTAAGCAAGTGATATTCTCAGAACAAAGATTGCCATATATCCTATTGCTCTCCCTCTGCTGCTCTTCAATTTCACTCATTTAAAAAGAAGAAAAAAGAGAGAAACACCTGAAATCCTAAATGCTGCTGCGATAGAGACTGGTTATTCTGCAAAAGAGAAACTGTATCTTTTCTGGAGCTTTGGAGCCACTGTGGGTCCTTATTCTACACTTCCCAAACAGGGCTGCCAAGTGTGGGGCTGAGCAGCGTTCATTGTGGTTAGTCACTAAAATTATTCTTCACTTTTCACACCACCAGATCAAAATTAAGAGTGACAAACTTCTTCCATAAAAATTTAGATAATCATCTGCAGTTTGAGGGGTTTGTAACCCTGCCCTTAGCACTTTTCTTTAGGACTTTATAATGCATACTTAATGCTGTAGTTAATCCTCACGCACATCAGAATCTGTATTAACAAATATACTAATTATGTATTCTAAAAAGTCAAATCCTGTTGAGAAATTGATGATTTTTATTCTGAACTGGATAGTTCAGATTGACTAAATGCTGCTCACTAGATTTTATTTTAAAGCACTCTTCAATGCAAAACTATTCTTTACAGTTAAATCCATTAAATTCAACAGAGAAGGGGAGAGGAAACCTTTGTGTTATCAAATCAATTCAAGGCTCATTGTGCTTCCTTTGGTAATATACATTTTCAGAAACATGACATTACTAGTAGTGCAAAAAATTGATGTACTATTTATGCTAAATCCATTCTCAGACTGAAGATTTGTTACCAGTTTTTTGGTTAACAACTTTATGTTCCATCTTTAAATGTTCTTTTTTTACTGAACAAATACACCCACTTCATATTAGTCCCTCCCCACACCACTGCCAGTATCATATCTTCCCAAATCTTTTTTACATTTGGATTAGACAGGTACATTCATCTGGAGCACAGGTCAGAACATGCACAACTGTTCAATGAAAATAACAACTTTGCTGAAAATTTTGGCAATTCCCATCCCTCCATTTTCCTGTCATCAGCAGTGAGATGATAGCAACAGCTTTACGTATTATCCTATTAAAAATTTAGCTGTGCCAACCATACTATGCAGTGATATTTTGTTTCACATTTAAATGCCACATTTTAATATGTATATAAACATTCTGAATACATAAATATTCTGAATCTATGACAATAAAGTTTTGTGCAGTATATTTTGATGTAAACTTTGCAAAACACAGAAAAATATTTTCTGAAATTCCCTAGCATCTGTACTGTCTAAGGACCTGGGGCAATGGGGAAGAGAAGCTTATACTGGCTTTTCTCCCTAAACAAACTGGGGCCAGAGATGGCAGCTCAAATTCTGGCCTCAAATTCTGCTTTTCTTTGTGAATAAGCTATCCAAATTAGGACTACAGTAAATACAGATCACTGCGTTTTCTCTGCAGGTTCAGGTGATGGAGTTTCGCAGGGATGAGTCACAAAACACAGACCCTGTTCTCCTCCCAAGCCTCCTGCACCAGCTGGGAGTAGCTGCTGTAGGAGACAGGACACCACGTTAGAGGGACATCTGGCTTGATTTTTCAATGGCTTCTCACATCTTTAAATCCAGAGAGGTTGTACCGTCCTGCCCTGTGCAGCAGAACCCAGCACAGCTGTGAGGAGACACGGCCCGTGGGTGGGTACAGAGCTCAGTGAGACTGTGCTGGGGCAGCCACAGGCAGCTCACTGCACTGCACTCTAACCACGAGCTGAACAGACCCCTTAGCGCAGGCTCAGCAGCATTATTAGTGCTCTTCATGGCTTGGCACCACTCTGCAGGACTGTTAATAAACCTTGCTGACCCTCCTGCTCCTGTGCCTGACGAGTCTCAGGGCTCCAACAACTGCTACTGTGCTAATGGACCCGGCTGGAGCACTGAGAATATGCTTGTGCTCAAACCCAAGCACACACTGCAGGTATCCCAGCATATCTGCATCCATCAGCAGGGCTGATGAGCCATAGTCTGCACCATGGCATGACTGTTCTGCTCCTTCTAGAGCCCTGTCAACTGCACTAATGCATTCAGTGTGCTGTATCTCAGGCACGAAAAACTTGTAATCCATCTTAATAAAGACTGGCCTTGTAAAATCCAAATCTTGTTCCTCATCCTTCCAGCTTTCAAAGAGACCCTTTTACTGCATCTTTACGTGCTGTTCCCATTTTGCTGCCATTTAACACACACTAAAACACTGCCAACAGTATAAATCACAGCAAATGTACCTGATAACTCTTTGACAAACATGATGAGACCAAAAAAACCCTAAAAAACAACATTTAGAGAGGTAACAAGGAAAAAGCTGGACTGTGGCTTAGTGCAGAGCCTCTGTGAGCTGTGTGCTTCTGACCCACTGGGTGATTTCACCATTTTCCTGCTACTTACTCAAAGTGACCTATACAGTAGGACTCTGAGACTCACTGAACTCCTTCCTCAAAACAACCTTCACAAAAGCAGAGTAGCACTGAGATGCTCTTTTCTTTCCACCCATGACCTTGCTGTCATAAATAAAATTGACAGTTGAGAGCAATTCATTTGAGAGGTGTTTTTTCCTGAGGAAAAACTAAATGATTAAACAGCTTTTGCAAATGTGTTTAATTTCTGGGAGTTGAGTTATTTTACAAGACTTTGTACAATTGTTTGGTTTGTTGCACTCTTGAAGTAAAAGAGACAAAGTAGGAGATGTTGCATCTTTGAATTATTGTAGATGATGGACAACAGACTGAGGGACCAATTTAGTGATAATGTCAGAAGCAAGCTGACAACAGATAAATAAGAGTGCTTATGTAACAGTCAGACAGCTGAAACATGGCCTGCTCAATGCTCTACAAAGATAGACTATCTGTACTGTCCCATTCAATTATTCTCCTCTTGTTTCTTGTTTCCCAGCAGATAATTCCATTTTAAGAGAAGGCATCTCCAATTTCCAGGGCTTCATTTCTCTTCTTTTTCCTTCTGATTTCACACAGACTCTAGACTCTTATGTCTGTACAGAATCAGCCAAAGCCTTTCTAAACTTCTAAGTTACCCCTGAATTCAAACAAAGTAAAAAAAAATAAAAGGAAAAATCTTCAAAGGTAAAGGGCTTGATTCTGCCAGGCAGGGAGGAATGCTCCTAATATGGTGAAGGCATCACTGCTGCAACTGCTAAAGAATCTGCAGGAACGTGAGTGTCCACAGAATCAGTCTCTTAATAAGAATAAAATATGATTTAACTGAGAAAAAGGAACTTCAGCTTCATTTATGCACACATTCAAATCAGAGTAAGAAAACAGTGACTGTTACCATCCTAATATTAGGATCACTATTCAGAATACATTCCTGTTACAGCTTTCCTTCCATAACAAAAGGAGGTATTATAACACACTTTAGGAAACAATATATATTTTATTGAAATGTAATGAAGAAATTTCTCTATTCAAGACTCATAACATGCATATAACTTGCCAGTTTTCAGTGATTTTTTATTGTTGATCGTTTAGGGTTTTTTCTCTTTAGCAGAAAATAAATGCTTCTAACAACTTAGAAAAATACCTGAGTTGACTGCAATGCTTTACCTTCTGGAGTGGACAAGAAGTATTCATTAGCCTTCTGAAAGACTGAATTAGCAGTTTTATATTATTCAAAGACAAAGTCTTGCTTTCAGCCCAGAAAGACAATACTCTTAAATCTCTCTGGGCAATCCTTTCCCAGCAAGTACTTCCCTATAAACTGAAGGAACTGAGCACACCCCTGTCATTTATGAATCTGTGCTTTCCCTTCCCACACCAAGCAAGGTAGTGATATTTCTCCCACTTGCTAATCCTGAGAGTGCCACGTCTAGAGATGCCCAGTGAGTGATGCTGGGAACAGCCACAAACTGATGAGCAGCAGCCCAGCACCAGTGTGACAGGAGACAGCCCACCAGAAGGTGCAGTGCATCGCAGCTTTAAGATTCTAAGTCTATCTAAGTCTATTCTAAGCAACTTTTGAAAAGCAGTCTCCTGTTGCAGACTCCACCAAACACTCCAGCTGCACCAACTGCTCCAGCTGGTCTGCTGGAGGGTACATGTTTCTAGGATCTCTGAGAATGATGTCAGAAAAAGAACTGGGAAACTGAATCATAATCTACGCAAAAGATGTGACACCTTGAAAAATGAATAGGCCCTTCCAGGAGTAGCTCAGGGGAGGATCCAGGGTGGTTTTAATTTCATTCTTCCTCTCAAGAGTTCATCAAATCTCACTTTTCAAAAGAAGCTAGGGAGCTTCAAGCTGCTAAAGTAATTCGCAGGAGCTTCTTGGACCTGCTCAAGTATGAAGCTTGAAACCATAAACTGCTGCCCACCTCTGCAATTAATCTCTGCAAACTGCTTGCCCTCTGCAATACAGGCAAAGGAGCTCCAGTTTCTGTTTTTACCAAAGGTTTTTGTGGCATACTTTGACACACTGTCCAGACAGAACACACAACTTGTGTCTTGTTATCACCTCTTTATTTTAATCCCCTCTGTAAATCTACAAAGTAGTACTTTTGTTAAAGCAGCACATAAGTATATGCTACACAAAATCTCAAATATAGTCAATAATATTTATATAACAGTTACAACACTGCCTTGCTATAAAACTTAAATAATGAGAGACCAGAAGAAACCACAATGGTATCTCACCTGGTGTACTTTTTCAAATGAAATGATCCCTTTTGACATGTTCAAAGCCAGCCCAGGACACACAGCCATCTGCGCACAGGACGGCAATCAATGTGGCTTCTGTTTCTGCCTGAGGAAGGTGCCACCTTCAAGCTGGGAGTAAACATATGCAAGCCAAGGCACACCAGAAGAATAAAGATATTTTCAAATCACCCTTATTCTTTAACCATAACTCTTTTTAGCTTTGGAAAGAGTCTTTTCAACTAAGCTATCCTTATCTTCACTCTATTCTCTGTAAACCTGCTTAATTCCCTTCCTTACTGATTTTGTTTGACTATAAATGAACAAACAGCTTATTTTCCACAAAAGGCACATTTTCCCTTGAAGGAAAACTTATACAAAGCTTATGGCAGAACTCTTATTACTGCCTAAAGTTATTGAATTCTGATTATGCCCTTTGCTAGCATTATGCAATTGCCATGATACAGGTTGTCCAAATAAAAAATACAAATTCATTATCACATCCTCATGTAGTCAAGACTGATCTTTAATTATTTATCAAGCTTTCATTAGTCAGGGCTGTGTAGAACAAGTATTGTTAACTAGGATTACTTAATAGTTTATCAGACACATCTGTATCAGTTAATTATTAAAATAATTATCTATTATGTATCAGAAACCTATATCTTTCCCATTTAAAATCTAGGGCTGTTTTATTTAACTTAATATTATTATTATCGACTATCCACTTCAGAAAAGTGGAAGGGTTAATAATGAGAAAGGTGTGCACTCAAAATGGACCTGATGAACACCAAAGTCAAGTTCTAGCTTGACTTCTATCCAGTTCTGGCAGAAATGACATGGAAAAAAGAATCCCCATGGCAGGCAACAAGGTACAAGTCTCTTCTGCAACAGCAAGCAGCAACTCTTAGGTAAAAAGTGTTTTTTTGTCCCCACTGACAGAGAGCATAATTGTAAATGTTAATATGCTCGACACAGAAAAAGAATATAATCCTTTCAAAACATCAAAATTGCTTCAAAGAGCTCCTGATGCATTGATTTTTCCCCCTGACATTAAAATAAAAGCAGAAAGAATACTAGAATAGACTCCCTGTGTAGTACACTGTGCTGCCAGGACTGAAATAGAGCCTGCAGGACACAGATCCGTTGGGAACCTTTACATTCATCTGGCGCCAGCTGAGATTACTTCAGAGCAGCATTGTAAAACTCCTGTTCAGAAACCAGCCCGGACACAATGCCCTTTAATTCCAGATTCAGATGTAGCAAAGCTCACAGAGCAATTCCATTCATCGACCACATGAAATCCACTAAACTCAACAAACCTATCTACCTAAACACTCTAATTTACACTATTTATTTGAAATTCAAGACATAGTCAAAGTATCTCGTGGCACTTCTCTTACCAATACAGTAAAGATAAGAGAAAAAGACCTGGGTTTAGGTGCGCTGAATTTCTTTCTTCATGGGTTTTCAGGGAAAATTTTAAAATGTTTTTCTTCAGTCTGCTGAATGATGGGAAAATTGTACAATTAGTTTCATCCATACCAAATGAGGGTTATCACATGCTAGTGAAGATAAGAAGAAATGGCATTGCTACATTCCAGAGGTACTCCTTGAGAATGAGCTAAATATAAAAGACCTAATTGTCTACTTACATAAGTTTAAAAACTTCAGCTTTTGCCAGTGCTTTGAAGGGAAGTCAAGAGTTCTCATCAAGAGACAGATTCTCTACAGGCATTGGCACACCACCAATTAGGGCTTATACCTACCTCATATTTATAGCAGAGAAGTGCCACAACACAGACTCCTGGCAGAAGCAAGGAGGTTGTGTGACTCTCAAGATGTAGATGATTTTCCAGTTTCTCATCAATTTTGTATTGCCCTGTAATGGCATCTAGAATGTTGTACCCCTGCAGGTCTATTTTCAGGCATTTTTCTCCCCTCTCTGTGTTTGCTCATCACTTGTGCATGTTCAACCAATCTGAAAAGTTCTAAAAACCACCAATTAAGCAGTGACACTGACACTCTAACACTGTGCCTGAGGACCTTTTCTAGAGCTCTCACCTTTACCTCTGAACTAATGATATGTAAATATCATCACTTCAACCTTCACAGCTTAAGAAAATCAAAGCATCCTGAGGGCAAATGTATGTATAAAGGAAAGCCATTTATGTCTTCACTCAGTTGAACTCACATAATAAGACTGTGCCTCAGGCATTTTATCTGTCATTTTAATGTGTCAAGTGAATGGGTTATTGGCTTATTTCAGAGAGGGAACTGTCTCATTGGGAGGGGACATCTTGACTTATATGTGACCTGGCTTTCTCCCTGAATAGTCAGACTTTGATTCAAATGCAAATATCTTTAGGGCAGCTTTCAACACAAACAGTGTGTAAAAGTCATCAATAAAAGAAACCAAAAAATGACTAAAAAATAATAAATATCAAGCATGTGAGATGTCCATTAGTTTCTTCCTGACCTAGATCCATAAAATGGAAAGCAAACAGCAGGTGCCTGGCAAATCAATCTTCAGGAGTGCTTAGAAAGCTTAACCTTCCTGTGCTTAGTCATCTCCATGATTTCCTGCATGTTTAGTCCATTGAAGAGTTCCAGTTATCTGTGTTTTTTCACCATTGTTTATTGAAAAGAACATCTAATTGACCAAATTCTGCTCTAAGGTTCTCATCACACCAGCTTTGTTTGTCAGGAGAGAAATTTGAGAAAATGAACAACTAGGCAGAACTTTAACTGCCTGCAATACCTATGGAAATTTATGCAAAAGTTAGAACTAGTAGCAGAGTCAATTTTTCAGGCAAGTTCATACTAAAAGTTTTGAAAATGTGTCTGTGGTGTGAGGAAAGTTTCAGGTGCAAAATGAAATCCTTGGCCTGTCTTTGGTACGAAATATCCCAGAGTTACTAGAAACACTGTGCAACCACAGACAGTCTCTATGCCCTAAAGATTTTAAAGTGCTAAATATTTTGCAGGGTAGACTGTACATAAAGAGGTACTACATTGTCCAATGTGAAGCCTTCACTTTCCTGTTTTAGTGGAAGGATTAAAGCTCTATCAGCTTCCAATCCCTGAGTAAATCTGCACAGGCAGAGTAGAGTGAGTCCCATCTTCTTGCAGGCCTAACTGCAGTGTATTTTCTCTGACAGAGATAGCCATGTGAAGGCAGGAATAGAACCAAAATGCAAACTCCTTAGACTGGAGACAGAGTGGCAAGTCCTGTTCTCAGCTAGGCAGAGGAGTTTGGGGGAAGCTCTTCTCCTCCACTTACCATACTACTATGAACAGAATCTGACCACTCCTGGAAAGGAGTGGACAAATAGTACAAGCAAGAAGGAGATAAGCTAAATATCTTTTTCCTTTGCACTCTCCACTGCTATATTTCTTCAGAAGAGACTGACTGTTGTGTGTCTGCACTCTGTAACAAATACTAATTTACGCACAAAAAGACATTAAGTTGGATCTAACATTTTAAAACTCTCCTTGGGACCTCAGTACCAAAAATTAACTTTTTCTGTAATATTTGTCAGACAAACTGGGACTGTCAAGTGGTCTTCTTTGCACAAAGAGGTCTAGGATGGTTTTTCTTATGCTTAAATGGGATTTCTTTTATTTCAATTTCAGCCCATTGCTTCTTGTCTTTTCTTCAGATATCCCTAAAAAAGAGTTTGGCCCCATTGCTTTTACAGAAGGATTAGACACTTATACACATTGATAAGACACTCCTCACAGATCTTCTCTTCTCCAGACTAAACAAGGCAAGTTCTCTCAGCCTTTCCATGTTTGAGAGATGAACCAAGCCCTCACTCATTCTCATGGTCCTTCACAAGGCTTTTTTTTTGTAGGTCTGTGTCTCTTAGACTGGAAAACTCAGAAGTGAACCCAGATTTCCAGAGGTGTCTTAGCACTGCTGAGTGGAAGGACAAGGATCACCTCTTAACTCTTCCCAATGCAGCCCAGCAGACTGTTATCCTTTGCTACCTCAAGGGCACATTGCTGGCTCATGGTCAACCTGGTGCTCATCTACACCCTCAGAAACCTTTCTTAAGTCTCCATCCAGCCAGGCATCGATGCCCTGTAAATAATACAGGCAAATAAAAAGATACTGAGAAACAATCCTCAACTCATGCCTTTTCAAGGATGTTAATTAATTGGACAAGAAGCAAAAATCCAGTCACAGATATAATCCCAGGATTACAGCAAATGCCTCCTGGTAACCTAAAGATGTTAGCAAGGAAAAAAAAAAAAAAAAAGAAGGT
>VYXF01011313.1:268370-292413 GCA_013397295.1 Polioptila caerulea | reverse complement strand
GGAACCAAAAAAAGTTAAAAAAAAAAAAAAAAAAAAAAAAAAAAAAGGAGGTAATCAAGTTGTCACATCAGTGGACAGAGCTCACTCAGCAAGGAAATACTCCATACAAAAGGGCTCTCTACTGCAGCAGGAAGCATCATCACAAAAACTGCCTGGAATACAAACACAGAAATTAGAAAAGTGAACACAGAAATTAGACACAAAATTTAAACCACTGAGACAAAAAAAGGATTTCTTTCATCTGTTGTTGGAGATAGAGACACCATTTCCTTGAGGATAAAAGCTACAACAACCTTGTCTCATCTACTTTCTTCAATTCATTCCATGCCTTGATCCAGTCTGATTATGTACATTTTATGTATATTAGTCCATGCTTAGACCCTATTTTTAGGTTGGATGAACCAATTTCCTTCCAGTGCTGTAGTTCATCCAGGGATAGTTTGTTCCAAGGAATATTCTGTATACACAGTATACAAAAGATGCTCTGTCACACTGAACACCATTTGCTCTACGCACTAGTCCATCAGCATCCCAGCAAGTCCTGCACCCTCAAACACTCCTTACCCTCCTAGAGGCTGTGCTCCAGCCTCTTGGAGTTCCAAACCCTTCTGCATGAGTTCTGAGGCCACACTGAACAGCAAGGAAAAGACTTCTCTCTCCTGACAGAGACCAAGCAGGTCCCGGTAATGCTGGGGGTCATTCCAGCCAACACACAGCATAAGCACATCCTACATGCCACTGGAAGAAAATAAAAGATACTACGTGTGTGTAAAACCTACCTAGCACAGACAGGGAGGCTGAAGACAGTGAGAAGAGTAAGGACACAGCCCTTTACCAGTTCACACTACAAGAGAGCACATTTCAACATTCAACACTGCAGCCTCTGACTCCACTTCACTGGAAGTGGAGATATATTTAAGATGCATTTACAATTCACAGGCTACTGTCAGAAGCTCTGCAAGGAAATCAAGATATATGAATCAGTTCATTAACAAAACGAGTGGGGCTGAAAACTGCCTTAGAGACAGCTCCTTTATGGGAGAAAGGAAAGAGACACTGGAGTTCTCCCTAGAATGCTGGTGGAACAAATGTCAAGTGTAAATACATCTTAAATACATCTTAAAATAGCTGCACTGACTAAGATCTCTCTCTAAAGATCTTTTAAAAGGGCATTTTTCTTCTAACTTGGCTGAAAAAACCTAAAAGGTAAACAAGACAGGGATGCAAATACATTATTCTAACACTGGCATGAACAGTGTAACTCCCCTTCACTATTTGTTTCCTATATTCTACAGCATAGGATTCTCACACATGATCAGCTTTTAGGAATCTCTACCACCACTGGAGTCAAGAGGTCGCACACATGACTAAGGAGCACAGCAGCTGTGCTTCAGTAAGGTCCTGCAATTAGCAGCCTAAAAGTAAGTAGTTCCTATCGTTCCCATATATGATTTATTAATAAAGATAAATAAGGCAAATATTCGTAACTCTCTTTTTGCTTTGCTGCAGGTAGAAATTGATAACCTTTGAGTAACTATGAAATTGAGGAGGTAAGCTTTGCACCTGAGAGGAATGCATTGCACACTCATAGAATGCTCAATGAAACTTCCAATTATAAAGGAATGAATGAAGAATTCATGCAAATGTATATTGCCAAGGGCATTACAAATCTAAACATTACCATTAAGATCAAAGTTTATTTCCCTGGGAGAATATCCATTGAAGCAGCCAACAAATTTTTGCATAAATCCCTTTAACTTCCTATAGCAAAACCAAAACACCCAAATATAACTTCCTAACAAAATGATGATCTTGGCTCTTGAAGAAACAAGTATTATCACTTAAAAAGAATGACAAGTTTATGGTTGGAAAATAATGTTCAGGAAGCTGTATGAAGCAGAATCATTTAAAGCAGTCATCTTTCTTGATTTGAACCAAATGAATATTTTAAACTCTCTTTCTTACAATACATTGATCAAACTTGCCCTCTGATAGCCACAAGGAGAAATTGCCTTAAAGTCAATATTCTTCTGGCAGTATATCTGAGGGGCTCATCCTCCAGCGTCACAACCTGATCAACTGTGCAAAAGTCTGACTGACTCGTGGCAGATGAATAACATGTTTCATCTAGTATCACTGAAACATGTATTTTTTTAGTAAAAGGATGGCATTTCTACAATACTGAACTCTTCATTCCAAAGCAGCCATAAATTGAAACAAGACCATTTTGGACTAAATATGATGAGTGGGAAAACTTCAAGGACAATCAAACAGTGGAACAGTTTGCCAGGAAAGGCTGTGTGGTCTCCATACTTCTTGGTCTTCATGACCAGACTGAGTCAATCCATGAATAATCTGATCTTGGAGATTTCTCAGCAGGAGGTTGGATAAGAGCTCTCCTACGGCCCCTTTCAACCTTAATCACAAAAAAAAAATCTATGATGGCAGGTTCATATGTCAAAATTAACAGCATTTTGAAAAAAAACCCAAAAACACCCCAAAAAACCCCAAAAACTAAACACCACTACTAGGCTACAGTACATATAACAGATTAAATTATATGTAACAGGGCAGAATTGAAAAAACCCCAAATTATAACCTTCTAGAAATATTAGAAAAAGGTTTCTTTTAGATGCTAATTCCACCAACTAGCATGTTTATTTTCAAGAGCAGGGCTGTTCCCTCAGCTTATTAGTAGTATATTTGCATGAAAATGTGATCTATGCTTATTCATCACTCACTCATCTGCTCTTCCTGATTATGCCTCACTTGAAGCCACAGTCTGCCAATAACTGTTATGCTACAGAGAGATGATGTTGAGTTCAAGTAGAGAAAAGTTGCAGGAGAGAGAATACTTAGAAAGAAATATTGGGTTTTTTTCCCCCTGAACATCTGTTTGTCCATAAAAACTTTAAAAAAAAGACTGAAGGAAAATACAACTGAGAAAAAAAAATCCTGCAGTCAAATAAGAACCTTTACATAAGGCAAAAGCACCTGGAATAACCATCTTCCAAAAGAGAATTTATCAGAAACATGGAAGAATACTTTTTACAAAGGTCTGTCGTGACAAGGAACAAGGATTTAAAACTGGAACATGATTTAGTTTGGATCTATGGAAGAATTTTGTTTACAATGAGGGCAGTGAGGCTCTAGAAGAGGTTACACAGAGAAAACAGAAGCCTCATCATTGGAAGTGTCCAAAGTCAAATTAGACAGGATTCTGAGCAACCTGAAAAGTTGATAGATGTCTTTGATCATGGCAGGGGGATTCAACAAGATGATCTTCAAAGGTCTCTTTCAACCCAAAGAAATTTAGGATCCAGTTAAGAGATGGGTTTAGAATAAATCTTACCTCCCCACAGAGAAATCTCTTGGCAAAAGCATTTGCATTGTGCCCATTGACATGGGTTCACCTTAAGTAAAAACTTGCTAAAATGTTTGCTCATAGGAAAGTGAATTCTAAGCTCAAGGGAAAAATTATTCCTTCTTGGGAAGTATAGCCCAATATTATATTAAACTATGTAATTTGAATAAGAGCAAAACAGCTCTGATCCCTTCAAATCAGCAGGTAGAAATTAGGACTACTGAGCAAAACAATCTCTCCTGATCTGCAAAACTTTTCAGAGCACTCAGAAACTTTTAGGGTAAGCTTGGCTACCAGTTTTACAAAAAAGGGTTTCCCTTTTCTTACTGCTCTATTTATTCCACACCGCAAATACACTAAGAGTCCAAAAATGTGAAAGATTATATTTTCTTGAATATTATGAAACATAACAATTTTTCTGTTTCCCATATGATGCCTTCATGAACAGTCATTAATGTCTTTGAGAATCAGGGGTATTTTTTCAATTGTTTTTTTCACTTACTCAATTTTTTAATAAATGCCTCTGGAAATATTTTTTGAATATTTTCTGGTGTAAAAAAAAAAAAAAGAAGTTGGGAATTTACATAAGAAATAAAAAGTACTTGCAATGGAGGCATATCACCCCACTACTTTCTAGTAATAACATATAAATCCTAAAAGCTTTCAGAAGTTTCTAATCAAGAAATAAAATTGATATCACCAGTATGAAAAAGGTAATTCCTTTATTGCCTTTCAGAACTACATCTTCTAGTCTTACAGCATATCCTTCTTTCCAGTTTGCCAAGCAAGCTGACCTAGATTTTGAAACAAACAGGATCTAAAAATAGACTATTTGCTAAAATAAGCGTTGCACAGAGACCTCTGCAGTCAGCAATACTCTAAATCTCATAAGAAGGACATTCTGCTGTAAAAACATGGCATTTTTTGTGCCAAACTTCAGCTTAATGCATTTAATTTATGAAAAAATGTTCTCTTTATTTCAGCGTGGTAAAGTGAATAAGGTCCTAAAATACACCAATAACGTTGTGACATTTATATCAAAGACTTACCAGAATATACAGAGTGAAATTCTTGGCTCCACTGATATTCACAGAAATGTTGCCATCAACATTAAAAGAGCAAAGTCTCCATCCAAAAAATTAATTTCCACTGACAGAATTTAGAAGCTGGCCCTTAAAGCCAGAACCAGCCTTCAGGTCCTATCTTGTCTGACATTGGCTCTAAGTTCTTCAGCCCCAATTTTACAAACCACCATCTTGAAAACTTCTGAGCATGATTGCTTTGTTTTTTCCTTTCCTTCATCTTCAGTTTTGGCTCTTAGGCACAGTAGAAGCCAGGACCTACCTCAAACTTCCTAACACTGAAGTCAACAAAAGCTCCTTCCGTTGTTCCTGTGTGATGGTATTTTCAGAGCCATGGCCCAAAGAAGCAGTATCCTTTGGAGAATCAACATCTTAATTCAGACAGAAACACAGTCTCAAAAGACTTACTTCATTTGCAAACCCTTCTTATTTCTTGATCAGAAAATCCTACTGACCATAGGGATTGACATGACAAAATATTTATGTGTTCACATCCCACACTATCCACTGAAATAGTGGGCAACTGTAGCCTAGAGCTGAGCTACAGAACTTTGCTAGATCTGTTTCTTTTATGAGGTAGAAGAATAGTTTCCTTTGGTACCATAGGCAGAATTTATCATTCCTCCTTCCACTGGCCAATAAACTATTTTGCAGTGACTTGGAAGCCCATTTAAAAAATAAAACTAACTGCACAAGAATTTCAGTTTGTACAAACTAACATGGCTCCACTGAATTTATTGAAGGATCAGAAAGACAGCCTGGCAGAAAACTTGCCCTGGCTGTTTTAGATGTTCCATTTTGCTGGGTATTAATGTGATTGTGGTTGATACTTGTTCTTGCTGTCTCTGAGATTCAGTTTCTGTCTGTGAGAAATATCTGATGCACACTGGTGGTTACAAATTAAAGTGCCCACAGTAACGATAGGTGAAATGAAGCCAATATCAGAGGCTGTCTGCTGATTCAACTAAAGAACATCTGAACTCTGCTGCCAAATTGGCTTTATCTTACTTTTTTAAAAAAAAAAACTACAGTGTCTGCTACATTCAGAGTGACATAAAAAATCACACAACATAGCAATAGTGTTTAAATCTTCCTGGCTATATAAGACTAGTTTTTCCCCTCATTAAGAAAAAGCCTTCCCACAGAGACTTCAGCTGAGCCAACAATGTGGCCAGTTATATCTGAGACAAGATCAGCAGGATTTAGCCCAATATTGTTTCTGACAGACACAAAGGACACCAATGCAGTGGGCTGAGCTACATCATGCAAGAAAGTTGATCTATGTCAGTTCTTTGACCACCATCGTAATTTCACTGAAGTGTCTCATAGCTGACTGATTTCATGCTACTCTAGCAGTCATTTAAAACACAAACTTCTTTCTAGCAACCTATACTACCCTTCAGGAAAAAGAGTGGCCCAGATTGTAGCCTGGGAAAATCAATGTCAAATTCAAATTAATTCATACTAGCTGGAGCTTTGACTCAAGATTTAAATTTCACCTTCAGAAATTTAAGATTAAAATGTCACACAAAATACCACACAGCTTCCAAAGGGTGCAATGAAAGAATAGAAGATCTGTGCATGTATTACTCCACGCACACCCTCATGCATGCACACAGAGGCTCTAAGCACAAACAGATGCCTGTAAGTGCAGTGACATGCCAGTGAATGACCCAGGCTGAGTTTAAGGTGGGAGCCCAAATAAGCCTACATATGTCTGCAGACTGTAGGAAACTTCTCTCACTAGCACAGAAAAACACGGGACACAAAGGAAAGACACTGTCACAGTAAGATCAAACAAACAAACAAACAAACAACCCCTGTGGAATTACTCCATGTTTCACGGTCAATCTTCCTGATGTGAACCTTCCTAATATGAAAGAAAGCCCTACCTCTCCCAAGAGCACAGACATGCAGTTCTTTGCAACTCTTTCTGATTTTCCCAGGGGGAATTACAGACTTTTGTATGTTCAGATACATGTGGAATAGCAATGATGCCAGGGATCTTGCCATCATCAACTCAGCTGCCTGGGAACTTTGTAAGCCTTGCAGAGGGGATATTCCAGGGCCTAGCACCATTCAAAATGGAAGATGATCCAGTAAATTTGTACTGTGGGGAGGTGGCATCTGTAACCCTTTGCCCAAATGAAAAAGTTGTAATGATGAGAGGTTGAGTCTTAACTTCTGGATTATGAGATCCTATTCAGCAATTTGGGGAAGAACTTTTCTTGACTGTTGACCCTTGGTACGAGTTTGGCCTTTTTTTTTTTTTTTTCAGATTTCCCACATATATTTCAATTTCAATTCATATATTTCACTTCTATGAACAGAGTGGTAAATGTTAGCTAGGGATAACAAATGGTTGAAGCCAACCCCAGGAAATCCAGGGGGGCCAGAGGGGTAAGAGGAGGACAGCAGTGTTGAGGGGGAAAAGAGTTAGAAAAGGACCAAAGTTCCTACAAGAATGAGGAATAAAGGCAAAAAAAAGCAGAGATTTTTGCTTGTGGAGAGGGGCCTCTTGGATACTTTTTGTGTCCTAGGCAATGACACTTGCTAGGAACCCAAGGGCCTGAGTCTAACTATTCAGTAGAAAGATTTCAATGAGTATCAGATCAGATGCTAACAACAAGTAGAAATTCAGATTTCACTTATTTTAAGCATAAGTTAGATTTTAAATTATTTGTTCACTGGGAGATAACAATTCCACATTCCATTTAGGGACATAACTGCATAAACTAGTAGTTTCAGAAAGAAGTATCTATTCTTTTTGCCAGTGTCTTCCCTGACAATTTATCATTTACCATGCAATTAAGATGAGAGAAGATTGACTATTTTCTAGGTTTAGTTTCAAAAAAGCTTCTAAGTAGGTCATGTGAGTCACAGTGTCTGCCAAAAGGTCAAGTTAGTGTGATTTAATCAAACGTGGCCAATGGGGACAGTTTGCAGAAATCATATACAAACACTTCACCACAGGTCAGCCCATCAATATGCTTATTCTAAAATATACTGCCTTTTTTCAGCCCATGAAAAGAAACCCTCAAGAACATAACACGAATTTTAAAATAAAAAAAGATTGCCTGCTATGTGGTATTATTGTTCAATTAATAAAACATCTAAATCCATCCCATATATCTACAAAAGTAAGCCAATCCTGACTAATGGCCTGAACAAACAATTGAAGCAGAATTCTAACAGATGTTACCAGAGTTGATGCATAGTTGTTTACTTTAAAGAATCTGTTTTCTTTTATTATAACAAATACTATAAGTTCCTCATTATGTATATAAAAATCTGAGAGATAAAACAAATGAAGATTCAATATATACAAAAAATATAAAATATCATATTTTTGCATATTTCCCCTCATGGATAGCAAAATTAATGCTTTGCTAACATGCTCATTTAAAAGGACTATTTATGTGAATGTGTTTCACAAATTATACCTTCAATTATTTACAGTATGATATACTAGCTGCTGTACTCATTTATTTTCTATAGGGAAAATTCTCTAAGCACCATCAATACACAGTATGCTTTAAAGTCATGTACAAGTTTTTCTAACCATAAGTTGGCATTAGAACTAAAATGAACAGGTAGCTGCACTTGCCAGCTCCTTACCTACTATCAAATTAGCTACTTACACAAAACAAGAAAAACTGCTGATTCTGGTATTACAAGTAAGCAAATTTTAAGCTAACCCTCCTGATGGCAATAACTGCCACACTATCTCATTTATCTTTAGATAAAAACAAAACAAATCAATTCCCAAATAAACACCCCCCTACTTTAAAGTAACCCACATAAAGCCATGTCCTGGAGTTCTCATTCAAAGCCCTTTTTTCAAATCAGTTAAGTTTAGAAAGAAGGAAGGCTCTCACATAACCTAATAAAAGCAATGCATTTATTTCTCCTTCACCACGTGGATTTGCTGCAGATATTCCAATAATTGATAGCTAAAACCTTACAATGAAGGCCCTTGTCACTAAATGTAATCTAAGCAAAGAACTAATGAATATGCTGCAGATGGTAACCACAACATGCAGAAATAAGTAGGAAGTATAGTAAATCAGTGGATTATGATCCAGGATATCTCAACATGACAAACTCATTCTGAGATGCTGCAAGAACATTCACTGCAGAAAGGCTGTTTCCTCTGAAGCAAGGCCAAGCACTATATTGTTCATGGACATTAATATACTTCAGTCCTAGGACTTTGGCTTTAAACCAAGTGGCATCTCTGCACGTTTGCTGTGTTCCCACTGTTCTGAAACTCATGGCAACATGTCCCCGTGTTGAGGTCAATACAGTCACATCACCATTGACTTCAAAATATGTGTGATTCAATCCCTCAGGCTTTTTTAATTATATATTCTTTACATCAGTCAGAGGATCGATGTGGGGAACACTAATTTAACAACTCTCAGTACAGCCAGCACTTTTTTTTTTTATAATTAAGGAGCTTAGCATCCAGTTCATTGCTGGTGGGAGAGCAACTGCTCTGAAAACTATGCACACAATTTCTGCATCCAATTTCATGTATTTCTTCATCACAAATTTAAGTTTCCCTGCCAGCAGCTAGAGGACATTTTATATACATATAAATAGGTGAAATTGTAATTCATATCACATCTGGCAGAAAACCTGTATCTGTGAGGATTTTCTGGCCTTGATATCAGCATGATTTGGCAACTGAGAAAACATATTTACATTTTCTTTTTATTCCCTAAACTGTTTTGGTTCAGAAATTCTGCAAAAGATCTGACATCTAATTATCATATTTAAACAATAAATTCAATGTAGACATAATGAAGATATATATTTTATTAAACAGAGTGAAAGTAGACTCAAAAACGCATCAGAAACAAAGAGCAACAAACAAGTCCCCCAGTGAGTCTCAGCACATTCTGCTAACCCATAATGGTCTCTTGTGTATATCTATGTTTCTGGCAGTTCCATTTCAGCTTTAGAGAGAGAACAGCTTACTAAAGTTTAGAAGGCTGTCAGCAGACACAAAGAAACCTCTCTGTATTTACTCTATCAAGACAATAGCAGCAGAAGTGGTTTATATGATCCTTATCATTACATAGCATTAAAAGGACCCCAGAAACATTTCACTGCCTATCCTTGCAGTACAATAAACCAAACCCCTTGTACAACGTGTATACTATTGTCGGAAGAGGTACTTCAAGTTAGTGCAATAAAATATTCTCAGGAGCAAAGCAGGGACTAAAAGATACACAATGATACAAAACAGGTTTTTTTCACCACACTGACTTTCTCCGACTTGGAGATGAGTAGAGCCCAGCAGAGACACACAAAAGGGATTGGCTGCACATGTACTCCCTACACACCCATCCCTGCACATTTCAGCAGGTTGTGGTTTTTTGCCCTACAAACCAGGACTACAGGGACATTCATTTTACTTCATCATTGCACATCAGGGAGGGGCCAGGAAATAAACTAATGCATTAATCCTTCTGATGAAAAATGAAGTATTGTCTCATTGATATCACTGGCTTCATGCTGTGCAGTTCATCAGTTTCTTGATATCTGGGCAACTGGTATGAATTTTGAGGGGCAAATAGATTAGGCCCAGTTCAGCAGGACAGAAGAGATTTCAATAACAGCACAGAAAAGTTTCAAGAAAGATGTAAAAGAATGATGTGTAAGTAAGAGTGACTAGTGCATAAAAATTTTACCAAGAGGCTAACACTGACGTGGTTAAAGTCTTCCCTGCATAGCAATTTTCATTTGTCAAAACACCACTCAGGACAATTTTAGCAATAAAATAAAATCTCAAGGGGCATGTTAGAGTTTTTTTTCCCCCTTGATAGGCAATATGATTTACATAAGCAGAAAACAGCATCCTTGACTGTTTTCAAGGCTGTTCCCAGGATATTTGATCAGCTTGTAAGTAGTTCAAACTACTAAGGAAATCTCAGTTTTGTTTTTAGGGTATTTGGTATTTTTGTGTATATGTATAAATATATATATTTATTTATACATACATAAAGCTGCCTTGATTTTATAATTACTCTGGCTTGTAAATTGTCTTAAAACCACAAATATTTGTATGTAAGCCAGTGACCTTTGTCATATGTTTATTAGTCAATAAAGCTGGCAATGGCTGCATGAGTAGAGAGTAAAATGGAGCAATATTTTCATCAGTTACACAACAACAAGCATAAAACCCAGAGATGCTTCCTCAGATGGAGTTTTCTTCAATGGGAAAACTCCAGCAGTTTCTTTGACCACTTGATATGGAGAGATTTCAGATCATTTTCAAGTGTGTAGACTTGACTTGGTAATAATAATTTACATAATGTAAAGTCATAATTTACATCATGACTTGAGACTGCCTATTTAGCCTCACAAGACAGAGCATTTTGGTAGTCGGGTCCTGTGATGCTTCTGCTCTCAAGACCAGAGGACTGAAACCCACTCATACACTGCAAAACTAATTAAGAAATGCAACAAACATAAACACTCCATTTCACAAATGGAGCTTTTTCTGAAACTCTTCTGCCTTACTCACCTGGCATTATACATTGGTTTATTTCATTAGAAGCTTTGAAATATCATCATGAGTGGAACTATAGAAAAAGAACAGAGGCAACATAGAGCATTCTGCAGAATCTGGTAAACTCAGACTGTAACTTGCAATGTTGACAGCTGCAGTCATTAAACAAATGTATTGTTTCCTTAATACTGTGTACAAGTGTATTTGATTCTGTTCTCAACAGCTCTGCTGTACATTTGATCTAAGCCAATAAATCCACACAAACAGGAAAGTTTGAAGTTAATTTTTTTCAAAATTACCTTAGTTTAAATTTTTCCTAACTCCCTATGATTTTATGTTTATTTAGTGCTGTATACAGACTAAAGATCATTATTTTCATTTACTTCAGGAAGAACATCTTTGGTCCCAAGCACTGTTTTCCAGATAAGTCTGATATGAAGAATATTGTAATTATCAGAGTTTGAGCTGAGTTTCTGAAATAACCAGGTTTTTGCATACTTAAGTCAATAATTTCATTAGCAACATCCACATGTCATTTTGTATTGCAGCATTTTTGCACAATTTATAATGTTATGAACTTTGTCAGTAATTGTTTCCCACTTAATTGATTATATCTTCTTTATGCTTATCAGAGAGGGTCAGGTGAAATAGACAGAAAACTACCAGTCACTTATTTTGTTTGAATATTGACAAAAGTGAAAATGAACTTGGGGATTTGGGTGATCGGAATTTTGTTTCTTTCCTTCCTTGTTTGGTTTTTATTAAAATCAAACACCTACAATAAAATTTACATGTTACTTCTTTGAATAGAGCCACTCCTGGAAATCTATGAAAAATATTTTTGAAGAAAGAATTACAAGTTTGTTATGGGCAAGGATCAAATGGAAAAAGCTCAGGAATGTCTGTTTAGGCAATCCAAGAATTTATCACCTTTCAACTGTATTTTACTTCTCAGTTTTCAAGTACATAAACAGTTTTCCTCTAGCTTTTGGTCTACAAATTAGGTTGAGAGACATTTGACAGGATTCTCTTTTGACATCACAGATGTAATTAAAAACACAAAAATAGAAGCAATTTTTGCAAGCAAATTGCAGTTTCATATCAAAACAAAACAAAAAAAAAACAGCACCACATTTGCAGAGCTTTATCATCCATCACACATAAGCAAGGGAGGAGAACAGTATAAATACCATACTTTTTATAAAGTGCATCCTACCATGAAAAACAAAGCAAGAATGCTTTCAAAGTACAGTACATCCTTTGTCAGCACAACAATAAACATGAACAGCAACAACTTTATACTAAATCTGGCAGTGGAGTGGGGAGGGGTGCTGTTTGTGTTGAAAAAGTTGTAGCAGTCTCTGTTCAAGGCATATTAGGAATATATTATTAGGAACCCTTAGCTTTCAATAAGGCCAACAAAGAACAACACAGTACAACTAATAATTGTTAGCTCGGAAATTACTTATGCAGTGAAAATGCTTGTGAAGTTACTGAACAAAAACAGTAAAACATTTTGATGTATTTTTCTTTACAGCTTCTCTATAGACACAGAAAGGCTGTTATATCTGTTTCTAAGAAACTAGAAACAGAATGGGCAATGAGGTGGGTGACTAAGGGCCAAAAATGGAGAGGTACAAAAAACCTGCTAAACCATCTAAGCAGTTCAGATGCCTTTTAACCATTTAAATTGTAGTGCAGTGTTTAGCAGATATGTACTTGTCTATTGTTCTTTTTCTTCTTTTTAATGTAAACAGTTCTGTATTTTTCTTTTATATGACCATAAGGGAAGTTTTAAAAGCCTCTGTTACTGAGCTTTATCTGCCTGGATGATCCATAGTATCCATTTATTACTGAGAAAATAATAATCTGTGAAAGTCCTGAACTCTTCTGACATCTTCCAGGGTACAGGCAGAGTGGTTCTGCTGTTTTAATAGATGGGATATTCAGAGGTTCTGTGTGACTGACATTTTCCAAGAACACAGGAGCTCTGCACAGATGGGTGCACCTGTGGTGTAGCAGACAGGAGAAAGAGCAGGTGAGGAGTAAGGCACACAAAACTGCTCGCTTTCCTAGAAATGTTCAGATGCAGCAGAGCACACGGAAGGAGCTGTTACTGCCACAGTGATTGCAAATTGCAAAAGATGAGCTCCACTGCATTGAGAACAGATTCCCTGACTCCCAGCTCTGAAATCCTTCTCCATATCAAGCTAAGCTATTTAGGGCTGGCAGCAGAGATGGCATTTAGCGCTCTGTGCTCCCTTTGCTTTCTGTAAGGGCTCTCAGCCAAGCTCCCCATTAATCTAACTGCCATGGCACAGAGGAGATGAGCACCAGCACACAGATTGCAAATCAGATCATACAATGATAGAATATGCTGAGTTGGAAAGGACCCGCCAGAGTCATCAAGTCCAACTCCTGGCCCTGCACAGGGCCCCTAAGAGTCACACCCTGTGGCTGAGAGCATTGTCCAAACACTTCCTGAACTCGTCAGCCTTGGTGCTGTGAGCACCCTGAGGAGCCTGTTCCAGTGCCCAGCCACTGTCTGGGTGAAAAACTGCTATGGTTCTACATATCCTCAACAATACATGAACTCCATGGCTTGGCTTGGAGAATGCAGCATACACTAGAGACAGGCAGGAAACCCAGGTAAGATCTTGAAGGAATACAGGCACTAACTTGCTGAACATAACTGCCTGGCCATTCATGGGACACCCTGGGAGAGCTGGCAGCTCCCAAAGGAGATACAGGAAGGCTGTAAAGAGACCACATCCGACAGGAGCAGCTAAATCACAGTATGCAGGACTTGGATTCAGCTGAACTGGTATTTAAGATATCAGCATGCCTACTATCTGTCTAGATCTGAGTCCTAGATTTTGCAATGGGTGCAGAAACATGGACTGCAACGAGCTGTTCTATGAATGTACAGCAACCTATCCCATGTCTGAATGGAGCAAACTGATGAGCAATGTAACTGGTGGAGCAAACCTTCTCTGGCTACCAATGTTAACAAAATTAACCTCTAAACTTTCAAAGAAGAAAGACCTTTTTAAAGGAAAAGAAAAAAGGAAAAGGCCAGCTTGACCAAGAAGCATATCACAGTTCTTCTGGCTAAATCTGCACTACTCAGATAAGGAAGTTGCACTTCAGTGGCCCCATGTTTAAATAGAGTTGAGGATTTCCTCAGTGTAAGGCATGTCAGTGTTAATAGCTTGGCACAAATCAGCATCTGTTATCAGAAAAACCATCCCATTTATTTATCCATAAGTTTCTGGTTTCAATATATCTCATCCAAATTACAATGCAAGACATATTTGCACCAAAATTATACAAAAATGCCGGTCTATACAGAGGAGTATTCACAGCATTTAAATTAATGATTGCCATGTAGCTAGATATATCACAAGCCCTCAAATATATGGCAAAAGAAAAGTAAAAAAATAATAATAGTAATGTTCTCTAATCTAATGCACTTTGATTAAGCATATATACCACAAAAACACAATAGGAAGAAGACTGCAGGTATGGGAATGATGCAGTGAAACCCTCAAATTTATTTTAAAATATTTTTCTTAAGGAGTATACATGATAAATCTTGTCGAAAATACGAATTTGGTGTTAGCTCATTGTCACACATAAAGTCAGCTTTGTTGTGGACAGAATTAATTCCTACCCCTCTCCCAATAAGGTTTCAATCTGCTGGTGTTTGACTTAGTTAATACCAACAGTAACTGAGCCTGAGCCCTGCCCTAACGCACACGACAGGTTTTGAGTGTGCTACCTGAGGCACAGAATGTGTTGTAATGATCTGAAACCTCCAAGGAACCACAGGGACGCTCACAAGTCCCTTGTCCTGGTCTCAGCTCCGGGCTAAAGCCCCCAGCAGATGGGCAGTGACTGGGGAGCTCTGGTTGAGCATGGTGAGGCTGGAGCAGTGCCCAGAGGCAGAGTCTGGGGCTCAGCTCCAGCCCAGCCATGCCTTGCTTCCAGTTCCCTGCAAGGTCTGCAGGGAACTTCACCCTACACCAGAGCCACTTCTTATTCCTATTTGTGTGTGGAAAAATATCTGTGTGAGACTCTCTCTAAAAAAATGTTTACAGAACTAATTAAGTGGAAACTGCTACTGACCTTTTAATACTAATTATTTCTGACAGCATTTTAAAATAATTAAAAGAGGAAGAATAGAGCTCTTAAAGGAAACAGCTGTAGGGTGCTGAAATGCTATAAATGCCACTGCTGCCTCTCTGGCCCTACAAGGTTCTTCACCCACAAATGCCAGTGCAAAGAAAAGTCATCCCACCGGTCTCTATTCCTGCCTCTTGCTCGGTGCTCAGCCCAGGAGACAAACACAAAATGCCCATTTGTTCTGCTGACAGCTTTACTAACTGCAAGGAAAGCTTAGGCTGACTTGCACCAAGGACTGGCTGATCTTGTAACACAGATATTAGAGAATTAGATTTACTGTCTACTTCAGAAAACAAGCTATCCCAGCAGCATCTCGGCCCCACCAATGAAAGCATCCAGTCTGCAGTACAGCCACATCAAGAAAACCAGCTCTAAAGCAGAGAACCTGAACAAAGCAGTAAACCCTAACAAAGCAGTAAACCCTCATATTTTTAATTATGTGCAGCAATTACACAGGAACAAAAATTTCTTTATGCCAGTAGATTGAGTAAAAGCCAAAAGAATCACTTATTTATTACTACTTTGCAGTCATTTCATACTTTGTTGAACAACTTAAAAGCCTTAAGAGAACAAACAACTGGCAACTTTGCTTTGAAAGGTTAAGCCCAAAAGGGAATTGGAGGCTGAGGCAATAACTTTATTTTCTGAAAAATATACATTCTGTGGATTGCAATTAGAGTTGTGGAAATAACTGCCTTGTCGGCCTACTGGCCAAAAGAAAAAAGGGAGAAATAATTCATTCTAGATCAGCAACATTGCCTCTCTGTACAATCACAGCAGAGCAGAAATGTCCCCAGCCAGAGACAACACCTCTGTTCACATGGGTGGTGACTCCTAGACCTGGGTAGGATTTGTCATCTAATCCATCATTTTATTTCTGCTCAGAAAACACCCGGGGTTCCTGGTCACGACTAAAACAGTTTAATATATGTGTATGATTGTTTTCCACTTAATTATTCATTTGCTCTCTTCTGACTTCCCCCATCTTTGCCCTTACAACAGCAGCTGCTCCTCAGTCTACTGCTTGTGTTTCTTGCTTCTCACTTTTTAAATCAGTACAGACTGCAGCTTGAAAAATGGGTTGAGATGCACACTGGGTGCTTATTGGGCTGAACATTTGCAAGGACTAGTAACTCCCACAGCATGGGAAAATAGAAGATGACCATCACAATCAAATTATTTTGACTTTAGGTTTCTTCTTTTGCTCTTCCTCCTTACTGCTAATGCAGCAAATTTATTTGATTTTGTTATTTTTATTTGAAATAAAGATCCATCTCAAATTTTCTCTGGTTTTCAATAATTGTGTCATTAAATAGCACAGGTATTTTTCTCCTATTCTTCACTTCTACTACTGAAATTCCAGTATAATCCAAAGCCTGCCACTGGATGGAAAGAATGTTTACGAGAAGATACAAGAACTATGGCCTTATATGAGCACTGTCAACAACAGCAAACTGAATGTGACTCCACCTTTATCCAAATAGCTGTGTCTGGAAAAGTCCTTGAAACCCTGCTTGTAAATACTACCTTAAGTCCTCTAAAATACGTGAGAGAGCTTTAGTTTGCCCATGATATGTACTTTGATTCTTCATTCCTCCACTTGGGCATGATAAAGATGTAACTCATTCCTTATATTTGTTTTTGATTTGAGAGAGGAAGTTCTTCCAAAAAGACTTAATTCTGACCAGTATTTGAGCAGGATGAGAGAAGTGAAAAGTTGTACAAGCCTTAGAAAGAACTCTGGTCCCCAAACAGAGACTGGATTTGTTCAACTACAGAACAAAAATGGTAAAAGTTTGATCTGTGGTGCATCACATGTAAAACAATTTCATATACAGATTTTAATTTTGAAACTCGTAAAATTTTTGTTCCTTCTCAAGTTTCAACCTGTTTTGCTGCTTCTGGGTTTTTTTACTCCACAGCCTTTAAAGTAAAATGTCAAGTCTATACAAGTCTATACTCTCAGACATGACTAGTGTTTCAGCCTCCACCACTCCTAAGGTTATATGGCTTCCTCTGCAAAAAAATTACAGCTCCTATAAGCAGCTACTTATCAGTAGAGAAGGTGTTGCTTAGAAGAATCACTGTTCACCAAGGAGACAGCTGCTCAGCAAAGCTGAAGTTGTTTGACCCCATTACGGAGGTAATCATCAAAGAACAGAAGTTTTAAACACACTTCACAATGTGGTAAGTAATCTGTGGACATTTGATCCAGCTTTTATAGAAAATACTGCACAAGATATGTTTTTATTCTTGTGGTATAGAATGCTGAACAGCATTCAATCAGTTTTTCACACTGTTGACCTACAGGGTAATGCATGTGAAACACACGTTTTGTTCCAAAACCCTGATCTCTGTTATCTTCAAATGCTGAAGGGAAAATTAAGAGTATCAAGAATATTTTCCTCATTGTCAAGTGTTATCCATGTTTATACACGTCAAGTTTTATCCATGTTTATACACTAACAACTATTTGCTTACTAAGGTGAGAAAACCTAACAAATGTCCAAATGGCATTACATTTGTTCATAGGTTAGAAATTAAATAATAATTATGGTTTAACTGTCATTTGGTTTACATAAAAATAAATACTTACGAGTGAAAAGCTCTTGCACTTTTACTGTAATTATAACACACTCTTGAGTGTATAATTAAAAGGAGATACAGCAAACATTCTTTTGTTCCATGAACTGTAGGACTCCACTTTCTTTACAACGAATATATTTCTATTACATACTGTATTAAAATTTGTATGTGTGCTTATTTGTATTTAAATTTCTGTTCCAAAGTAGCTCAAATAAAATGGATGCCCATGGCTGCAAGCTCCTTTAGCTTTGAAAAAAACTGTAGAATAAGTTTAGGATTCATTTGGACCAGTATTTGAGTACAGAGTCTTTGTACATTCAAGTTAAGCCCTTAATCCTGGCAGGCATTTTGAGAACATGTACTCCTGCAACACCTCATTTGATCTGATGAATTTTATTCTCTTCAGAAAAAAAATGCCACAAATCTGTGCCACATGAAAAATGGAATGTGCTGCAAGATTACCTCATAATAACAAGCAACAATGAAACCCTGTGGGACATCCTAAAAACTTCTAAATTTAGCTAAACAGTTAAGGATGACAAAACATATAAAATGCCATGCTGGAATGGTACAGCATCAGGTGTGATTTGGTAGGGACAAGACCAAAATACCAACACAGCCAAGGGCATCACTGCAGCCTAGTAAAACAGCATGGGGTACATCCTGTACAGCTCCTTGCTGTGATTCAATGAGGAATGCATTAATTCCTAAAAAAAGATTAATTTAAAAATAAAGGACAACTGTTTCAAAAATTAGAATTATACTTTGATGAGAAAAGTAATCTGATATTACATGTTCACCTAGCTGAACTCATCATACCTTTTTTCCTTTATCTTAAAAATCTTAAATTAAATAAGAAAAATCTCCCTAATTGAATAAAAATTACCCCAGGCACACTCAAAAGAAATCTCCTCCATTAAATTCAGCTTTTTCACCTCTATGACAAAGCTGAAAGCCACTCTAACTTTCACTGTTCTTTTGCACGGCAGAACTAAATTCTGAGCCAAAGGTTTTTGAAGTTCAGATCTGTGAGTCAGACCTGTCTCCTATTACACGCTCACAAGTAAGCACCATCATAGGAAGAGGGAAACAGCAAGAATTCTAAAGCAGTGGGATTTTCTTAGCTAATCTTTGAGACCACTGAGGCAAGAACAATTCCATCCTGCAGTGCCTCAGACTATAATAATCCCTCAGATAAATTGTCAAAACTTTTGAGATTAGTGTTGGTTGCAACATCCTCCTGTTGATAATTTTCTGGATTTCTATGTATTTCTATATATATTAATACTTACAGTGAAATGAATTTAAAGAGTTATAAATTTATTAAAATGCAATAAACCAAGTTAAAGACTATAAATTCATAAATTTTACTAATTCATTATGAGCCCGAACCAGTTATATTTGCAATATTATTTTAGCATATACTATTTTAGTAGATCCAACTTTCAACAAACCCATAACATTGTCAAGAAATTCCACAAAAATTACTGAACAGAAACTCTAATATGACAGCAGGCATATTAATTCACTCCAGGGACAAAGAGTTTGCATTCATTTTAACAGGACAATAATCACAGTGGAAGCATATGTGTATATAAAAATTCTTAGTAACAAGACCCTAGCTTTATATTTTTACCTCATTTTGTACCTGGTAAATGATGAAAGATGATTTTTACAAGTTGTTTACTATTGGAATAGTTAACAACTATTTTTCTTCTACTTTTATTTGCTGACATCCCATTTTAAGCACATAAAAAATGTCAGTATGCCTAAAACACTAATCTGAAAACATATGCATAATTACTTGGATCCTTGGGTATTTGAGGAGTGGTTTGTAAGCATGTGGTTTAACATTAGAGTAGACCTACAACGTTACATAAAACCTAAACAGTGATGACTTACCTTATTTAGGCCTGAGTTTCACTTCTGCTCCTTCCTGACTGAAACGTAGCACATGGAACTTCAAGGGCATCTGCAATACCCATTTAACAGATTCAGCAAGCAGAGAATTAACACAGTCCTTGAATTTTCAAATTATTTTCTTAATTATGGTTTGATTGTTACATTTTGCAGGATTTCAAAGTTACATACATAATAAATAGGGCATACAATTCTGATTTTACCACAAGAGCCATATTGAACAACCTTTCTTATTCTCAGACATGAGAACATGCAGTATTTTGTTAGAAGCAGCAAGACTGGGCAACAAAAAGTTCTCTCTGGGCTTGAGCTAGGATAATGGGAGACAACAGGGTTGCTTTGTGCCCACTCAGAAGTTCTTTACTTGGTGGCAGAACTGGTTTCTCCAGCCTCAAGGATGCCCTGCAGAACAAGATCTCATGGCGAGCAGAGAGAGGCTTGGGAAGATCTGCAGTGCTCCAGGGAGCAAATAATGCTTCTGGGATATAGGAGAGGGCAACAGATATAGAAAGCATCTCTTGCCTTCTTCCTTTCCCTTCCCAAGGCTGACCTCTCTACTGCCATAATTTTTGTTCCTCTTTTGAATGAATAAAACATATACTGCTACGTCCAAGGTAGAATTTATCCTGTTTCTTGCCCTCCTCTCTTCTGTGCTTCCTTACATATGCCATTGCTCCTATACCTCTGTCTTCCTAATTGTATGAGTTAAAGAACAGGTCAGGGTCTAGAAGCAGTGAGATTTGTACCATATGTGAGAGCTGCTTTTCTTGCACCACTCTGTTACATCTAAGGCAAAGGCTCTTTGATACTTTCACCCCTTTCCTGTCCACAGATCAGCAGACAAGCAGCACTCCAGCAAACACAATGCTGCTTAAGTACCTCTCTCCAGCTACCATACTCAAAAATAGTCCTGATTCTATCTGGAGCTTGTCTTTAACATATTTTTAAACAGCAGAGCTCTTCAAACAGACAAGTACTACACACTCTGGAGGCCTGTGCCAAGAGATGAATGGAACAATGGTTTCCTACCTACAGATGTATTAATAATTTTTGCTTTCAAAGCAGACAAAAAAAATTATAACGGCCTCTCCTGCAAAGCACCTCAAGACATAAAGATTTCCAGAAGTTTTGCAGGTTTTCCTTTCACATGGAATGGTTTGGCCTTCAAAGAGAACACCAGACCAAATACCTTTTCTGCAGCCATGCTTGTATGAAGGCAAAGCCATAATTATTCCCTGCAACACTGGTGGGCTTTTATCTGCCTTTCTCCTATTCTACTGTAATTGGTTGATGTTTGTTTTTTCCAAGAAATTAAAAAGTAGGTCCAAGTTGCAAACCATACCCTCCCCTTCACCTCGGGGGCTCCTCTGAACGTTGGTTAGATGAGGGTTTACTGTGCATGCTCATTATTTCTATACAATCATTACCTTCTTCTGCCAAGGCTATCTGCAACTGCAGGTGTTGTCATTTAGCTAATTAAACATAGATTGTCCCAAATCCTTCAAATCTCTTTCAAATGAGAGATTCAGGCAGCTGAATTACCTGATTTGACTCTGCCGTGATCATGTGAGAAAGTGGAGGTCTAATTAACAGTTGAATAATCAATTGGTTCTATCCATGTTCATTAAAAGTTTCAGTCTCTTTGTTAGGGACATCAGGGAGCATGCTGTAAGACCCACAACATTTTTGTACTCCATCAGGAAAAAAAGAATTTTCAGCAAAATCCAAGAAAATCCACCCATACGGGTTATTTTTTGTATTTTCCTAAACATTGAACAGTGTGTTAGCTAAAAGGATGAATGTATCTGCCTAACAAACTCTGCTAACATTGCAGAGAAGCAAAGTGAGTCTGAACCAAATGGTCCCAATTAACACCACTTTGTAGTCTCTTACAGCAGGTGTGGCACTAGGTGCCAACACAGCCTGAACATCACACCTGCTTAGGTCTAATTAATACCATTAAGGATTAGTGCTCAGCTCACACACACAGACACTCCCATCACAGGGCCCTGTGACCCGCCTTAACTTTAGGACTTCAGTGAAAGTTTTCACTATCGTTTTATGCACAATAAAGGCTAAAAAGAATGTAGATGTGCTGGTTTCAGTACCTGAAAGTGCTTTTCCTAGAAGAGATTACTTGACTTCCTGCCAGTTGCAGTGCTGCCATCAGTATGCTAACTGTACCGTGTGTCTTCTTAAAATAGCAGCAGCCTCTGCAGCCCCGGCCCAGCAGGCAGCATCTCGGTTGTTCTGAACTGATTTATCTGATCAGCTGTCAGAAGCTGAACATCAGACCTAAGCTGCTTCCCCAGCTGAGTGGGATGACAGCACTGCTCATTCCCTTAGCCATAACAATGAGCATCAGTGGAGGAACATGATTCAGGCCACCAGAACATACCAGGTCCAAAGCACAGAAATTATGTCTTTATAACTTAAGATGACTGAATCCTACTAAGGAACAGAACAATTTCCAAGAAAAACATATATTTTTTTTTTCAGTATCAGAAAGCCAGATTCATGGGGCACTATGTAAGGACAGTTTACAACCTGTTTCTTTCTCCCTTACCCCCTGAATATTACTGGCTGATTTATGAGTCAGAAAATGACAAAGATAATGGCTAAAAAAAAGAATTTAAAGCCATGCACAAGGATTCTGCCACAGTAATGTGGGAGCACAAGCCTTCTGTTTGAAATAAGGGATAGCCTCTCTTCTGGAAAGTAGAGTAATACTCAGGAAAACTGCATTTCAGCTCTTGTAATTAATCAAGTGGTTAAGAAAGGCAAGACAAGAATATGAGGGCAAGGAAAGCAATCAATGGCATGTATCCTTTGACTACCGAAAGTGCCTATTCATTTGTGATTGAGAAAAATTAATTGGAATACACTGATGCCCTAACATGCAATTAGGGCTCTATTGCCCTAATAGAGGGTCTCTGTCTCTCCCTTTCTCCTGGGCTTTCAGCAATTGGCTGATTTAAAGACACATGGAGACTGTTTTAGGACTACAAGGAAAAAACTGTGAGATAGTTGTAATTCCTCATCATTTATTGCAGTTGCTTTGAATGTTCTTTAATGTTACAATCAAGAGAAACCAGCCATAAACATCTTCATTTTTTGTTTTGTTGGGTCGGTTTGTTTTGTTTTTTTTTAATAAATTTCTCTCTAAAGCTAAAGGAATCCATCAGTGATAGCGAAAGAGAGAATTGTAAACATCTTTCTGATAACTTCCAATAATCTGTGATAAAGAAACAGGCAGCAAAAAGGTCTTGGAAGTGAAAGCAAAGAAGCAGCCAAGCCCTTCCTCAGCACAGCTCATTTGGGTATTGCTTCTCTTAGATTGGTGCCAATATTAATGACAGCATTAAATACCCAGGGAAAACAGCAAGAAGGAATCAAGCCGCAGAAAAAGCCTCAAGAAAGAAAGGCACTGATAAAATGAGTATAATGACACATTAACTCTATCATCCAAGATCAGGCTGAATGTGCCCCCTCATTGCAACAGGTAAACAGACACATTCCAACACAAAGCCCAGACAGTCAGCAGCTTTCCCTATGGTAAATCCACCAGCCAGCACAAAAATAATAGTCTTTACACAGCCTGCTAGCCTTGCTCTTACTCTGCCACTCTCCATTTCTCACTGCCCACAGCAGGTACAGGCTGCTTCAGCTGCATTACCTGCTGGCTTTGATGGTGTGTACAATTACAGGGTTTTGTCCATTTACTAAGATATATTCTGCCACCCTTTAGAAGTGATCTCTCTCTTCCACTATTGAAATAGCAGATCACAGAATCTGAAAAGACTATTAAAGAAAGGACTTTTAGTTCTTACTCTGCTTATGCACAGTTCCCTTTCCCAGCTAGAGCTGGCAGCAGACAGGCTTAATTCAACTCCCCTTAATTGCACTGGCAGCTCACTTAGATTCACTGACTTCAGCTGGAGAGCAATTAAGAGAATAGTGGATAATTCAAAGCTTAGAATTTTTTTTTCTCCTAATATCTGTGTAATGAATCTCTTCAACCTTACTCCTAGACATACCTTGGAATGTACTGCTCTATCATGCATGCAAGAAAGCTGTTAATGTGTGTTTGACATTTTTTAAGACTTTCCCTCTAAAATATTTATCAGTATAACTCCATGGAGAGCTGGATGCTATTATGTAGGTTTAGGATCAATTTCTGTGAAATTTGTTTGGGAAAATTATAACTAATTAATATGAATAGTGAATTTGCTCTCATGTTCAGTCAGCTGCAAAATTCTAATCTTCATTTAACATGAACACACTCTGATGATTTTTCTACCAGGGAGCAAACACAGGGCATTTCCCAAAGAGCTTTGATGGATGAGATGAAGGACAAATGTTTGAAATATAAAAAGGGAAAAAAAA
>VYXF01011313.1:216432-268297 GCA_013397295.1 Polioptila caerulea | reverse complement strand
AAAAAAAAAAAAAGAGGAGAGGGGGGAAGGAAAGCAAAGGCTTGCTATTTTTCCCTGCTGATGTTTGCAGTGAGATATTAAATTCTTCTAAAACACAAATCATGACTAATTAAGAAAATTCTCATGTCTTCCTTGTGCCTATATAGCACTTATGAAAAAAAGATTTATTTCTGTGACAGAACACAGACTTCCTCTGCTTCACTGGAATGAGTACAGGACAAAACAAAACACACTAGGGCTCTTTGGAGAGCATGTCTCTCTTGCATGAACTCCACTCACCTAATCAATTCTTTTTAAGGCAAATGACTGCAGGTAGCAACCCCACATGTGGAAAATTATTCCCAAGCATGGAAAATGCACAGAAGAAATTAAAAACTAGTAATTGGACATTCACTTAAATACTGCATTAATTAAAGCTTTCTGGGATTAATAAGATTATCAATCATAACATTAATAATAGCACTGCTTTGGTCAAACTCTAACTTTCCTATTAACTTATTTTCCAGATAAATCTGTGTTGACTTTCATAAAAGAAACCCTCTAGGCTTCCTTTCTTCAGCTATTACTTGTAGCTTTCAAATTAACACACATCGCTTTTTTTATTCATTTTATCACTTGTATTTAGAGAAAACAAATATTTGGAGGCAAGATCTACTGCTTTTCCCATGGAACAATTGCATTTCACAGCTCTGACTTTAGGTCCATATTTGAAATACAATGCACTGCACAATTATTTTGAACAAACAAAGCAAGCAGAGCAGCAGAGGTACATACAGCTGACACAGAATATGATTTTTCTATCTCAGGTAAACCCATACAGGGATGTTGCAGCCTAAATTGCAAAGCAAGCACTGACAGCCTCCCATCACATGCCAAAGCCCCAAGCTATCCACTGCCATGCATTGGTGAGGAAACCCAAAGTACCTGGCTTTGGGATAGCTCAGGGGGGCTTTGAGCACATTTTCTCTGGGTACCTCCCATTTCAGAACAGCAGGACCCCCGTGCTGGAGATTTCCTGGAGCACAACCTGAACAGATCCATACTGGAGCTGGCTGCAACTCGTTGCTCCACAGGGCTAAAATGTGTTGTTTTGCTTAATCCTCATTGCAGAGATGCATTCCAGCATCAACAGTGCTGTTGCAGATATTAAGAGTTTTGATAAACTAACTAGAAAGATCACAGGGCAGAAGTTAAGTGAGAAATATGAGATCAAGCTTTACAGGTAAAAAAAAGAAAAAAAACAAAACAAAACACCAACAAAAAACCAGAGCACCAATTAATCACTAGAGGTTCATATCAGAGACAAGTATTAGCTAAATGTATGCATAACTCCTGCCTCTGTAGTCAATACAGATCATGTACATACTCACTCCAATACACAAGAGGATCACAGAACCATGCCACAGACGTTTTCAAACAAATCGATTTGATTTAATCCAGGGAACTAGAGAGTCTGCTTTAAAAATACTTTCAATTATAAAGACTGCCAAAATCAGTAGTCTTTCACATTAGTCTTTTTGGAGTTATTAAAAAAAAAACCAAAACGAACAACCACGTGCAAGAAAGCTAAATAAATACATTAAGGCTTTGTTCTCCCTTTCACCCACATAATATGCACTGTCACTTTGCAATGAATAGATAAAAAAGGATTAAAACTGCATCTGTTTCCCCCACAGAATAAAAAGATTGCTGAAAGGCAAAGTGGAAGCTTGCTTCCCTACATGTCAGCTCTCATATAACGTATGCAAAACATCCCTGTAGCAGCAGGACAACTGTGATGATAGCTGAATGCCAACCTTCCAGCTGAAAACAAATCTTGCTGGGAAATTGGCTGTAAGGGACACAGCTAATTTGACTGTCTTTGTGACTGTCTTTGTTTATCATATGCCACACAATTATTTTGCTACCCAATCACATAACACTACTGAAGCATAATTTTAAAGTATGTGTTTACTTGCAAAGACAAGAAATGCATATATTAAATTCTTTTTGGATTTGTAGGTGTTTGATAGCATGGAAGAAAGCATCCAACAGCACTAGGTATTTAAAGAAGAGCCTTTCAATTCATGATGACATCTTGGATTCTATTTTTTATCTTAGTATGTACAGGGCAAGGTACAGAGCACAGACAGCAACACTTAATGTTCCCAAACCTCAGAAACACACATCTTCTTAGCGCCTGCAGCAGAATCAGACTGAGGTCTGCTGAGCTGCAGTCCTTCAGCGTACAATATCACAGCTGGAGATATTTACATCCTCTTTGGCACCGAGGCTGGGAGCCTTGAGGAGGAGCTGAGAGTTTGCACCATCTCAGCATCAGCCCATGAGCTGCCTGAACGTCATGAGTGCTCGGTGACAGTGAGAGTCCCAGCAGAACTACTGGCTGGTTCTCTGATGGCAACAAACAATTTTGCAGCATGATATTGGAAATAGAGGAAGATCCTTGTTCTGCAAACAGTTTCTCTGATCCTTAACAGCATTTGCTAAGAGACTTCTCCAGCTTAACACAGAAATACTCCTAGGTCTGCAAGCCAGGCAAGACTGATCGCGAGCTGTGCCCTTAAGAGAATGATAACAGCACTTGATGCCAAGCATTCTTGTCTAGTCTACTACTATTCCATTTCATGCTTTTTTGAGCTTGATGCACAACGTTTCTTTTTGAAAAATTGATTGCGTTATTCCTCTGGAAACATTGAAAACATGTCAAAAGCTGCAGCACAACTTACTGAGAAAAAAATATAGTAAAATAGTCTTGCATTTTATACATAAATGACAGGTAATTTTGAATTTAACCATACACTTGTTAAACAAATGCAAAAAATTGTCTTTATGATGTATTCTTGGGGTTTTAATTTTGCTCTCAATTTCTTATTGTTAGCTATAAGAACATGCAGGAAATCTAGCTTCTTCTATTATCAACTTGGACAACAGAAGAAATTTGGGGGTTTTAAATTAAATTAAAATGCTGTTTTATCTTTTTTTATAAGAGAGAAATGTTCTAGATTCAGCTCTGACCCTAGATTCATGTTGAATAAAGCCAATAAAAGCCTACAAACTTAAATTATCCCCAGAATTCACCAATTTTTCTTCTCTGAAAAATAATATTTACAGCTTGGTTTCACCTAAATTCGTGGGGACTGGAAAAGTGTTTGAGTTGGGGTTTTTTGGCATCTTTTGCAGAAGGCAAATTACCAGGCTGAGGAAGGTGGCTGCAGGTTGTGAAATAGTCTTTTCATGGCATGCCTCTGTATGCTAGCCAAAAGCCACGGGGCTGTTTTCTGGTTTCCACAACGGTTTCCACTCCTGCCTTTGGCTTGTAAAGCTGACAGCACAAATGGGGCCACTCCCTGTTGGACACTTCATAAGTATTTGGGACGCTAGAGGAGCATTTCCTTGAGTGTGCTGTGCCATCACAGAGACCAAGGCTCTCTCCTGAGCTCCATCTGACACAGTGCCCTTTGAAATGCCAAGAGCTTTCAAAGCCACCTAAGCCCTCTTCCAGTGTAACCCACCACACACGTAGAAGTTTTAGGCAAAAAGCAAACAGCCCTGCCTCTTTCAGCTAAAACATAAATTTAGAGGAAGCAGCTTCCATTAATGTTGTCAGGAAGCATCAAAAGGAATGAAGGCACCAGAATAGATCAAACATCCAGCTATACCTTGCTGAGAGTTATATATACACTTCAGAGAGGGGTATGGCTGGTCAGAAGAGCAACAGAAGGCAACACAGGGTGGGTCAGGACACAAGCAAGGCTTTTTAGCAGGTGGTCTAAAGACTTCAATGACCACCTGAGGCTGAGTACATCTCTGGCAGCCCTCAGAAAGAATCAGTTCCTCCTAACCCTGTCAAAATAGAAAAAAATAATAAAACTGAGTAAATGAATTGAAGCTATTAATAGTGTTTTAATTTTTTTTTATTTTGACCTTGTATGAGGTATAAGCCAGGAGCTACAGCTTCTACCTCTCACACTGTTCTTGCCTCCCTCCCCACAGTACTTCTGAAAGCACAGCACAGATGCTTTCCCAGCAGTGTGTTGTTCTGCTGCCAATTCCTTTGTCTTGCTTGTACTGTCACCAACTGTACTCTTCTGGGGGTAGCTTTTTCTGTTTCTAACAAGATGTAGTTCACAAATCACAAATTAAAGCACTGCAACAGGTCTCCTGACATGAACAGAAAAATAGTGCTTGCTGGAGCACAAGGAGGAAGAGATTCATTGCCGCCAGACATACACAACTAGAGACAGAACAACTGCTGAAAATTTAGTTTTAAAACCCAGTTATGTGGGAGTTCTAGAAGAAATGTCATAGATTAATTTAATATAGAAGTGAAGACAGTACAATGGTCATGGCACACATGCTATTTCATGTCTTTGCAAACCAGAGGAATCTCTAAGCTGAGTATGTGATGCCTAATTATTTTGACTCATGTTGCTCTCAAAATATTTTGCCACATTTCATAAAAACATAGTGAAATATTGAAAACACACCAGACTCTTGTTAAATGGGAACTCGTCTTTCTTGAGTGCAGAAGTTACTTCTACAAATGGGAAGTTTAATAATTTTAATATCTTTAATATTCACTTCAAATTAATCTCTAGCTAAAATATTTTAAAGCTACTCAGTTTATTGAGTGTAAATATAAATGAGCTACCGGCATGCAGTGCTAGAGAGGAACATTTGTTTACTCCCTGAGAAGTCACCCTAAGTAAGTACACTCAGGGTTCTGAGAGCTGTTTGGGGCTCAGCCACGAACCAAAACCAACAAGCACCCATCACACACTAATTTCTTTGGGCCCCCTACAATTATGAGTCAATAATTGGCTCTTTCTGGCACTAAATAAAGTTACTCTTTATGGCACTAAATCTCCTTGAATAAAATTTTGCGCAGATGACATCTGTTCCTTTTACATCCATCAATCCAGATTATTTTGCTCTCAACACATCTCAATGCTAAGAACTTTAGACACATTCGATGCACTTCCTAGTGCAATGTCCAGGATATCACTGGTTGTACTAAAGCACTGATGTATTTCTAGAATGGTTATTTGGCTTAAATCATGCAATGCAGTCATTTTTAAAGCTGGAATTCTTAAACTATTCTCATGTCTCCCTAATCTTTAAAAGCGAAATTTTCCTGAGAACTTCTGATACTTTGCCAATCCCCATTTCAGTGTGAGCAAAAGCAAAGGTCTTGCTCCTGGGTGTGACCATGGGTTAGACAGTTCTGTTCCATTACTGACAGCTGAGATATGAGATTTCACCTCATTTTTCACTCCTTATTGTGTTGTATGCAACACACTGGCACTATTGATTTAATACAGGTACCCTGGCCTTTATAGGTGACATTTCATCAGTTATATTATTAGGTATCTTCACCTTTATTATAAACACAGATGAAGTTATCCAGTTGTTAGAAACTGAACAGCGCCGTCTCTCCACCTCTCTTCTAATTTGCTTTTCTACTTCATTTTTACATGTGCTTCTACTTCATATTTACATGTGCATGTCACAATGCATATTTTAACTATTTTAAAATTTAGGAATCCATAAGAAAGAGGTCTGCTACATATCTGAGTTAAATATAACCCACTTCTTGCTAGACTCTTTCTTCCTTTAATATTATTTCAGACAAATCCAGTGACAGCACATTTAATCTAACACAGAAGTATCTCACAAAGCTCACACAGTGTAGATTTCGGGGGTTGTTGGGGTTTTGGGTGGGGTTTTTTTTCAGTGTTTGTTGGTTTTCTTTTATGGGGGGTTTGGGGTTTTTTCTTCTTTTAGGAAACTTTCACTTCCATTCTCCTTATCTGATGTGTACACTGTCTCCAACTGCATTTTGAGTTTTCCTGATGACAGTGCAAGAGACACCAGTGGTACTACATAAATTTGTCACGCCTAACTGAATGGTAGGAGTGAAGAGTATTCCCTAAAATTAGACTGACTGTTTCCATGGAAACAAGAGAGCACAAACAGAACTGTAATAACTTGACTTCATAAAGTCAAAAGAAAGGGCATTTTTATATGTTTTGTTGACAAAAGGACAGAAGCCAGTAGTTTATTATTTATGGGATTTCACCTTTAGGCATATTTCTTATCCTTATTTTGTTTGGAAGAAATTAGTTACTTTGAGGTTGGGGAGGTTCACATTTGTATAAAAGGTATAGAGTGCCTCTGTTAATGAATAAAATGCTCTCCCAAATAACACAGATGAGAGCTTGAACATAGAAACACAGTTTGAAGACATTAAGATTAATGTTCAATGGAATTTAACATTCATCTTCAGAAAAGCAAAAAAAAAAGTCAGAAAAGCGAGAAGGATACCTGTTTCCAAATTGCTAGCAAGAGAAATCAACCGCAACCCAGAAATTATCACAGTGATACAATATCTTTTCTCTGTTAAAGAAGAAAACAAAAGAAAAATAAATACACACCCCAACATAGAGTGGGGGGGGAGGAGGAGATGGGAAATTGTTGTTGAGGAAAAAGTTTCGGAGTGATTTGCTGAACTACAATAGTTCATTTTGTGAAATCACTCTAGTCCCGATTAGATGAACATTCCCTACTGAGATCCTCCTGGAATTACCATCCCAGGATTCGATATGGTGCTCCAGAAACAAAGATAACTGCTAATTGTGAAGGATACCCACTCTTCCTACTGGAAAGGCCCTGTGTTTCTACAGCAAAGGATTAGTCCTTCACTGTAGTGCACTAAGGCTTTCAGATCTAGATACAGAACTTCCCACTGCCCTCTCACATAGTCTGATTGCTCATTTGTGTGTCATATGCAAGTTTTAAGAATTATTTTAGCATTTCTTATAAGAACTTTGAAAATAACAATGTCAAACATCACAGCCTGCACACACCAAAAAAGCAGCTCCCTGACAGTGATTGCTACTTGACAATTATCCAAGTTTTAATCCCTTCTCTATGCACTGGTGAGCTTTTTTGTCATTCTTATTTCATAGGCAAAATTCTGACCATCATCAAGTCACATTTTCTGTAAAAATAATTACATAAACAGTATTGCCTGCATCAGTTAAACTTGTAACCCAGACAGAAAAGACAGACGCTTTCAAACTAATGATCTTCTGGTTGTTTAGCAATACCTTTCCTTCTTCTTTTACTGTAACCTTCAATACTTTGTTATTGAATCCTACAACAACTACTCAAAAACTATACAAGGAATCAATGACTGATTGTTCCTCTCTATCTTCAGCTATCACACAAATAGCTTTAGCTTCCTTCACTTTTCAATTCTTCCAGTGTTCTGAAATGAGCTAAACAGATCAATAGTCAGTAGCCTGCACAGCTCCTCAGGCAGCCCTCTTAGAACTTTGTGATGTGAGTTTGTTAACTCTAGCTCATAGTATGACATGAATTCTGGTAGTTTTAGTATCTATACTGATGACATATCAGCTTTTTTTTTTTTAGCCACACATAAGGAAGAGGGGAAAAAAGAATCAATACACCTTTCTTTAGAACAGGCTGAAAGGAGAGGCAGTCTGGGACACCAGGGATTTTCCTGCTTCAGGTTATGTGCTGTACCTTGTCAAAGGGTCTGGGAATAACTCCTGATAGGGCTCATCTCCTTTAGTTCTAGGACTCGACACCAGCATGGAAAGAGACTGATGGGAAGCACCAGCATCAAGAACTTCTCACAGATTTGCTTTCAATCACACTGTATTTGGATTTGCCACTGAAGAAGTGAAAGACACCCCTGTCTGGGCAGCTCTTCAATTTTACTTCAAAATTCCAGGGGAGCCCCAGATTGAGGACATTAGCTTTACTCTCATACAGCAAAGTGGCATGAATTTGATTATAGTACTGGAAGGATATAACAAAAGACAAAGCATAAAAAGAAGAAATCATAATCCTCCCAAGATCTATTAATTCCTCTTTTTTCACCAGGCTGACTATAAAACTCATTCATAATTTGTTAGCTACTTATGAACTACATAATGGCCAAATATTCTCTCCAAATTTTTATTTTATCATGACTTACTTTACGTAGTCAATTCTCTGTAGAAGGCGCACATAACACTACACAAGTTTGGCTGTCCTTTGAGGAGTGCAGCTATCTTCTTCTAGTTTTATAACTCCAAACTATTACACACCAGAGGATATCTTGAAGAAGTCAAGAAAGCTGAGCAACAACTTGATTTCTATTGAATCTCAAATATACTTCAGCTCAAATTATTTAAGAATACTCTTAATTTTGCTTTGAAAATTGTCACAAGTACTTCATTAATGAAGAACAAGAATTTAGCTTAAAAAAAGCAGAGAGAAAAACCAAATAAACAGGATAACATATCATATAATCATAATTACAGTATATTACTCTTCATATCTTCAGAGTATTTTACCAACAGAAATTTTCACAGAAGTTCTCCCTGATATTAATGCATCATTTAGAGAATTCAGAAGCACAGGAATCCAGGAATTTTTGAAGATCATACAAAAGAGCAGCAGAGCTGGTATCAGGACAAACATATCCTTGCAGACTTGCCAAACCAATTTAATAGAAGTGGCTCTCAGTTCATGTGCTCAGAGGCCTGGCACTAAAAGCCTGACACCATTATTTCCTTCTGTCCTGGACTGTGCTCTGGATCTGGGCTCTTCTGCCCTTCATGTCCAAGAGGTTTTAGCAGCATTTAGTGCTCTGCCATACAGGTATAGTCTGGAGCCAGCAATACAATAAATAGATCCTGTGCTCTAAGGGACAATATTTATGGAAGAGTAGAAGTAGTCATAGGTCACAGTGATAACCTAAAGTGGAGCAGGAGTGGAGCAACTGATAAAAGGCAAGTGGACAAAAACACTCCCAGCAGACCTTGGCCAGTTCCAACTTTCTTTTTTCAGAACACTGAAAGTTACTGTTTGAATTCTGAAGAAACAGAGAAAACAGAAATATTCAGGAGCAGAATGCTATTTTTAAAATTATTCTGGTTACTAAAAAGCCATCAAATATTTCCTTTTCTGGATATACTCACAGGACATGCAAACAGACACACCATGGGTGTATAGCAACACATGGGTATTACTCCACTTCAAACACAAGTCTTCCTCTGACACTAGCACAAGCCATGTCTTTTCCCTGTCTTCCCACTACATTTCATTGCTTGTGCCATTTCCACATAGATGGAAAAACTTGTTCCAACAATGTATTTTCATGTTACATGGAACAGGTTCCCCAGGACACATTTAGAATCAAGATGGTTTTACAAGAAAGAGAAGATGAAAAGGAGCAAGTTTTGCAACAGCCACTGCAGTACATTAGCTAGGTCAGTATTTTTCTAGGCATAAATATTCAATGTTCCATTACATTAAAGATGGCCTGATGAATCCAGTGGACTTTCTCATGGAATAATTCCCCAAATATATAATGCTTTAATATTGAGTGCTGACAGGAAGCACAGCATGGGGAAGAACAGTATTAGAGAGTGAATGAGGGGAATTGTACTGTAAACAGAAGAAACAACTCAAAATTCAATATTTTTTGTTATAAAAAAGCTGGTTTAGGGATGCAAGAAAACTATTGTATGAGCCTGTGGTGCTTTATATGCCTTGGTTCTTGATAAGCCTTTCATACAATTTATATTGCTCCCACAGAATTCAGTAGGCTTCATGCAGAGAAGTTAAACACATATGGAACCCCAGGCAGATAGGTTAGTATAAACCTGTCAAAGTAAACTGAAATATTGGAGCTATTTAAGATGGCCATAGAACTTATTTCAACTTGATTAAGTTAAATTCTGGTAATTTTTTTCGTTCAGTTTATGGAGGGTGTTTTTTAGAGTTGCCTTAATTTATTGTGGGTTGTTTTGATTCGGGGTTTTTTTAGTAAGATTCTTAGTCTACTTAATGATTTATTTATTCTTAACTGGAGGGGATAAGCCAATTTATACATTGACCCAAAAGCATCTGGTAGGACTGACACAAGTATTTGTATAGTAGCTTTTCCCTATGAGGTTCCATCTCCTGTAACATCTCCATTATAAGTTTATGTAATTAAACTTAACAGCTTTATAAACACAACATATATTTAATTCCTATATGTACTTTCACACAGAATATCAAAATATATCAATAAAATAACATCTTTTGAATGAGCACTACTAAGGCATACTTTCTGTTAGAACTGGGTTTGTTTTTTTTTTACTTTCCCACTGTAACTGGCTGCGTATTTTATGGTTTTGCCTATTTGCATTGGCAAGGATAATATTTTGTGACACAGATCAGGAAAGGAACCAAAAAGAAAAAAAAAATTGTGAAACTGAACCTGTGAAAAGAGAGGATTTAGCACAGTACTAATGCAAGAGTGAGAATACTGAAATGCAAAACAGATGCCCATTCGTCTTCCACTGCAACTTGTGAGAGTAAGGAAAATAGTTTTAGAAGTGATTAACTGAGGTGGTCTTCAGAAAAAGTCACAGGTAAAGATGCAAGATTTGACTTAATTTTCCAGATCTTTCATAATTCACAGGATGTGGTCTTGAACATAGTTTACTCATGTGTATATTCAAATCTAATCTAACACCACAGTGAAATTTCAGTACTGCCTATAATATGCTTTTCTATGCCTTCTAAATATCTTCTCCCTGTGACTTTTCAAACAACACAGAGCCCCACGGGAAGTTAAAAACTCCTCCATGACCATCCTGTACACTGCTACAAGATTAATAACATCCCAAAATATTTTCTAAGCTCAAACCACATAAGTAGTGTAAGAAATGTGATATAAGCAATCATACATACCTGTTACCACCATATTTAAAAAATTCCAAAGAACACATAAGGTTTTCCTATCTGTTAGTTAGCAGAATGTTTCATAGATAAAAATAAATTACAGAGGAAGAATAAAATGAGAGCATGCCACTATATAAATACAACTAAAAATGGGGATTGCAATTATCTGTAACAAAGCATTAATAGGCTTGGAATTTAGAGTTAGGCCACGAAATCTCAGATGTCCTAGATTTTTCCTTGTCAGCCTGCTGGCAGAAACTCTCACATCAAGAACTGTGCAGTACAGAGCTTCCAACAACCCCTCCCAATTCAGGGCATCAGGACAGCAGGATCAAGCAGCACTGGAATTAGAAATTATACAGGGCTGCCCTTTTACAAATGTAGATATGAATTTGCCATTCCATTTTGTGGTCTGTATGAGGCATTGTAACTGCATGTGACAGAACACTGCAGGAGGGTAGTTCTGCTTCACAGCCTTGTAAGGGAAGAGAAGTGGGTAATGCTGATGCTTTACATCTGTAGGCAAGTTTTTCCAAAAATAAGCTCTATACACAAATACATGGATACCACAAGAAGTCAAAGGTACTTAGGCTCCATTTTAGGGAGAGGGAAAGACAGAAGAAAACACAGTTACAGTAGAAATACAATCTCACAACCAGCACTGACCTTGCCATTGATACATCCAATTACAGCAGATTTCACCCAACAGCTCAGGACTGCCACATCTTACAGAATGTCAGCCCTTCCATCTACAGATTCTGACAATGTAATAAGATGAAAGGATTAGTGAGAGTCTCAAATGAGTAGGAATGTTTATCCTGCAGTTGTCCTTACTAAAATTTCCTGCAAAACCAGACCTCTACTTAGGAAACTTTTGGCATTTGTTTTTCATTTGCACCAAAACAAAAGGTTCCTCGACAGCATTCAGATATGGTACAGAAAATGTTCTTGAATTCCAAGTACAGTTAAAAACTATAAATATAGAGCAATATAGAGACTATTCAGGAATGGGGAAGAAGGATGAATGGGTAGGAGTTACATGCTAGAATTTAAAAGATCCTTTTGACAGAAGCTTTGCCAAAACAGACTCATTGACACAGAAAGATTTGTTTCTATAAACTTGTATTTACTTGGGGGAAAATGTGAAAAATCTACAGAGCCATACCTGGCCTGCAGAAACCCTTTAATGCCACCTAAATACAGTGAATAAGAAGGAACAAATAAGCCAGAAAAATTGCTATCTCCACCTTTTTTATGTGAAAGAGAAACTGGACCATTTACCAGCTGCTTGTGCTGTTGTTTACAGTTCAGGCAATGCAACATAAGAAAATTAATTATGCCAGCACCACAGATTCATTCCCAGTATTAATTTGCTGTGCATATTTTCCTTCACACTTCACAAGATGTCCAGGAAGAACCGAAAAAGGATTGATAAGAAAAATCCTACAACCATGCTGCAGGTAAGAATGCAGAGCAATCAGCTACTTCTAAAATTCTTCTCTCTACCTCTTATTATCTGCTCTCCTCCTGTGACCCCCAGCCACACTCATGATCTCTTCATGTGAGATCACGACTGCTTTACCTTGACTGAGTTGAGCCAGCTTTGAGGGCACCTGGAAATGGCCAAGTGCCCTCAATCCTGACTCGACTTTGTCAAGGTAAAGCAGTCACGATCTCACATGTAGAAGCCCCCAGGCTCTTTTTCCTCTGTGCTCTATTTTACCACGAAACACCTTTGTGGTCTGGGCCTGCTTGCAGCATTGCTGCAATTTGCAGAACAACTTGCAGAAAAACCCCTGGCTCTTGAGCTTGGCTTGTCCCAAGAGGCTTGACCAGAGTCTCTGCAATTGAATTAATCCCATCTCCTGGCATAAGTCCCAATGAACCCAGAAGAAACAGAGGAAGACTAGAGATGTCAGCATGGTATTTCTGCATGTTCAGGTTTAAAGCCACACCTCAGCTAAACCATTCACCTGTTGGAAGAGAAAAGGAATCTAAATGTTTCCTTCAGCTAAAACACAGGTGCCCACTGCTTTACAAGCATTAAGCAACAAACAGATAAGTGTATTCCAAATCCTCTAGAACATCAAGGTGCTTAAAAGATGCATTTTGCTATTTTATAATTTTTAATGCAAGGATAGAATCTTTTAAGTGTCATTATACTCATCCCAGCGCTGGAATTGCTTCATTTCCTCTTTCGCTGAGTTATTTTAGAGCAGCTTGTGGTACTGTATTTTTTCCCCACAGCCACATCACAGAGTCTGTGTATCACTGTTGAACAACAGGACTCAAATACTTTAAAGTAACTAAGACAATGCTGGCAGAGAATAAAGTCAGAAATTCTTCATCTGCATCCTTGAGTTTGCCAGGCACCTGGCCCACAAGGGGCTGGGGCAGTACCTACCAGAAGGAAAAGGGCCCTTGAAGCTTCAAAGATTTGTTTACATGGGATTTTATAGACAGTATGTATTTCAGAGATTCTGGAGGTAGAAACTGAAATTCAACTCCTAAATTAACATTATAAATTAATAGTAGTCTAGCCATATCTCTCATTTTGGTCAGCGTTGCCACACACTTTGATCAAAGGCCTAATGTGACTGTTGATTCACAAGCTGAATGAATTGAGAGGTACTGGAAAGGAAGATACTGAAAGGTGGCCGAGGCTCCCTTCAAAGCCTTTCCTCCCATGGGGGATTAATCTTTAGTATTTGAGAACAAACTCTGCAGAAAAATTACCAAAAAAAAAGTTGGATGACAGAAAAACAACCTATAATTTACAAACCATTTTCACTTTTTTCCCATCATACATTCCATCCTTCATACATCTCCTAACATAAAATCTTTGGTATAGCTCTGCCTTCACTTCCTGTACATGTCAGAGAGCCTCTTGCCTCTTGGAGACCTGTGTGGAGTTACTTACTATCCTATAAAAATGAGAGTTTAGTCATGTCTCTTAATATATGCATTCAGAAACATGTTCACTGTTATCCAATTTTTACTTTGTAGCCAATCTTCACTGTTAAAAGATATATTTTGGTTTGGGAAGGTTTTAAAATAATTAAAATTATTTTATGCAAATTTGGCGAGTTACTTTCTAATATTTATTCATAACTCAACACTTAAACAGTTAATTCTTTATCACAAACATTTTAACAACTTAATCTGCAGAATAATTCCCATGAACTTCCTTATCAAAACAGTAAAGAAAGCAGCAGTTAATCAAGAACTCATGCACAAAAAAATATCTAAATCTTATTTCCCAATAATTCATGATTAGACACAGATAAAGCATAAGCCCAGCTTGTTCAAAAACATAAAAAATATCCTGCAACTTCAACTTCCATTAAAACATAAGGAAGAATGTTGCAGTGCGGATCCAAATGGAAAATTACAAGATCANTGTCCTGTGTCTCCCCTCCCCCTCTGGTGCCAGGATAAAAACCCCCCGCACAGGAAGTGGGGGGGAGAGAAGCATCCGGCAGCCTTCATTAAACTTATGTTATGCTCGTGGCTTCGTGGAAATTTCTCTCCTTCCCTCCATCTTGCCACACGTGCTTAATGCCTGCATGAACCCCGTGGAAAGGCACGGCGTGACCCTGACGCTGCTGGCCTTAGCTCCATTCGGGACTGAGCTATCCCAGCCTCTCCTGAAGCGGCCCATCCATGTCGCACTGCGTGACTGGGTGAGAGAAAAGACCGACCGCAAAAGCTAGCCGGGCAAACCGCAGTGCGATAGAAGAAAAGATTCAAAATTTTCCAAATGGAAAATTACAAGATCACCAGTGGAGCAAAAAAAAATTAATTTCAAGCTTTTGAAAGGATGAAATTGAGAAGCAATTTTGTAGAACTCTCAGCTTGCAGAGGCTTCAATTACTTGGATGTGGAATTTTTTTTAATTTTCCCTATTTGAGGACTTGTTGCTAGTCCTACTACAGTCCCTACCAGCACCACTAATGAGGTCACTGCAGAAAGGTTCAGAGCTGAACTACACTTACAGCCAGAAAATAATGTTTATTGGAGAAGCACGTTTAATTATATTATCAAGTTTATGTTTATTGTCTCTTGATGAATATCATATCTCATTCTTTCCATTTATAACTGAAGTATTCTCACAGTCAGCTACAGGAGAAATAAAAGACAAAGCTTCAAGAACGAGTCAACTCCTGAAAATATAATCATCCAAATGAAAAACATGTGGACAAAAACAAACAAACAAACAAAAAGAAATAAAAAAACAACTTTAGACAGTCATGTGTACCAAAGCAACACACAGGCACACCTGCCCTGCCAGGACATCTGCTGCATATGAGCAGTGTGGGCTCGGGAGGATTCCCAATAAGAAATGCAGGGTTTTCTGCACATCAAATAAACTCTGCCCACACAAACTCAGCCACAGCACCCAGGGTACTAAAGAGTCCAACAGCAGGCAAGGCACAAAAGGAGTTCCCTTTTCAGTACAATAAAACTTCTAATGCTATTTCAGGGTATTTCACATTCAAAGCACAATTTCTCAACCACCACATTTAATTTTTGTTTAAAAGCCGAACTGACTGCAAACAGCACACTGAGCTGCACAGAAGCTGGACTTCACCAGAGTGAAGGCTCAGGGGGTACCACATGGTCCCTTCCAGTCCAGTCTGCGAGCAAAGTATGTGCTGTGGAAATAGGTTGTTATGGGGAAATCAAATTATTAAGAGATACACTGTTATAGTAATGATTAGATAAATGAATGGGTAATTAAATTTATCTTATCTATCCTTTCCTCCTTCACTTTCAATGTAACTTCATACACATTTATTCAAGAACTCTGAAATACTCTGATGCTTTAGGACAATGTAGAAAGCCTCTCTGTCATGTGTTACTCCCTTTGATGAGATCTTAGAGATTTAAATACAAATACTTAAATCTCTTTTCAGTTGTTTGTTCATTTCCTAACACTTTAGGCTGTAATGAGTGTTTCTAATGTTTTACCTCTTATTTCACTTTGCAGTGAAACAATTTCCAGTCTGTTGTTTGTGTATGACAGCAATAAACATAATAAACTGAATTTTTTACTAATAGAGAAAGTTTACATAATTTCTGTTCCACCTTCATCTCAGGGTAAGTGCTCTGAAAAGCTGAAACACAAATTTTCTCAAACATTTTGAAGTAATTGAGAGGAAGATCCAGTTAGTCATTCACAGGCAGGAGGTCAGGCCTCCCACCCTCCTCCTGCTGCACCTGGGTGTCCCCACACGTTGTGTGAGCCCCAAGGCAGCCCATGTGCTAACCCTGCCCTGGCCACAAATGTGTAGTGAAGGCCCCAGGAAAGAGAGGATACAGGTGGGTGCAAAACAGAAAGTGCATACAGAGAGGTCAGGTTAGGACTCAAGTACAGGTTCAGCACATTGTTGTTACTTTAACAGCTTCTGCTTAACTGAGTCCTCTCTGACAGACCTGGGGCTAAAAGTCTGTCTCCCTGCTCTTTGATCCTGCCTATTCCAGAAGGGCTGTGGAGATCTGACAGGGAGAGGGAACAAATAAAACACTAATAGTCACAGCTATTCCAGTGCAATAAAGGGAGCCAGACTGCAGCCAAACATCAGTGAAAAAAATGGTCAAAATTGCATTTTCCTCTCCTCATATTGGGGAAACCCAAATAGTTCCCTTGATGCCTATATTAAACCCAACTCAAGTAAATCAAAATGTTCTGGTTTTTTATAACAAATCTCTGAAATTATTATGAGTGCTTATCTTAATTTTTTGCCACAGCAGCCCTCCTACCTCCACGGGCAGGAGTGAAGAATGGGAGCTGTGACTTGCAGGATGCATTTCCCACTTCCCTCTTGCCCACCTTTAACTCTGCAGCAGTACCAGCCTCTGGCTTCTCCCTCTTGAAGCTGTGCTTAGCAGGTGAAACCCATCCACTCACTCCCTAAAGTCAAATGGAAACTAGCCACTTGTGTATGAAGCCAAAACCTGCGAATAGGAGGTAGAAAAAGGCAGAAATCCTTATAACAATTGTTTTAGGACACAAACTGCACATAAACAGTTTCAGCATCATGCTTGGGACTGTTTTGCAGAAGGCACTGTCTCTTTGCCCCAGACTTCTGATGTGGATTAACCTTTCTCATGAGCTCCTATAGCTCAATTAACATCAGAAAATATTAAAACATATGATAGATGAAAGAAAAAAAGAGAAAGGATTCTTTTTTAAGAACAGTTGATAAACATAAGTTTGCTGTGATTTCAGATAGTTTATATCTGGCCCCTGTGATAAGACAGGAAAAGTCAACCAAATATATTTTCTGGTTCCACCAGGGAGACTCTCCAATGGACTTACACTGCAATCAGCTATTTTCACAATGCTTCATCCAATCAGGAACAGAACCCAAAGAACCCTACATGATTTGTCTGGCAATCAGGTATTTGCAGTCAGTGTCTGGATTGTGCACACAGAAACACAGAAGCACTTCACAAGTCATCAGTCTGGTAATCAAATACTGTTGTTATATAATAAATTTGACTAATAGGCACAGAGCACCTGCTGGTTTTGTTGCTGCTGCTATTACTAGCCAAACTTTATTAGCAAATAAAAGCTAAGGCTGCTCTTCTTCCATTTCAGTAACTTGTGATAATGGTGACATTAGGATCCCTGTTCTGAGCATATAATTTTTAAGCTCTGTCTACACTTTCATGAGCACAATAAGGCTTGTCAAATCTAGCAGTCTAAGAATCTTTATCTTCTTTCTCAACTGAATTATTTATGCAGCCAATATTAAGTAAAGAACACTTAACATATAAATTTTTTATAACAACTTAATTAAAAGTTCCCAGTTCTCAGTCACTCAGTACTAGCCTAGGTAATTTGCCTAATTTTTGTCTTCAGGGGGTTCTCTTATGAGCAATCTAACCACACTGAACCTGTTAGGAATGAACAGTTTATTGAAGTGATATGTAATTTATATTTTTTACCCTAATTGTATTTTGGCAACTGACTGAATTGTGAACCTTCATCATGGGCTGCATGAAAAAAGGCTCTTGCTGAAAGAGACAGAGTATTTCCTCCCTGGAAGGTGATATAATGAGGTGTGGATATAAAGAGCTCTGCCAAAGCCCCCTTTTCAATTGAAACAACTTCTACATTCAGCTGATGTAAACTCTCAGTCCGCACTGGGCAGCAGGGTAGCCTAGAATCCCAGAAGGGTTTGGGTAGGAAGGAACTTCAAAGATGACCCAGTTCCAACCCACCTTCCACTGGGCCAGACTGACAGACCTGGCCTCGCTCAGATGCTACCAGGGATGGGGCATCATGATTCTCAGTAACCTGCTGAGGGCCTCACCAACCTCACAGTAAAGAATTTCTTCATAATATCTGATCTAAACCTACTCTGTCAGATTAAAGGGATGAGTCTCTACTGAACAGAGAGCTAAAATCCTTAAGAAAATAGAAAACACAACAAATTGGAAAACAAAACAAAACACCCTAGAGTTTAACATGAAACTACTAAGGGCAGGCAGAGATTTTAAAGAAAATACTTTCTAAAGACATGAAAGCCAGGATCCATTCTGGACAGTGTTTGAAGGGCAGGCAAAATACTTAGTGCAGCTGAAACTGTAGGATAAAGCTCAATGACCTCTCTGTGCTGATGTTCACAGTGCAGGAAGAGCTGTGGGGACCTTCTCACTCCAGAGCATTCCTAAGAATCACCAGATCATATCTAAGAATCCATTAAAATCTGCAGTGTCTGTAGAAGGCTTAATTACTGAAATCAATAAAGCCAAATCACCACCTGAACAACATGCCTGATAATATTCAGCCAAGAGTTTAAAATAATCTCTTAATGAAATTGCCTGTTTGCTGCCTGCTACTCTATAAAGCCCTGTCCCTGAAACTGACTTCCATATGTGATGTTAGCAAGGTTGATCCAAGCAACTACAATACTTGACAAAAGCTTTTAACCCGAGTTGAGAGGTTGAAAGTAAAATAAATAATAAATTTGCTGGGTACTTTCAAAAATACGACAGAATGGAGAGCAAACCAACTTTTTGCCTTTTTTTCAATAAAAGTAAAATTTCAGATTTATTAAGTTTCTGAAGTTGTGAACAAGCATTGTCCAGCCATGGAGGATCCAAGATCTTCCGAAAGAAATTAATTTTGAAAAGTCTCTTAATGACCTTTAAGGAAAATAAATTGTCATTGGATGAGAAGGAACATCCCCCAGCAGACTGATAATTTGCTAAAGGATAGAAGGCAAATTATAAGAATAAATAATTTTCTGGTTGGTAAGTTAGTCATGGTAATAAAGACCATGACAAACTCAGATGAATTCCAGAAAGACCTGACAATGCTGAATGAGTAATTAAAAGGCAGATGAAATTCATCATCAATAAATGAAGAAGAGTCCATAGGGAAAGCATAAGTACAAAATTATGTGCTTGAAATGATCTTCTCCTACTCAAAAAGTAATGTAGTATCTCTGATATTGTTCAAAAATAACAGTTACTTTGATAAAAATATCATTTCAATGCCCAATAGTCTAAATGTAAATAAGAAATTGTTAGGGAAACAACAGAGAACAAAACATGAAACATCATTGTGTTTTTATACAAATCCTTTGGGTGCCCACATTTTGAATCATGAGTGCAATTTTAGTAACCTCATAACACACACAGCAAAAAAGGGGAAACAAAGGATGATTAGAGGCAAAATGATTTTCTAAAAATAGAGACTGAATAGGAAAGGACTCTTCAGAGTGGAAACCTGACAATAAAGATGGAGTGTGCTCATTACATGCAGCTCTATCAATGTGGAGAAGATGAATAGGAAGTGATTATCAACTGTTTCTCAGAACACCACAATTATGCAAGTCTTGCTATTTAGTGCTACTCTTAAAAGTATAGAAGAATAAATATTTTTACATACTTCAAGGATTATTTTGCCACAGAAGACTGGGGTGATCAGGAAAACAAGCAACTTCAAAAAGGAACTAAACAATTTATGGAAAATAGGTCCATTGATGGACACTAACACAACTCATGCAGCCTTCTGCTTGGGTAGTGCTGTGATTGCAGATTTCCACAGCCTATGGAAGTGGATTTCTCTACACCTATCCTGATTTTACATTTGTTCAATACTGTCCTGGTTGAAGACTAAAGATGGCTAAATAGAACTTTGGTCTGACATGGTAAATTTGTTCCTGGTTTGGTTTTTTTGTTTTTTTATGTTTTCTTGAAATATGACAGCATTGTGATACACAAATCAATGCTTCCCAAGGAAAAGAAGGAAGATAAAAGTATTGATCTTTTCGAATGGGGGAAGTGTTTCTTGCTGGCAATGAAGCCTTACAGGCAGTGGCTTCTTATTAGGCAACACAACAGTTTAGGTCACACACTACCCACTTTTAGGATCAGTCTGCTGGATACCCCAACACACAAAGGGAAGCGGCAAATTTGCCTTTAAGATGGGACTCATAACTTAGACTACATCAGTGAGAGCTGATGCCCCCCTTTGTTTAGCTAATTCTTCAGCTCTGAAGAGCAACACAGAATTGCAGTTATGTCATTATTACTACCAAGCATGTGGCTGAAACATGACCTTCCATTTGGTGGTGTGTCCTTCCCCATCAGGTTTAATTAGAATGCTAATATTTCTATGGATATACTGGATTTTATAGGGGAAAAATGTAGATAACCTGAGGTTATTCCAAACGTGTGGTCATTGATTTGAGTCACTTATTCTTGTTGCAGTGATCTGTTTTAATGAATCTAAGTAAAGGTTTGAGAATTCTATCTCAAATTCTGCTTTTAATATACATTTTACTTCTCACTGACTCCAGAGAGAGAACTCAAACGAAAGATACAGCTCCACATCAGCTCCTTACTATGCTCATTGTCCTTTAGAGAGCAATAGAAAAAAAAGTAGTGTCATGCCTAGCAACTAAGTTGCTTGATTTATGCCTCCTTTCTCTTCTCTCAGAGTTTTTAGATTTGCATCCTCATCATTTTACATTTGTTCCTACTAATGGTGTGCTCTCAAGATATTTTCCATTACATATTTACTCCCTTTATTGTTTGCAATACTGAACTATAGTGACTGAATTCCACCCCCACAACACAATTTCTCCAAGGTCCTATCTTTGTTACAACCAAATCTCCGAATACATACTAGTTTTTAGTTCTAGGAAGTTAGTGTTTTACAAACTTAAAAGCAAATTAAAAAGTAAGGAAGATATTAAAACAGTCTGCAAGCTCTTTGGAAAGTAGAAAAATACCAGTTACAGCTGCATTCATACACAGTGGGGAAGCACAGAAGGTTTCAATTGCTTCTTTACACGGGTAAAGAACACCAACGCCTTTCTCCCCCCACATCCTCTAACACACATTATAAAGTTCCTAAGATGTTGTTGCAAGCCATCAGTGACTGCCTCCTCCTGATGGAGGGACACAGACATGGAAGAGTTGCACCACCCAGCTACACTGACTCTGCACCAGCCCAGGGCCCTCTCCTGCCCCGGAAATTCCCCATCACCACCACCCCAGGACAGCATAAACAGCCTACACCCAGAAGAGCCTTCAGAACTCTTTCAAAGTGACTTATTCCTTTTAAATACATGGTTCTTAACAAAGTGGCATCCAAGGTTATTATGTCTAAGCAGTACCCCTAGGAGAGACACTGGCATTGGGTCAGTACCAAGAAAACTTTTAAAACAACAAAGGACAAAATATTGCACAACAATTCAGTATATTCCACTACTAACCAAACCATTTTCTCTCAAAATCATTTTTTCCCAGTTGTTCAAGGCTGGGAAACCAGGGCTTTGTCATCTATTCGATTTTCTGAAGTATGCCTGTGAAGACACAGTTCTCATGGCCTTATCTTCTAAATCAAAACACCTGTCAATATCCTGGGTGCAGAACACGAAGGTACTTCATAACATACCTGCTAAGGTCATGAACTGTGACCAAACCCTGCATGTCAAAGACTTGCTGCCAGGTTTTACACCAAACCAACCCATTTTCTGGGCACTGCCATGTCCTTTCCTCTCCTGTCAGACAGGTATTGAGGAAGAGCTCTGCAGTGGCAGAGCCCTGCAGGACATGCACAGCTCCTCCCACCCCGCTGCAAGCAGAGCAGCAGTGCCACAAAGAACTGTCACCGTGGGGGCATCTGAAAAATCAGGCTGGATATACAGAGAGCACAGAGGGGAGGCAGCAAAAGGCTCAGAGAACAAGTGAATTCCCTTAAGGTTGCTTGGACTGCACAAATCCAAGTAATGAGCTGGATCCTCAGACGTGTGTTAACAGCCTATCTCTGGGTTTCCCTGTTCCCATTTCCTTCACCAAAACTAAACCTTCTTTTTCACAAGTTCTTTCAATACTTCCCTCCACTGACACATTCTGGATATATTCCAATGTAAACAAGGCAAACTTTTGCTTTACTCTCAGTTAGGTGGGTGGGTGATTTTTCTGTTTGATTTAGGTTTGGTTTTTTTGGGTTTGGGGATTCATTATTATTATTGAAGTTTATTGCACTGTGCAAGTCATCTTGAAGTGGTTTCAGAGCCACACACGGACCAGAGAAAAGCCTGCTGAGAATAAACATGTTGTAAACCAAATTACACCTGAAAAGGCAACACACTGTTTCAAATGACATATGGCTGCTGTAGAGAACACAATGCAGAACATTAAAAGGCTAGAAGCTGAGGAACTGACTCCATGCAATACAGTAATCTGTAACAATACAGATTGCTAGGATTGCTCTATTTATTTGGATGGCTTTTAAAAACAAAAATGACACAAGGTTGATACCACAGTTTTGCATAAGTTTTATCACCAGCATAGATGGGCTATTTACAAGGTATGAAGAGAGATATTGAACTTTGACTTCAGAAAAAGGTATGCTTAAAAAACAGGGACATCTTTACTGGGTCAAGCTGTTATAGTTAACAGCAAGTGCAGAATCACGTAAAGTGAATATCAAAATTCTCAACAGCAGTTTTTCTTCTGAATTCAATCCAAACTAATAAATCCACTGTGTCTCTGTTTTCTCTGTTCACTTCAGCTCTTATCTAAATGACAAGTCTTGTCCATGTGCCAAGGATAAGTATAGCATCGTGTCAGGGAAATGACAGAAGCCTTCTCAATTCTGCCAGACAAATCACAGTAGATAGGACATTATTTTTTTCTTCGCTATTTGACAGTGCCATCTGTAACTTCTGCCAATTTTCATGCTCTACTCAAGGCAATTTCTTTCCTTTTGTTAAGAAAAAAAGAAGGTTGTGACAGAGCTAGCCACCAAAGTTAACATTGCATCTTTGTGCAACTTTTATAAAACTCCTACCTGCAACATGGAAGAGAGGCAAAATGCCAACAAAATACATGAGGGAGTCAACAGACAGACAAAGACAAATGCAAATTAAAAAATAAAAAAAGGTTTGTGCCCAGTGTTCTGTGATTCATGGAAGCACTACAATTATACATGGCCTGCTTTGTCCTTAAGAGCTAGAGTGGGCACTTGACTGGAATATTGGTACAGGAAACACCAGGCTCATGTGGCGGGAGGCACATGATCAAGTAGGGAAGCAGCTTATTGTGCTACATACTGAACATATTTCTACCTTTTTTGCAGAAAAAATAACACTCCAACTTCCTTCATGCCATCTGCCCAAACACTGAGTTCTTCAAATATTGCAGGAAAAGGAAAGAACAGTAGGAATCTTCTATAACATGGCCAATATATAAAAGACATTATTTACAAGGATTACAAGTTCTAAACCGTGGACTTGGTCTCATAATTATTAAACACATTAATTAGGTTTATCTTGTATGTGCAAGGTCATTTTAGGAGAGTTTGAAGCATTTGAGTGTTCCAGATACACACGGTCTTGTGCAACATTTCTACCCGAGTTCTCCCATGATAGTGATTAATTCAAAACAGCCTTTTGTTGACAAGACTCTCCCCCAGCTTAGCTTAGATGCCTGCATGCTGGTGACTCTTGTAACTTTTCTGCCTTCCCCAGCTCAAATAAGGTCTTAGCACTCAATATAACATTTTGCAAATAGAGTAGAACAGCAACTCTCTTTGTCTCAATGGTGGTAAGACATGACACAAGGAACTCCTAAGCTTCTAGCTGGCACAAGTAGTTTTCTGCACGAATTGAAGTATATTTTGCAAAGTGGATGCTGGAAAAACTGTAGGTACATGTCTAGAATTAGTATTATAACCATTAACATATGGTTAACAACTCAAAAAGAAAGAAGGGAGTTTAGGACTCAACAGCTTTAAGATCCTATCTTCCAAAGGCATCCACAGAGGACTGGATACTTTCTAAAAATAAAACCTAAGACCCACAGTCTAAATTTGAGTGCCTTTAGGTGCAAGAATGCATGTTTCAATCACTTAGTCTTAATATTTTTTTGCAAGTTTTTTTTTTGAATACTCAAAGTAAAAAAGCAGAAATCTTTATCATGCAAGCTATGACAGATGGGATCCCTTTGGATCTGCTGTAGAAAGATTGAGAAGGAGTATCTGCAGTATTCGCTGCACAAACTTCCAGCAGAAATTGGATGTATTCATGGAAGACATGTACTTTATTAACATTCTTACAAATTAAAAATCACAAGTAAACAAGGAAGTTCCTAAGTGGTCTTACAGAACATGGTAAAGTCTTTCTTGAGCTGGGAATAACAGATAAATAGTGCAGAAAATATAACCTGTCCCCTTCTGTCCTAATGCCAAAGATGTAATCATTCTTGTCATACAGTAAAATTTGAGAATAATAAAATACCAATGGAAAGATTTTATATTAAAAATGTTTCTCATGAAATTACTTGCTGCACATTGACAAAATATGGAAGCCCAGTGGGCTTGTTCCTTTAAAATTATACATTTGATTCTGACAGAAAGAAATTTAAAGAAATTCTGTACAGACTGATTTCCAAGTAATAGCAGAAACACAAGTCATGCTCACAACCGAAAATCCAAGTACTATAGTCTTTGAGGATTATATTGAACATGCTGATAAATGGTGTGCAAGTAGGTGTATGAAAAAATAAATACAGGGATTACAGAAGTCACAGCAAATTCTGCACAGGCAACTCTCTAGTGCATTAATATTTTCATTTAAATCAACTTGTATTATCTTGTTTCTTTGAAGCTGTAACAAGAACCATATAAATTTTCCTGCAGTCATTAGGCACAGGGATATACTAAAATGCACCTCTAAGTGCAGTTAAACCAAGTGGAAAATATGTAAATTAAATTAACTAAGTTAGGAAAAGAGTAGAACTTCCAATATGGAGAAGCAATTGATACCTAATGATGACTCAACAGCACTTAAGGGCTAAACATATCACTTCCCTTTAGAAGCTGAAACAACTTAAACCAACCACCAGAAGGATAGGATAGGAAGCTGGGGGATGCTTAACAGGTTCACCTCCTTCTGCACTGCATTCTTAGAGTTAAAGGCTGGAATGGAAAAACTGAGAGAAATATCATAAAACACAGGTCCTCCTCCTCGAGTCAAACAAGCCTCTTCAGGAACTGACATCTGCTCAGCAGGAGAAGCACTAAAGGTATTCTCCTAGCCTCACCACTCTACCATTCCAAAAAAGAGAGGTACATTATGGAATTCATCTCCAAGCCTGCTTGTGGGATCCTTCCAAGCACTTCCTCCATTTACTGTCAGAGTGCTCTTAAGGCACTCAGGGGCCTTGCTGACAAAGGACCAAGTTGACCATATCTGAGCAAAGGAGTAAAAATATGGGATGCCTGACTGCCATGAAGAATTTTACACCAAGATTCCTTCCCATCCTGCTTAGATGGCCCAAGACCATGGCTTCATCCTGTTGGTAAGAGATTTTTTCCACAGTTTCTCTTTTTCTAATAGTACTTCCCTTTGAATATATGAAACCCTTTTTAGACCTATAAAAATACATTTCTTTTTGATGCAGCTAAACCCATTTCTCTAGTGCATGCCAAAATCCAATTCTTCTATGATAAAGCAATAAGATGTCTCTTACTCTCACCAGCATGCACTGCATAAAGCTAGAGAGCTTTATATTAAGGCTATTCCTTATCTTAGAAATCACATATCCTCATCACTGTTGCTATTTCCTCAATCCATCAGTGTCCAGCCTCTGAAGAAACATGTTGGGTTTTTTCTGGACAAACCCGGTATTCATGATATATTCTCAAATTTTGATCCATTGTTAGAGGTTCAGCTAAAGTAGTTTCCCTCCAATTAAGTGAATAAGATCTCCTTCACTTGCCTGTTGAAGATCATCCTGCATACCCAGTAAGTGCATGATCAGAACTAAATATGCAAGTATGACAAACATTGTCTGAGATGCTGCCCCAAAATAAGCGACAATCTTGTATTAAAACATTTATGCAACTATGGAATATAATAATTAGTTTAATGCCTTAGGATTTTAGCTTTTATATTTCTCTTAGATTTGTAATCCTGCCATTCTTTAGTGTATAATTTGAAACTCCATATAGAGTGTTAACTACTGCTTTCCCATTTTGGTCAGACAAAACAATTCCTCTCAGGAATCAAGGACACCTCACTGTCTCAGGCCTTGAGATATGTAAACAAAAGTGAGTTGAGCGGGGAGCAAACTTGGGATAGATGACTTCATTATCTGAAGCTGTAATTGGAAGATTAACCCTCAATATGCAAATGAACCAAATTTATAAAAGGATGAAAATCTGTGACCCATCGTCCATTTTTGGGTGTAGCCCCTGGGGGGGCTTGGTCTGCCCTAATGTACCTGAAGGCCCTTCAATAAAAATAATTGCTTTTTATTCCTTAATTTTGTCTGGCCTCTGTTTTTAGGTAGTCCCAAAAAGGCATTAGTTTGTTTCATGAAAAGTGTGGGCTGCATCAAAATAAAGAAATTGTACTTTTATCTAGACAGTTTAAAGGGTAAGTATTCTTAGAGCAGCTGGCTGGGATCATTTCAGCTGAGATATACTCTGAACACAGAGAGAAGTCCATCATTTACAGTAATAAAAAGTCATAAATATATCTATTAAAGAGTGATTGTCTGCATAAAGAGGAACAAAGGACTGAGGGGTCTCACAGGTGAATGTTGAATGTATGAGTAAGCTATTTTTTTCATAAAGTAGCTCCAGATACTGAACTAGAAATCAGGTTTGAAATCCCAAACTGACATTGATTCAGATGCTACCTTAAGGCCATGTTTTGGTTAAATGTAGTGTTGCTGTCTGTGTGGAACACAACAGATTCACCTATTGCAGCAACAGCAACAAAATTGCATTAAAAAAAATTATAGTCTGCCTGCTAAGGTTTTTTGAGGCTGTAAAATTGTGTAACTTTAGGCCAAAACTTACCATTAAAAAAACAAATAAAGAAAACAACTATTTTGTCTTTAAAACTATTTTCTCTGATAAGACTCCAACACATTTAACAAAAGCAATATTTTGTAGAATTAAAAAAAAAAGTCAACATTCTACTGCAACAGTTGCCACAGGCACCAAGGGTGGTGACTGCTGGCTCTGAGGGATGTTTCACTGCATGACCTGTACCAGGTAACTTCTGCCTCCAAATGAAAGACTTCCAGTAAATATACTTTCTAATGTGGGGGCCAATATGAGAGAGAAAAATCTCCCTTAAGCTTTAAGGGAATGGAGTCTACAATATTATTGGGTTAAAGTTAACTTTAAGTCTTCAGCTTCTGATATCAGCTTATTGACACCTGCCAGGAGATACTTAAATCTCTGGGGTCTTCTGAAGTGGAAAAGCAGAATTTTTACCTCATAGCAATATTAATCATCTGCCTTCCCACCCCTTGAAATCACCTGAGAGAAGTTTCATACAAGCTGCAGTCCTGGGCAGGTGTTCTTCAGCCTGGATCACATTTTACTTTACTTCACATCCTTTAGCTGTGTGCCATGGTGTTTTCCTGCTGGCTCTGCAGGCACAGCCACTGCCCAGAGGCCCCTCCCAGCTGCTTCCTCGCCAGGACACAACTGCCTGATATTTGCAAACTTTATACAACAAATGAGAAAGGCAAAGAAGAAATAGGTCCTAAATGAAAGGCATTTTAATGCCTTTTTTGTCATTACATTCAGCCATGATTCCTTCAGTTGCAATAAAATCCCACAGATTTTAAGCCTTTTCTGATAATGTTATGTTACGTGGTTTTTCTCCTGGTGTTTTACAAGAAAGTCTAAATAATGCCTTTCACCCACGCACTGAATTTGTTGGTGGTTCAGGGAAAGCAGGCTTCCTCACAGGTTTCCATGAAACTGGCTAGGCAATTCTAAGTTGGATTTTTAAAAGAAATATAATTTTGTTTCAAAGAAAGCAATCAGGGACTCTTTTCTAGTGAAGAGAGAGACTGATATTCCAGAAATAAATTTGTAAACTGTGATATATAAGGCACAACCTCCAGACCCACAGCAAGGGACCCTCTGAGAGCTTACGCCCCACATGGCCCTTGGGAGGAACTGAGGGCCAGGGCCCCAATTTAGAACCTTAATCTTATAAACAACCTCTGTGATGCCTGTGCTGGTTTCCATGAAGGTGCCCCACCCAGCATGGTCAGCCTTGTCAACCACTCCTTGCCCTCTATCCCGGGAACTGGGAGCATGGGGTCCCATTTTCAGATCTTTGCTGAAGCAAAGCCATGGGACAAGGCTGGGAATGTGCCGCTCCCAGCCCCGTGGCAGGGAAGGGGACTGAGGGCTGGGCACCACTACTGACCCACACTCACACCCTGGGGCCACCAGCTCCGCCGAGGGCAGGGCCTTTGGCAGGAGGGAAAGGCCACGAAAATAATAAACTTTGGCTTTATGGCCCAGCTCATGTGCAAATAGGAGACCAAAAAAATAAATAATAAAAAAACTGTGCCACCAAACCTTAAATGAAAACTGGATCAGGATGCATTTTAAATAGTCAATCCTGCTAGAAATTGCTGAGAAAATAAACTGACTTAGACATCTTCAAACATTCTAAATAGGTCAGTTAGACTTTTCCAGTTAGTAAGAACACTGTACCTTACATTCATTTATTTTATACCATATTTAACACTAACGCACACCAGATCTATCACTGACTGCAAATCATGGGGTTTTTTCCCATTACATCCAAAAGCTTTTATAATGGAGTCCACCTTTAACTCTACAGGGCTCCGGTCACAAGGAGGCTCTGAAACAAATCGTTTTAATTAAAGCCCTTTTAAACCCAAATTTTTTAGTTCATCCTTGCCAGGACATGCTTTGCATTAGGGCAGCCATCAGCCTGCTGTGGGAGAAAGGAGCATATGTATGTTTCACATACATTAATGCTGGGGGTTAGAGGGCTGGGAGTGGTTTCTCTGGAGTACATTTGTTTGCCACATCCCAGCGCTAGGACAGCCAGGGATGTAGTAAGGGGAGTTTAGCACAATAGCAGAAATACTACTAGAGAGTAGGTGACTTGACCCCAGAGGGATACTGGGATCTGATGACTCTGAAAAGAAGCACACAACAATGACAGTTAAGAGCTGAACATTTCTGGAGTTATTGTTAAATGTTTCTTAACTCAGATGCCACGGTAACATTAAAAAATTGAAACATATGTCCTAGCACTCTCAGAGTCAAGCAGCTTCAGGAGTCCTCAGCAAAAAAAAACCTCCCTACAACTTCAATCCTACTGCCTCTACTGCCCAGTTGGTTGGGTAGCCCAGCTGACTACAGGTGAGACTCAGCTCCCAGACTCATCATCTTAGCTTAAAAGTCATATTATTCACTGTACTACTTTGCTTCAACGAGATGCAGCTATTTTTCTGGCAGTTTGTAAGGAATTTACTGTTGGCTGTAGCAGATGCTGGTTCTGATTCTGCGAGTTTACATACCCAAAAAGACTGAAAATATTAGTGAGATCAAGAATTCAGAATAGGATCGGAGAAGAAATATCTAAATAGTGCTAAAGCTAAAAGTGCCAAGCTAATTTATGACTGAACATGACCAAACACTAGACCAGGTAATAATGGAAGCAACTGAGACATGAAATCTATCAGTTTCAATACTCCCTCTGGAAATGTCCCATAAAGCTGGAGGAGACTGGAGCTCAGTCTGACAGGATTTGGACATCTTTAAAACCAACCTAAATAGCAAACTAAATCCTGTGTATGAGGGTATTCAAGGAGACAGCCAGCTATCTTAATTTAAAGCTTTGAATTTTAATTGTCATTTGTTAGAATAGAACTCTGCACTTAGAGAGACAAGCCTCAGTTGAAGGCAACTCAGGGAAAACAACCTTTGCTAAAATATCTTTTTTTCCTTCACATCTGTTGTTGCAATCCTCAATTCATATTGCAGTCATTTAATACAAGTGAGATTGTTCTATTTCTATGCAAAGTAAACATAAATACAGCTGAACTGCTCAAAACTTCAGGTCTCAAACAATACCAGTAACTCAGGAGTGTAGAACAAGCCTCGAAGCACGATACTGATGGAGTTGTTTAATAAACATTTCTGTGCAATGTCAAAACAGCATTGTTTATTCTCTATTCTGCTTCAAGTTTTGTGCTATTTAATTTATTTCTGAAAGGGTCAAGTTCTGACATATGGCACTAATTGAGAAGCTTAGTTTCCATTAAAACCAAAAACCATTGTAATATTCATGACTGAGACAAAAAAAGTAAACATCAAGGACAAAGAAAATCTAGAGGTAAATCTGACAAGAAAAGAAAACCCCTGTTTTTTCTTAACCTGACATTGTTTATACATTTTTTACGTGTGTGGAGGTTCTTGGAGTAGCTAATACTGACATTTGTACTTGGCAATTTTATTGCAGATCCTTTCCATCAGAACTAATATTAATACAGATCAATCCACTGGTCAGTGCAAATGACGTTATCACAGAAAATTAAGAGTTTTGTTATTTTGCACTGCTCTTTCTATTATGAATACAGCATGTCCTAACAGTTACCCAAAGGAAGGTTTATTCAGTAGTTTAAACTGCCAAAAACAACAGCTTACCATTAAACACAAACAAAACAAGACTACACCAATAACATATTGACTATTTTTGTCTCGTTGGCCATGAGAATGTTAGCTAATAAACATTTCTTTGTTTCAACAATTAGTTTGATACAGTCATATGTGCAGAGTAATCTATTTTCTTAAACACTCCAAAAGAGGCATAACCATAATGATATTCATTTTCTAATACCAAAATTCTTGATTATAAACAAGTCAGTAAATAGTAGTAAACAAATAATTCCTGATAAGCACCTAATTTATTTATTCTAAGGCCTTAGTTGTAATACTGTAAAACACAATATTCTCAAGCAATGGTCAGACATATACAACAAACTGCAATGTCACAGAAATTTTCCCTAGCAGACACAATTCAACAGGAAAAAACAGGGCAGCCTGGGAATAGCCAGGTGAGAGAGGCACTATACATAGAGTTGAAAAACTTTGGAAAGCCCATGAGCTAAATCATAAGAGACATGTAAATGAAAATAATCAGAGCAAGCAATGTTGCTTATAGGTAACATTGCAGTGTCTACCATTATAATACATAACAGTTAAAATGGAACTATTAGGCAGTTTTAAAATTTTCTCATATTCCAAGAAATGGAACTGAAGATTTCCCACATTATCTGTTCCATACTAGGTTTACTGGGTCTTACTTTTTTTTAGACATTGTCTCAGAAGCACTTCAGTTATTTGTAAAAATTTGCATTAGTAGAAAGATCTCTTTTCCTCCTGTTAACAATATCCACAACATTTTTTTTTAAACATCTTGTTATCTATGTGTGTTCGTTGTCATCAGGAATGTACTCTTCACCATTTCTATGAAAGATACTTCTTAGCTGTTCCCATGCAGTTCACAAATGCTCAGTCTCCTGGCACCAGCAGGACAGCCCAGGCTGATGAGGAAATAGGCAGAGAAACCCAAGCAGATATATTCTCTCTCCAGGGTTTCAATGCTTCTGCTCCTCTCACACAGGTAATATGGCAAGGAAAGCAGATTGGCAGGTGGGACAAGAGCCAGGATGAGAGACTGGGAAAAAGCACAGACAGAAACAGGAAAGATGCAGGTGGAAGACCGAAGGCACAAAGTAAATTTTGGTTTTTGGTTCCTGTATTCTTTGACTGCTAAGTTTGTAACCTTGCTGTCCCCCTACATAGTTTTTGTTTTATGAAGTCAAATTTTTTACTACATTTCTTTTCTCTGTCTATATTTATCTGTGCATTGTTTGACTTAACAGATAAGACAAGTATTTGCATAATCGTGTCTTCATCTGCTACTGTGAACACATACAAAATCCCACATATGTAGGAATCTGCAGCATTCTCAGTTAAAAAAAAAATAATTATTTTGTGTCCTTGATCAATAGAACTTTTCAATATAAAGTGACAACATATAAACAAGGCTAATTCAATTACCCCTAGTAGAACTTCTTTCTAGTTGTAACCATCTTCTGTGGTATAGCTGTGATGTTAGCAGATGTGAAATGGCTTCCTATTTTTTGGGATAATACATGGGTAGATGATGAATCAAGAATTAAATGCTACTTCTGTACTGAAATTCCTTTTAAATCTTGGCATCAACAACCCATTGGAAATGCACGTGCACCCCAGGTATCTAACTAACATGACTGATGTTAACATTTCTGATGTTGAAGCAGCAGATTTTTAACATGAGCTATAAGTAGAGTCAGTCTACAACATAAACCCATTCTTCCTTCTGCTCACAGGAATAGCTGTAAAGCAATCTGTCTTTTGCCACAGCTCTTTATTTCTCCCAAGACCAGTGAACTCTACAGAGCCACTCTTCACTACACCTCACTCACTGTAACTTCTATTTGCCACATAATATACCTTGATCCTCTCCATGAATTTGGAAAAACACTCAGTGCATCAAAAACAGTGAGTCAATCTAATTATATAAATGTCTGACTTTAAGTATGTAACACTTGATACTTAATCCACTCACGCATATCCTCTCCGAAAACAAAAAACAAAAAAACACCCCAAAACCCCAAAAGACCAAACACACACATATTTTGTTCTTTACCAGGATCAGTTATCATGCAAATAATTCATACTTCCCTTTGGCTTTGATATTAGCCTAAATAAAAGGACAATGACATGGCTGTGGAAATCCAGCACCTTCTTGCTGTTGCACAGATAACAATCCAACAAATGCTTTGTATACTCAAATTGTCTTACTGACATCTCTATTTACACTAGTAGCAGAAGCTCCTGCTTTCTCTGAGCCACATCATCACTGCAGGCACCAGACCATTTTTACTCACCAGGGAATTGCTGCTCAGGACTTGCCTGTTGCATATCACCTACTGCTTCTACAAAGCAATCCTTTTTTGTTAACCCTTGGCACTCCCATTTTCTAAATCACAGGATCAGGGCTCTTTTGCAAGCATTTCTGCAGCTTGTATAGCCACTATAATCTAATAAATAACTGTTCAAATTCATAGATAGTAGCCTGGAAAGACAGTGAAGTACAATTAGGAGAGAAACCTCTAGTTCTTTAATCACTTGGGTCCCCAGCTCTGCACAAACACATTGATTCCAAACAGAGGTTGTTCTGACTTCAAGGAAGTTGGTTGTGACACAGGTAATTACCACTAAAATTTACCTGATCAGGGCCTCTCCTACCTCAGCAGCAAAGGTCTGATCAACAGAGCCATTAGAATGCTTGTAGCCACTTTGGCTAAAATTTGTCCTATGAATACAATAGCTGCTACCTGCTTTGTGCTGCAGTTGTGTTACAATTAGCATCATCAGCTACACAAGTATTTGGTACTTTTCACATAGACCCTCTGCAGGATGATCACTGGGTAAAATCCTGAGGGGGATGCTTGTTCAGATTAATCATGGCATGAAGCAAGATATGTGAGTGTAACTGAACGGTGAGGTTGCTGTGCTCATCTCTCATGCCCATCTCCCAGAGATATGAACAGGCAGCTTGTCTGCACAGAACAGCACCACACCCCTGCAAAGACAGGCTCTGCATCTTGGTCCTCTCAGTCCTACAGACGCTGCAGGCAGCTGACCATTCTAGGTCATCTCTCCTGAATGAAATGTTAATACATTTACAAAGCTGATTAGTTGAACTGACCCATCTTTTGGTCAGCTCTTCAGTTTGGCTTCAGAAATCCCATAATAGGATTTACTCTTCTGCTGCAGCTTGCATAGGAGCCCTGTAAATTCAGCCCAGAGGGCTTTTACTAAAGGAAAATAAGGTGGTGTATCATTTCACTGCTGTAAACTTCAAATACACTTGCAAAGGCATGAAGACTAACCAGGTTCAGCATTGTTTTGCATGAGTTCATATCAACATGATTGTCGTTCCTATAAAAAGTGCTCGTGTTGTAGCAAATTCAAATTGTGTTGCAGGAACACAAAAGAGGGAGAGCATGGAAACCACCTCACCAGCTTCCCGACCCACTGGACAAAAAAGACAGCAGTCAAGAAGTTTGACAAAGTAAGCAGGAGACTTGCATTTGGCAACTCATCTCTACATGCAGCTTCCCAGCAAAACAGTGAGCAAAGTGCCTCTGGTAGCACAATTCAGGGCACAACCTCCCTTCAGCTACACAGAAATTTGTTAAACTCTGCACATGGCTAACATTTTCCATTTTCTGTTTCAATCATTCTCAAGGTTTTTCCTAAGATGAAACATGCCTAATAATTATTAAACTATCTAGAACAGGAACCTGAAATTTAGAATAGCATGTTTCTGCACATGTTCTGTGCTGTTCCAAATCTGAAAAAATACTGCAATTTTGAAAAAATTCACGTCAATGAATCCTGGGACACGTCAGTCAAAGTAAAAGGGAGGGGGAGCAGTGGGAAATTTTGTGGAAAGTTCTGGTTTTCTCTCAAAAAGCAGGGTTAGACAGAACTCACAGAGAGAAAATAAGGTTGTCTAAAAGATAGGAAAATGTCATTAATGTCTAAGATTTGAAATCTAGAAAAGCAAACAGTCTCTACATGCAGCTTCCCAAAACTCTGACTGTCCTAGAGATTGTAAGATTTGATGCCCATTCATCATCTCTTTCAGAGCAAGAAGCAAGTAGCCTCAAATGAGGCCACCAACAATCAAACCCAAAACAAGCAAAAAAGGTTGTTTTTTCATACAAAACTAGTAAAGCTGTGTATCCCCTTGAATATAACAGGCAAAGTTTCTAAGTTTTTTTATTAAAGAGAAAACTAGACAAATTTGTGGAAGAGTTATATGCCAGCAGTTACTCTTTACATAATATTTGAACATGTTTCCGTATTAAAAATACGTGGGGCTAGGGAAAGGACTAGAGGATGGTGGACATACATATATATGTTTATCCTGTTCTCATTCTCAATCCTAAATATTTGCTTTTGATTTTTGTTGGAGGCAAGGCCTTGGTATATAGGGTTTTAAAAAAAATTAAAACTTAAAATCAGCTATTTCCATGCTGTTATCTCTCAAGTAACTGTAAGCCACAAAGAACAAGTAATATGCCTGTTTGTGAAGTTCCAGAGATTTTAAAAAGAGCTCAGTTAGACAGATCCTAGAGCACATCTAATGGGATCCATTTTTGCATCATCTTATTTTCTTCTTTCCAAAGGGCTGGCCTGTACTGAGTTTTCTCCTTGAATACCCAGCCTAGTCCCAAGCACAAGGAAGAAGGGGGAAGCATGGCATGGAGTTTATCTCAGCTCACACCCAGAGGGGTCACATAGTCACTGTCAACTTGCAACTGTTCTATAAAGGAGGTAACTTGCCCAACAAAATATGGAGAAAGAGGCTTCAGTGGGTTCTCCCAGACAGTGATTCAGAGTTCTACACCTACTCAAAAATCCTCTGAAGGTGTTTTTATCTCTCCTAGGCAGACTAGAAGACAAGCCAGCAAACACAGACAACCAAGGAAAATGGCTAAATTAAGGCAGATAAATACTTCATGTGCAGATTAGAAATAAAGGCAGAGCCTAAGGAGATAACTACCAGATAAATTGCCAGTGATTGCTTTTGAACTGCCCAGGAATGATGGTATTTTATCTTGTCATCACATCTAATAAACCGAAAATGCAATTGAGTCACTCAGTAGGCAATTGGATTTGATTTTTCATTTCCCTTTGATGCTTAAAATTTCATTTTATTTTAGCAGCAGAGGGGGCTGGGCTGTGACAGTGATAACAGATAATCTAGTAGCACATATTTTTTCCCAGAACATCATGAAAGTAGCAAGTCGTGATAACCTCTAGCAGCAACAAGGACTAAAGATGAGACTTTCACATAGAGGCTTCTGCAGCATTACTGACATCATTACACTGCTGCTCTGTAGAAACCAGTTGGCATTTTTCAGCATAATAGAGCAACCTTCCTGCAGCAAAATGCTGTGTTAGCTGAACTGCTCTGGAAAGACTGGAGGGGCTCATTTACGCAGGGGTTAATGGCCTAAATTCTGCACTTCTAGTCCCAAAATCCAAGCCTCCATGCAGACATTCTCTCAGTTTTCGAATCATTCATCAGCCTTTGCCCTGTGTTCTTCTGATCAAATATAAATTGCATGGCTTAGCTTTTTTTCCACAGCTGTACAAACTTCTTCAACTAATGGTTACCTAACTTTCACAAGCGTAACAGCATTTGTACCACAACCCAGCAAATCCTCCAGACAATTCCACTCAACTCCTCTTCTAAAAGTCCTTGAATTTATGTAGGTTTATAATTATCCAAGTATACTCTTAATTGTTTTCAGATCAGTCCTCTTATTACGATTTTTTTCAGTCTCTCTCAATTAGGCTTAGTTTAAGTGCTTCCAGCTGAAACATCCCAAGATAAATATTCTTGTGACTACCAAGACAATTGACAGTTCACAGCACAGTATAAATGTAGCAGAATTTATCTGTTTGGGAAGCCAAAAGTGAGACAGCATCTTGAACCTGATAGATAAATGAAGTTGAGCCTATTTGTCTCCAGCTGGTTTAACTCAGTGAGTGCTCTGTGCTTGTGACCTGTGGTACAGGGGCACCTGACACTGCAATAATGCTGAGGCACAGGAATAGACTAGCTACAGTGCTTATGGAAATGTCTAGCAGAGGGAAATCTTAAGAATATGTTGGGCTTAGTGCTTCTGATAGTTGCTTAAGTATAATTGACATCACTCTCAGAAAAAGGGATTATCTTTCATGGGTTTTCCCAGACCTACTTTGTAGAACTTCATGGCATACGAGCATTAAAACCACGGTACAAATTTATAAAACAGCCACAGTTCAAATAGCTTGGGATGTGGCATGACTGTGTGGCCTTCTGAAGTTCCTTCCAGCCTAACTTATCCCAATTCCCTGAGTAGCTGTACAGATTGCTGTGGATCCACTCTTCTCCTCAGTGCCCCACTGTGATTTTAGAGGTCAAAGCATCAAATATGGAGATTTATAAGAGGAGGCTGGTAACATACATGCCTTCACATAACCATGGTTTTTGTACTGCACATTTCTTACCCTTAATTTTGGTGTGTGCAAACATATATGACCTGTTTGTACTCCCCCTTCTATTTCTCTTAGCTGTCCTCTTTTCCTCTGGAAAGCTATTCTGGAGATTTTGGTGGACCCTTCTACATGTTTAGAATTTTTCCAAAGTGTTTTACCATTCTGAAAGATCATCACATCAGACTGAACTGTATTTACAGATGAATGATCACAAAAATGAAAAAAACCTTGTTCAGATTTAACTCACAGTAGAAGCAACAACTTGGCTGCTACAGCAATAAACTTTTATGTAACTAACTTTGTGAGGCAGTGAATACATTTCCTAATATATAATGGATTAGAAGTATGTAATACATTGAGTCAGCCCTAAGATCTCAACATAGAAATAAAGAAATAAGCCCCAAGACATTATCACCTTAGAAAAAAATTCAATGTTCTTGAGTTCAATCTTCAGTATAGCTAGTTTCATTACCAGCTAGTATAAATGAGCTTTTGATCCATGGTGCAATTTACATGTATTTATAGCGTGTTATAAACCCACACAATAATTTCATTTCTTTCTCTAGAATTTGCTTCTTAGCAAGTGTTTTCTGTTTTCTCATGGCTCCATAAGAACAAGAATATTTGAAGATTCTGGTGACAGATAAAAACTAGCTACGTCCAAAACACCATTAAAGCTGTAAAGCTAAAATTCTCCCCTCCCCTAAATGAATTAAAACATATATAAATATATATATATGACAATTCCTGATACAACATTGAGTAAAGCCATTGGCTTACATCTAGAATATAAGTAGGACTTTTATTTTCCCCCGCTGTCATTTAGATGAAAAAAAACCCCAAAAGCCAAGCAAATATGCTGTAAGGAATATCTCGCCCTTTAACATCATATCAAAGGTGAAGATCAAGCCTTTCTCTGCATAAATATTTAGTAAGAAATAGAGGGTTTTGAAATAAGAGGGTTTTGAAACTTAAAAGGGTGTAGGCAACACACAAGACATTTTTATGTCCCATTGAGAAAAAGGATCAACAAACTGCAAACAAGCTGAAATATTAGTTCCAAAAAGGATGATAAGGTCCTTGCATAAATGTTGGATTTAAAGACAGCTATACAAGATGTCATAGATAGTATGTATGCTAGTTTACACTCAAATATTTATATTATATCCAGAATCTTACACACATACCAATGTGTGACATTCAATTTGAGTATTACATATTAATGTGCAATCCTAATGGTGTTTGAAGGAAGAGGAATGACACCCATTACCCTATTTGTCCACTGTCTCCTCACCCAGCACGTGTTTAAATTCAGCCTATGGAATATGAATAGCATGGCTGTCCCAAACACTTCATAAAGCACTCCCATATATCCAAGCAGGTAGCATTTACTTATAAGACTCAAACTGTGCCAGGGAAATGCAAGAGTTCTGCCATCGTTGCTATAGAGAGCAGGATTGGATGTTAAGGTAGATTTATAACAGAAAAAATAATCCTAATAAGTGCAGGGCCTGGAAGCATTATGCAGTGTTCAGCTTTATATAAAAGTCGGGGAATGGCTGCAGGGATTCTGGCTTGGAGGACTAACCATGAAGAAATTTGAGCATGTACCATGGATCAGTAAGTGATTGCATACTCCTGAGTCTACTCCAAATATTTTATTTTATGCATGCATAAAGTTCCACCAAAGTTATACCAATTCAGTATGGCATAAAACAAGAAAGTAAGGCATTCAGAGAAACAAGTCACAAAGTGATTACCATCAGCTTTGCTTTTCCCTAAGGTTTAAGAACCTGTAATTGAGAGCTGTGGGAAACCCCCATCAAAGTAGGTCTAATTTTATCAGGCTTTACTTAAATTATTGAACTACAAACTCACTTTGACAAAGCTGCTTTAGTATGGCTCTAGTGTTATTCCATTTTAACTTTTATTACAAAAAAAAAATTGAAATGCAAGGCTTACATTCAGGAAATTATTTAAATATACTTCTATTGTTAGAATGGACTGCCCTTAATGAGGTCTGTACATGCAGTATAATAACTTGCTGAAGGTCGATTAAAGAGATGCTTAAAAAAATTAAAAAGGAAACAAAAGAACCCTAAATCAGAAACCTGAAGCCCAAATATCATTTTGAGCCTACTGTCACTTGGGCTCCACTGCTGCTTGCTTGGTGGGTGCTCAGATAGTCTGAATTGCATCCAGGAATATGCTGAGCTCTTGACATGGCAGATGTCAGAGTTGCATGAGTGGAATCTCTGGTGTGTCTGGCAGGAAATTTAAAGCTTAAAATTGAGTATGACTTGTAGGAATCTGGAAGCAGGTGGTACACTGCAACTTGAACAGGAACAGAAGAAATTGCCACTGACTTCAGTGAGAAGAGAGGACATGCAACCTGAGAGATGAGGGATCAGTAGAGGTGCCCAGCCTGAGTTCAGACCACTACTCACACTTCATTTCTTAAAATCCTGTGCAGGCTTCCTGCATTTCCCTCTCCAACCAGTGAATTGAAATTTGGGTTCCTGTAAAGGCACAGTGAAATAGGCCATTCATTTGTGAAGTACAAACAGTTTGGCAAGCCAAAAAGGTGCAAAAGTCAAGTAGAAGGTCAGTCCTCCTGTATATGCCAGCTCCCTCCTGGAGTTGTGAACTGTACCGAAGATTAGAAGAAAGGAACAGGCCCTGTATCAGTGCACTGTCCCTGCTCAGCCACCCCCAGCAACAGATGCCTTTAGAAAGACTGCAGATGCCTCAGACACCTGAGGTGTTAGAGCAAAATTTTCTGCAATACCATCACAATTTAAATCTCAAAAATCGTGCACGATTATTAACATCAAGAGCTATTCAAGGAATTTGTACTTTGGCCAAAATATCCCCAGGAGTTGACATGGTCACTAAACACAAAAAGCTCAAAATCAGTGTTAGCTTATCTATGAACATGCACTCAAACCCAGACTGTGGCTGTTAGGAGAATGGATTTAAAGTGCAATGAGAAGGCAATGAGAAAGGAGACTGTTTTTTTATCAGTTTTCTTTGCTGAGACCATCTCAAGAGCACTCAGGGAAGAAGATGTAGACTGCATTTGTTATATTGGTAATATATGTCTCCTTAAAAAAAACACCAAGAATTCCCAAACTCCTCTTTCCTGGGGAAATGCAGCATGCAAAAGAATTTGCTTGCATGAGTGTAGCAGAACATATAAAGAATAAATTCAAAATCTGGAAAAAGTGACATTTCTCATGCATGTTCTGTGCTCTTTTGCAGATACAAAACACATACACAGAGGACTCATGGTGCTGGAGATTCAGTCAGAAGAGAAAAAAGGTACAATTTATGAAGAAGAAGAAAAATGTTAATCCTGCAGAGGACCAAAATCAGATCTGCTGTGCCTATGAAAGTCTTGCACAGAATATAACATTTTTCCAGATTCCAAACTAGTTGGCAATGCCAATCCTGAAGGTTATAATTAAAGACCAGCTTCACTCTGCAAAAAGTAGTGGAGCTGGCACAGTATTTTTCTTGCTTTTAGGTGATCAGGAGAGGAAATATGACAGAATGACAAAGAAAAATCCATGAAGAAAGATGAAGCAGTTCTTAAGTTTACTGAATTATCAATTACTGACAGTGTGACTCCTAAAAATCCCACTGGTGCAGTATGACATTCAGTATGGATAGTGTGGATAACACTGACTGGTTTTGAAAAATATTTCCAGTTGAAAATGTAATGCAGGAAATGTAGGAAGTGTCATTAGACATGTCAGTAAAAGCCAAAGGTACAAGTGATCAATGCTTAGTGCAAAATATGAGTGTGGGAGAATTCTGTGGGTCTGCATAGGATCTTCACTCAACTCTTCTGAGACATTAAAACTGAACAAACCGGACTTTGCAGTGTTTTTTAAATTTTAGGTTGACATAATTTTCAAATTAATTAGGCAGTAACTTGTTACAAACTTCAGTAAGTAGCAACACTGCAATATACTACATTCACACCAACCAAAGACTAGCAAAACCTCTGTCCTATTTTAAGAGACTTAAAATGAGATGTCCATGACAGATATTATAAAAAATTCATCATACTATAATTTCTGGTCTTGACTTCTGTTTATTCTGCAAAATACTTTTCATTTCAAAAATATCTAGCAATTAATGTTTTATGGGTTCTTTTAAGCAATCTAAACTCGAATCTTTCCTGCTCCAAAATAAAATAAATAACTAGTCATTACTTATCTACTTGTAAGTAAATATGAATTAAAATGTTAGTAACAAACAACATGAAATGTAAGCCATATATGGAATCCCTATCAGTATAATAAAATCTTTCCATTTTGTCACACCCTTTTTAATATTATGTACTTTAATTGTCAGAATACTAACATGCAATTCTTAATAATTATTTTCACATTATCTGTAGGTCCTTAAACAGAGGCAGTCTCCATTTGTTTAAAATGACATGTTATCCTTATACACATCTTTATTGTCACTGAATTACTGTGGCCTGATTAAAGTTTAATGACATGGCTACTCTGGTGATGACTCTCTAGAGAATACCATGAGTTGACAGATCTATTTGTTTCAAAGAGAGCAGAAGTGCTAAAAGTACATAAAAGCAGTAGCTGTGCAGTTTCAGATTAGCACTGCCTTCTCTAAAGACACACAGTGCAGCAAGCACAGCCTGGGCCCGTGATGTTACTCACACATTGCTCAGGAGGCTGCCCCACAGAGCTTTAAAAAAAGCCCAAAGAATTACTTAAAAAATATAGATATTTATCCAGAACTTCTGAAGAGGGCTTCCAAGAGATTTGTCATCTTAATCAATAGTTTATAAATATGAGTTAAACCTCAGAAATTCATTTTCCATTGGAGGTCATTGATGTTGAAGTTAATTTTCCAATATTTATTCATTCTATACTAACAAAAAATTATTCTGAAAAACAACTAAAAAAGGATTAGCTCTTGAAAACAAAGTTTCATATGTATTTTCTCACCTCTATGCAACACTAATTTTGTAAACTCTGTAATAATTTCTTCATGGTTAGGATTAATGATGCTATGGTCATAGCACTTTAGAAATGCAGAATCTCACCCAATGTATTCAAGTAGCTTTAGAGAAACTTCCAAGGTCCAATAATTACTTTACATGGACTACCAATAACCAGCTAGTATAAGTCAGTGAAAAAATCAGTCACAATATCTTCAACAATGAGAAAAAACCTCACCTAAAAGGAAATGGACAAATTCTGCTATTTTTAACACTATCACTTCAAAAACAAAAATAAGGCTAATATTGGGCTAGATAAGGCTTGTCATGTTTCCAAGTGAAATTTCCTGCCACAGGCAGCAGAAATGCAACCCTTCCAGTGAGAACCAGCATTCCCTGCACGTGCTGTGCACAGAGTCTGGGCACACTCTGTATCTAACATTGCCGTGCATCATGCACATTCTGCATGGAATAATCACCTGCACAGTGCACTTTCAGTCACCTAAATGTTTCCACACCCTGGGTGGTTTCCCAGCATGGGCACTGCGGGCAGACCTGGGGGGTTCCAGCAGTCGGGAGCCATGGGGAGGCTCACTACCACAGCTCTTGTTGGCCTGACAAGTCCAATACACAGAGATACTGGACAAATGATGAATCCACACAGACAGAATTAACAGTCTGGGGAGAGTCCAAGGCAAAAATCAATGCACACACATCTAGAAGTGAGTCCTGACAATGCTCCAGGGGAACCAATTGCCCATTTGACTGGTTTCACTTTCACCTGATCTATTCAGGCACCTTTCACACTTCTCTGGCAAAGGACTCAGACAGAGCAAGTTGAGCACAGCTTCCTCCAAGTGAGCAGGTGGCTGTTAGCTCAGCTACACACCGAGTGGGTAAAGCTTATCAAACCAGTGTGATCTTTGAATTATATGATAGCGTGCTAATTAGAACAGTATGAAAATTAACGACCAGGGTCTAATATGCTTCACTAGGCTCAGAGCCATAAAAGCAATCTGAAAAAAAACCAAAATCATAAAAGCAAGGTGATGTTTTTGTCACCCCAGACAGCCTCAGAAGGCAAAGCCACATTCCAATTCTGAAGTTGCTCTAGTGTATGAAAGACTTTGAGAATCAATGAGGTACAAAATACCAGAAAGGGAACAAAACTCACTTGAGAAAATGCAGCCTTCACTGCACTCCATACTCCCAAGACAATGATGCATTTTATTCAAAGGATATTTTTCTTTATATATTGTATCTTTGAGCCTACAGTTATAAGTCTATGAGGCCAAGTAATGAATTTTCAATTAAATTTTGTTTATCAAGACTTAAATTGAGTACTAAACAAAATATGCAAACATACTCCAAAGGCAAAACAAACTGTAAATATTAGAGCTTTGCAGAGCAGTTTTCTGTATGAAACCATATAACTTGCAGATAAAATTTTACTACACCACAAAATATGAATTACTACTTACAGCAGAAAAATCCACATTTATTCCCATCTCCTGATTTTCACACCGGAATATCATAATCAAAATAGTGTAAGAAATATATTTGTGTAATTTAATAGTTTAGTAGCAGAGGTACTTTTGCCAGAATTAAAATTTAAAAGCACTACTCACCTGGGCCAATTTTTAACATAATACCTACACAGTAAGAGCCCAATCCTTCTTTCACACTGGTTTACTGTACAATATCAGAACCAAACTCTTCATTTATAGCAGCATGAGAAGACAATCTCATGGGAGAGCTCATTGAAGTGTGATCTGTTATTCTGCTAATAGAGTTGGGTTTTGTTTGCTTTGGATTTGCTTGTCTTTTTCTTCAAACAAAATAATTTCAAATTTTTTCATGTTTCATACAAAAACTGGCACTGGCAAGAATCTAAAGAAGTCATCAAGTCCATACTGTAATATCAGTGTAACTAATGCACTCATTCAGTGTAGCTAAACTCATTCCTTACTGATGGCTTCCCAGCCACCCCCAAGAGTATCCTGTGATATTCAGTTACTGATTGTCCATTAATCTCCAGGTGTTATCTAAACCAAACTTCTTAAGACTCTGAGAACCTTTAAGTACTGTGGTCTGCCAGGACAGCAGACCTTCATAATGCTTTAAATGCAACCACAAATAAAATACATGAAAATATAAAATTAGATCTAGAAAACCCTTAACCATCACCAAACTAGGACTCATTAAATATTTATTGCATGTTTGCTCATTCTGGGTATGCTTAACCATGCCAGAAATATTCGGCATTTTGTCCTCCACAATTACCAACATACACCACGAACAAAATGTCTCTCAAACTACTACAATTTGTCTCTAAAAGCCCTCCAAAAAGCTAGGGGAGGGGTGGGGGGAGAATCATACATTTCAAAGTTTTTCATTAAAAGGAAAGTGTTTTTACTTTATCTATTCCTCTTCCAATCATGAGCAATTCATCCAATTCAAGTGAAGTTGCATTGCATATCCACATGAAACACTCATTTCTCAAATATACCATTCCCTAGATGAATCTTCTATCATCTTTTTAAATGAGGCATCTCTCTGACTTCAGCTAATTGTGCTTTTAGGAATTAGAAGTCAGACACATAGAAGTACATGTAGCTTGCTTCATTTTTATTACTGTTTCTATATCAAAATGTAAATAACCTGAACACTGAAGTGCAAATTCACTGGCAGAAGTCAAAAAGAATCTAGTGAAAAGCAAAGATTTATGGAATGAAATGCCTGCCTTCACATGCAGTTACAGGAACTTAATTTTTTTCCTCATAAATCAGAAAATTATTTAAGGATGTCATCAAGCTCTAAACACTCCTGTCTTCTCCCCAAATCTAGATAAGAACTTTCTGTTCATAACTAAAAATGAAATTGCCTTTGCCTGCTTGAAACCTTCCCAAAGTGTGCCTTATTGCTATCTATCTGTCTTAACCCAAGGTTTCCCTCCAAACAAAACTTCATTCAGTAGTGTTTCAGTCCATACAAATTTAGGCTCTGATGCAAATCTGGGTCTCATAGACATCTCAAAAATTTATCCTGTAACTTTAACAAGCTTACTGAGAAAATACAGAGGATTACAGGTACAGGGGTCACGTTATTTAAATTTCCTCAGAACACAGAGTAGGTCTGAACCATGATGAAAGGGCTGTGCAGAGGGGCTTTCCTGCCTGTGTACCTGTTAGAGTGCAAATACAAATTTCAGTTTAACAACTGGTATTTATGATTCTAGAAATAGCATTAGCTACTATGGTGATGAAAATTGATTTCATTATAATTTTGAAACTTTTAACTCCATAGGATTTTGTACGTGACTTCAGGCATCTGTTTACAGTCTCCACTCCTGCAGCTATTCAAACAACTGTACATGGTAATTTAGCAGACTAAAGTATGAAAAACATGAAAGGTCAGATTTTCACACTTATTTAAGTCCTTCTGGTTTGTAAAAAGGTTGCTAGCTTTTTGTTATTCTCTTGCAAGTTCAGACAGATATGTTCAAAATGAGATTGAAGATTTTAATTTTTTACTGGTAGTAACTGTCCTTTTTTAATACACCTGCATTTTATTGTCAGTATATCCTGTCATTTATTCAAATGTATTGCATGAGCAATTTCTCACATTGCATCCCATGAATATATAATCCACACAGAAAACTAGCATAAAGCAATTGGTATACTCTTAGATGGAAAATCTATCTAAAAAGTAAAGCTATTTTTTTCTTCACATTTTAATTGTATGTTCATACCACCTATGCAATTTTTATGCTTCAGTAGCAATCTTACAAGGCACAGAAAACTACAGCTACAGACAACCCTACCAAATCAAACATTCTGCATTATCAGTTTCAATGGTATTGGAATTTTCTTTTTCAGGCTTTTTTTTGATTGCTTTCATATCATCTTGTTTTCTACCTACCTACTGACATGAAGGAAAAATGGATAGTTGTTATTTATAGCTACTATGAGACCTGCTTAGCAAGTCTTTTGACTTGACCTTTTTCTAGGGACATACAAAATATACTACCTATTTAAAATCTAACTGCTCACAGCACTTGAAAATTTCACCCAGGAGAACAGCCAAAAATATGAAGCCTGAGGGAAACACTACATTGGAGGATGGCAGCTAAAATTTAGATAAAATTTCCAAAAATAGTTTAGCAATGAAAAATACTGGTGATTTTTAGGAAGACTCAGAATTCCTGATTCCACTTCCATTAATTATTCAGAATAATCTAAAAATTCTACATGTGTTTGGAAAACAGAGCTGATCCTTATCACCACAGCCTTTTAAGTAAGCATCAGCATTCTGAACAACCTCTAGAGTTGCAGGAAGGTGCAGGAGCAAGCACACAGCAGTTGAACAAGATATTGTCACAGCTCATGGGACATTAGGTTTGGATGCCCAGAGAATGGGGGAAGCCTTTACTGTTTTTTCCATCTTTATCAAAAAACCCAGGGCAGCATAGATGAACTCAAAGAGCATGTTTGGGAATGTGTCACCTTCTGTCTACTCTACATGCATCATCACCTTCAGATGCCGAAAAGTTTTCAGTTAATGCTGAACATGATGGCTCATTGCCTACCAGCTGGTGATTATTATCAGCTTCTAGCCCAGTTCTGAATAAAATGACTGCATTACTTTTGACCTAAGAGGAACTGTACAGCTCAGTTTGAGCTTATGCAAACACCAGCTCCTTTCCCTGTGGAATAATACAGTTGAGATCAGCTGGAACACTCAGTTATAGGAGCTCTCTGGTTTACTGAATGAGAGTGACAACAAACTATTCAGAATTTCAAAAGTCTGTGATCAACTCATTATTCTTGATTTATCTTTCAGAATTTAAATGCAATCTCATAGCCCTTTCTCTTCCCTCATTTTATCCAGCTGAGCAATAGGTAGCTGGCAGGTAGGCTGAAAATAGAGAGAAGGTTTGGGAGCTAGAGACAGGCAGACAGACTGAGTAGGTTTAATATTTAAACTTGCTTTTTGACTCAAAAAAAAAAAAGAGGTTATCTTAGAAAAAATTCTCTTTGTAGTTGCATAGATGAAAAATAAATCACCTCACACCCATACCCTATGGCAATGAGCTGCATTTATTAAACAGGGAGCCGTGTCACCAGTCTGGAGCGAAGCAACAAACAACTGTTCATTCTCTTTTGACTACACTCAACAACTATCTCGGCCAGACCGTCTTTCTTTAAAGCTCCTGGCCACTGTCAGTAAGAATCTTGTTAATCAGTTCTGTTCTGATATAAATTAAAGTAAGTCATGCCACTTACTTGTTGCAACACATTATGATACCTCTTCAATTCTGGTTTGTTGACTGAGGATGCTTAGGCACAGCCCAAGTACTCATCCCCAAGGGAACAGGACTTTGATTGACACAACAAAACTTTGTAACTGCAAAAACTGCCAAACCGAAATCAAGTCAAAGCAACAAACAAGACAAATAAGGTACTGGACAATAAACTTTGTCTGAAACATATTAACATACAAAAGGTAAAAACCTCATCTTCAATGCAAACAATTTAACCAATGTGATTCTACAAGCAAAATACACCTGGTATTTTGGGTAGAAAATATGTCCCTCTAAAACGTGTCTGTGTCAGTGCTCAACCAATCTATTGAGCAACAGCACAAAAGAGAATTATGCAACCTCATCAATAATCTAATTGCACAAGGTCATTGCTTATGCACAATAATCATACACAGAATAACTGTAACATCCATTTTCGTAAACAAACATCTAGTAGACAAATACAAACCACGTTGGATGGCTTATATTTAAAAAGATTTTCAGTAGCTACAGGACAACCATGTAGAACCCCTTTAACAGTCACTGGAAAAGGGATATATAGTTTAGTTGTAAAGGACTAACTAAATATCCATCAAAACAGTAATCTGTGCACACACAACTGCACAGCAAACATGGGGGAGGAGGATAAATAGAGCTTTATCCTAAAATACTTGTTGATAAACCCTAGTGTCCAAAGGCCCCTATTAGGATTGGGTGCTGGTTGTCCTAACTGCATCAAATCTTTTTATTATGTAAGAGAGATTGTCCCTGTACTCAGGATTTGACAATATCGTATTTATTCTATATTATGCCTATGTTCAGAAAATGTCAAAATCTGGACAGGTTTTTGATCCTGCTTTTGCAACATGCTAAGCTTCCCACCTCTGTACTTTTAATTAGGATGGTTTTGTACCAAGCAGTTAAAGGACAAGCAAAGACAAGTGGAAAGAAAAATGCTGTTTCCTCCAGTCCCCTACAACATTGCTCTATTCCTGAAAATACCAAATACCACCCACTCACAGGGTCAGTACAGAATTGTAGAGTTCCTGAGACAAACCAAGGCAAGCATAAGCACAGTTTTTGGGGAGAGTTTTTCACTGCAAGTGAACAGAACTTCAAATCTACTGAAGCACAGAATCATACAAACCACAGGATCTTCTGAGTTGAAAGAGAACTCTTGAGAGCACTTAGTCCAACCCCACTGCTCAGCAGGGTCAGCTAGAGCAGGTTTTGCAGGACCATGTCCAGATGGGGTTTGAAATATCTCAAAGAATGGCTGAAGTCTAATCAAAGTCCTAGAGTAAGTTTGGCTCTCTCTGATTTTCAGGAATGACTAACGTATTTTCTTAGGAAACAGTCAGCTCGGTTTGGTTCTATTGTTTCAGTTTCAGTAACAGCTGTGCAGCAGTTTCTTCTGCTTCTTTTCCCAACAAAAGGGCTGATTAATTATTTTAAGCAGCTCTTTGGGTTTTTATAAAAGTTTAAATCAGCAAAATCTGAACAACTGGAATAGTCTGTACCCTTAAAACGTAAGAATATTGTATTCTCTGGCCATAATCTGTCATCCAGTATGAGAACAGTGTCCTAGGCTGACACATAAAAGACAGCTAACTAAAATGCCACAGTATTCTCTTCCTGTTGCCAAGTCATATCTAAAAGCTGAGAGAAAAATATACTCCTGGTGACAGCTTTTAAACAAGTCAATGTGTGACAGTAATCAGTTCTCTTCTGTCAAGCTGGATTCCAGGAAAAAGAATAGGTTTTTATAGGCTATGTGCCAACATTGTCAAGGAATAAGAACAAAGGCACAAAGTAGTACTTGGCTGAATCCCTCAGAAATAAAGACTATGGACTTTCAGTGAGGAGGGATGCTGGCTACTGGAGAAAAGGATAATTCTGGTAGATTGAGAAGAAGTCAAGTTGTAATGGCTGGCTCTAAGAAAGGCGCTGAAGTAGTGAGAAGAAGCAATAGAAGAGAATATGTCCATGCAACAGGTTTGTGGAGTTTTTGCAGGATGACAAAAACAGAAAATAAAGATTTACTAATGCAAAAACAAAAAAGAGAAGAAATCAAATTATGTGGGGAGAATCAAGGGCTTCCCATCATCTACAAGGATATGATAAAAAATCAAAGAAGCAGTACATGGGAGCAGTCAGTGCTATCTGCTGGAGTGAGGGACTGATGAATGGCAGTGTCTATGATGGAAAAACGAGAGTTCAGAGCTTTATCACATCAGGGAACAGAAATCAAACATAAAGGTGAGACTGAGCAACATATAGTCCCACTCCTAATGAGGGAAAAACCTCTCCTATCGTTTTCTGTCTCAGAGCTCTATCCTCTTGTCAAATCTCAAGAGCAAAAAATCTGAAATTAGAGAGTAGAAAACCTTTTATGAACTTCTGGAGTGACAACATCACTGAGAGATAGTGGTCATTTCCTTTCTCAGTCCCTAACTGAAGGTCTGTCTGTCCTTCCCTTTCAAAAAAGAAGCAAAACATTTTAACAATACTGAAGAAGCTGTTCTGCAAACCCAGGCATACGGATGTGAAAACCATATCTGTAAAGCAAATAAGCATAGACTGGCTTGAATCAGTAGCCTAAATGCAGCCTAAGAGACACCTAAGTAGTATCACAGCAATCAGGAGCTAAGAGACCTCTGGAGACCATCTGGTCCAACCTCCCTGCTAGGCTGTTGTGTCTCTATTTCCTCAGCTTCTCCATTTTACATTTAAAACAAAGCTTCCCTTTGCTTTGATTCACCTTTAGCAATTGTGAAGTAGCTGTCAGCCTTTCTGTCTCTTATGTGACTTCACAGGTTGGCAGAGGGTGTAATCCACATCCCTAGCACAAAATCTTGAGATATTTAAAAATTAAGATGAAACTTTTTCCTCTTGGTTATGTGGAAGCCATCAAGAACAAACCCTTCAGGTTGCCTTTTTTAACAACAAAAAGTTTTGATTCTGTAGTTAAATGATACTGCACCTCTGGCCAAAGTTGGTTAAGAAATTTCTGCACTGTAAATTGGAACAGAGAACAAAACCTGATTTAATATATAAAATAATTCTCTCCACGTGCCCCAGGCCCTTCCAAAACTCACTGAACTTCACAATCACATAATGATGTGCCAGCTGAAGGGAATAGCAAGGTGTAGAAAAGGCAAAGGAATTATGTATTTAGAGAAACACTGAATCTTTACTGCAGAAAAAAAAAAAAAAAGTTGTCCAAACATGGATTTACTGCCCTTGCCCCCTGCTCTTCCTCTTCGTCTTTGAATTCACTCAAAAAATCTCTGAATAGAGCACTGACTAAAGAGCAAGGCTCACCATGTATGAGTCAAGCTTTCAGCAGCGTTTGTAGATTTGTTTAAAGTGTTCTTGCCATGGTTTTACTGCTGAATTCCTTTTGAGCAGTGTTTGCTACGTAACTAACAGAAGCATAATATCCATGAACTAACTGGACAGGGCAGATCTTGGGCTTTGACCTTGAGACTAAACTCACTGGAAACAAATCTCAGCAGAAGGGGAATCTTGCCAGCAACTACAAGGCAATATCAGTTGTCTCCAGCCCTCCAAATTTCACATCTGAGGCAAATGGATTCCTGCCGAACCCAGGAGGCTCTGGGTTCAAAACAACGTTTGCACCCTGCATTGAATACTTGTGATTCAAGTGCTTTTAATCTCTCCTTTCATAACTAGAGACCAATTCTAATCATTTGCACTGCACATACTCTCTGACATGGTTATCAAACATGACAGAGACAAGCCTCAACGCACTTGGTATTTTCCTGAAAAGAAAAAGCAAACAAACCAGAAAAAGTTTGCTGAAAGTAACCAAATAAAATAGTCTGAATGAGCTCAAAACAAGACGTAAGTTGTAGTTAACTCTAGAGGCTCCTTCTCTTAAATGCTTGAGTGTCACATCTGAGACAGCCAGAAAGAAATCTCCGTCATTTAAATCACATGGTTCACGGGGCTGGGGCTCCGAGAACATCATGACATTCGTAACGAGGACTCAGCAGGGATCGCCCGTTTCTCGCCGGAGTCAACGAGCACCTCGCTGTCACGTCCCCTATTCCCACACGGCAGCCAGAGCTCAACGCCATCAACTTCTGCAGCCGTCCTGAACTCCCGCAGCCGCTCCCTCCATCGCTCCGGCAGACAGCTCCCGAGCGGCTGCCGCCTCCCGCATGTCCCGNNGTCCCGGCCGGGCACCGGCTGCCAGGCAGCGGTTCGCAGGTGCGAGGAGCGCCGGGCACGGCGCTGCCCCGCNTCCCTATTCCCACACGGCAGCCAGAGCTCAACGCCATCAACTTCTGCAGCCGTCCTGAACTCCCGCAGCCGCTCCCTCCATCGCTCCGGCAGACAGCTCCCGAGCGGCTGCCGCCTCCCGCATGTCCCG
>VYXF01011313.1:145477-216243 GCA_013397295.1 Polioptila caerulea | reverse complement strand
CGCCTCCGGGTGAGTATCGGCGCTGGGCGCCCGCGGGGCCCCGCACGGTGCCGAGCGCCCGCCCGGGCTTTCCGCGGCGCGGGAGTCCGCGGGGCGGGCAGGGGTCCCCGGCCGGAGAACGGGCACGGAGGAGCCGCGCTTGGGTCGCGCGGTGCCCGCGGGGGAGCGGCGGAGCGGAGCCGCTGCCGGGCGCGGAGGGGCTCCGGGAATTGGCGTGCGGCTGCGGAAGGGCGGGCGGCGCGCTGCACCTGCCCGGAGGTGCTCGGTCACCCGCCGCGGCTCTGCCCCGACCCCCAAAGCAGGAATTAGAGGGCTTTTCTTACAGTAGAAAGAAAAAAATAGACATTGTCATCTAAATTTGCTCTAACAGCTGGTTTTCATGCCGTAGCATCTCGAGAGAGTCGGTAAGTTAATTAGTGCTTAATGATACCTTTAGGATGTTGTGCTTAAATCACTTAGACGCGTGTCCGCTACCTAGGAAATCAGATTGTTTCACGATGAAAGAAAAACCTAAAAATCACTGTAGTTCTATTATCCTGGCTCCACCAAACGCATTTATAGCGGTCATGAAGAACAGATTAGCGCAAAACTTCCTGCAAGACGGAAATGGATGCACGGATAGCAGGAGCCTACCGGAGATGCAAGATGTGGTTAAGCATAATTTTCAGCAATCACAAGTAAATTGCATTTTGATAGTAGCAGGCAGACAGAAGTATTATAGCAATTGTACCATTTAAGACTATCACAGATAAAAAGCATATGTTGTCAATTATTACATATTCATTTTGGTTTAGTTTCTCCCAGTGCAATGTCTAAATGAGTCCTAAAAAAACCGATAGGAATAAAGTTTGGAGAACTGCACGGCCCTAAAGATGGTGAAACGATGTATAACTGCCTAAACACACAAGAGGAACTTCTCGGGGGAGGAAGGGACCACGACACCTGAGTGGGTGATAATTACTTTGAGGAGAAATTGCTTCTGTTTACTAGAAGGAAACAAAAAGCTTTAAAGCAATCCCTTACAGAGACTGAGTTAAATAGTGTTTCATATCAATAAATATTTACTGACCAAAGCTTAGTAATGCTTTTGCACTTTGAACTGAATTGCCTGATCTTGAAATAGTCCTTCCCAATTTTTCCCTTGGCATTTCAGGGTGAAATGAAAAGGATTTAGCTTTGTATTTTTGGTATTAATCATGGTGAGTAATTTTTAATGCATTTTTTGCACTATGAATAACAAAGAGATTATAACTTTAGTATTTTATGAGAAGTCACAACCTCATAAAAAAGAGAGAGAGATGCAGACTTTAAGGCAAGAGAGACTTTTAGGTTATCTGATATGACATCTTGTATTTCACACTCTACAAAAATCAGGTAGAATGCAATCTTAACTCCAAGATAAACAGATATTCCAACAAGACAGTCTTAAAGGTATCAAGAATTGGACAAGCTGCTGCTTTCCTTCCCTATGGCCTTGTTCTCATTGTGTCAAATTTACCTCCTTATAAGCCTACAGCCATCTTCCAGCTCCATGGTTATTGCTAAACTTTTCACCACTGTGTTTAGAAACTGAGGAAACCAGTCCTGCTCCATTCCAGAGCTCTGCCATCTGGTCATCTCTTCACCTCTGCCATAGGCCTATTAACCCAGATAAAATTACCTATTTCTGTAGCAAGGCTAGGGCTAATCTTATTCATGTGAGCAAGTACCTCTTTCATCTTCCTGAAGAGTGAGTCTCTTCCCCGAGCTGAAGCAGGTCAGACTTCCCTACACCAAGAACTACCATTCTCTCTTTCATCTCTTTTATCTCCTGAGGCTCACTGTTGACAGCTGCTTGTTATTTGTTAATCAAGGTAACCCTTTCTTTGCTGAAGCTTTAATTGTAAGATTTCTGTCTGTGAGTAAGGATCACAGGGCTTCAGGAAGGGTGACCAAAACAGCAAATAGTTTATTCAGGTTGTTCCTGTCCTCACCAGGAAACCTTGTTGGGGAAAAAAGCACATCTGAGAAGCCGTAGGACAGATAACTTGTCATCATACACCTTCAGCTCATTATGCCCCCTATACAATGTTTAGGCAACTTTTAATTGAGATGTAATTACAGCAGCTGTTGGGAAATACAAACTTTGAATGTCAAAATTCAAAGGAGTTAAAATTCAAAACTCAAAGGAGTTCAAAATTCATTTAGGAGTTAACTTTACTGACCTCACCAAAGAAAGTTTTCACTGTCAAACTGTTATAAATCAAAGCTATTTTTCATTTTCCTCATAGCATCACTTCACCTGTTTCTGTGGCTGTTTTTGCCTTATCTTAGTCACCTACACACATCTTGCTCAATCAAGGCCGGAGCTCTGCCCACTTGCTGACTGTCACACATCACCATCACTCCCAGAGTTCAACAAATACTCAGGGTGAGCATCAATTCCTGCTCAGTCCCTTCCCTTCCTTTGGCTTCCATAGCTGAAGGCAAATCCAAAAGCCCTGGGTTGGGATGCCAGCAGTCACTGCCGAGCAGAGCAGGCAAGTGGCCTTCAGGCTTCCACTGATAAATTAGCATTTCCAGCAGCAACAGCTTCTTGCAGTGGACACTTTGCCTGGAGGTCAGATGAGCTGCTGCAGAGAACTGCACAAAACTGGTAGCTGCCACTTTTCCTTCAAGCAGCTAAAAGACATTTTTGATACATGTTGCAGTTGGGGAGCTGGAAATGTGATCTATAAGGATTTATTGTTTGGATTTTTTGTTTGTGGTGGCTGGTTTTTGTTTGGTGGGGTTTTTTATGGTGGAGGAAAAACACTCCCACATTAAAATCTTAAATATACCAGCTTGCATTTGCTTCATCAGGTGAGAGACAGGAAGAAAAATGCTTGAACTTCTTACATATGAGGCAGGAACTTCCTGTGTTAGTGACTATCTGTGATGCTGCTGTACAGCTGCTTAAGGACATACAACCACCCCCATCAGTAAAACTGTGATTTCTCTGCTCAAGCTTATGAAGCTAAACTTATAAACATGTGCAGGTTTTGGCCAATTGTGTATCTGAAAGAAGTATTAGCTGCCAAATAAAAGTTTCCAATATGTCTTTTGGACTGGCACCTGCTTTCAACACACCTTTTGTGTAAATACTAGAAAGAAATGGAGGAATTAAAAGTGTTCTTCAATTCAGTATCGGAAACAGCAATGGAGCTTAGAAGCAACATTAAACTGAGTAGTAATTCAGAAAAATTAAAATGCCTGTACCCTCCAAAGATCTGAGAAGTAGCAGGTTTTATGTTTTAAAAAGTGAAAAGACAAGCCCAAAGATTCTGGCTATTTCTGAGAAATTGCTCTGAGTGAAATAAAAAAAGTGTTGTACCCAACACAAAATGATCTTTGCTACATCTCAGAAATACCTGTGTGGCACATAGTGCACAAAGAATGGCTGGGAAAAGCTTTTCTGGTTTTACAGGATCCTGATGGAAGCCAAGCACTGTTTACATTTGATAAACGTGCTAGGCTGAGCACAGATGTAAAGAGGTAAGTTATTTAAAGCTGAGAAGAGATCCAAAAGCTGTGGCTGTATCAGGGCTTCCTTACAGGCAGCAGGCATGTGGCACACGCTCAGTGCCACTGGAACTTGCACCCTAACAGTGTCACAGACAGAGCTGCCAGCTGCTCTTATGCTCCAGCAAAGCAGCCTGGATCTTGTGTAACAGAGAAAACAGATTTGGTGGCTTTGAACTAAGATGCTTTTAGGAATGAGTGAAATAAAACCTTGATCTTTTAAGGGGACAAGATTGCGGGAAAAGACTCCACAACAGCTATGGGACAATTAATTTGAATAAATCATTAAAGAAAAGAGAATGCAAAAAAAATTAAACAGAAAAGCAATGCATAAACAGAAATAAATACTAAAAAATTATTCTGAAAAATTACCAGTGATGAATGAAATTATGTAAATGAAGAGGAGCAATGGAAAGTGTTTGGTGGCACTGACCACATAGATCACATCTTACAGGTCTGTTCTCCATATTTTTCCTCCTCTGTGAGTAAAGGAAAACCAAATGTATTCCAAATCTTGTTTAAATGAAAGAGACCAAATAAATCCCCTGAACAAGTTAGTAATGTCAGAACTCCCATTATCAGGAAACTACATGCATTAGAGCAGCAGCTGGTGTCACATATGAGGATGAAATTTATTTTTCTGCAGTCATGAAGAACTGGTACTGCAGCCCAACCAGAGGAATCAGTTTAATACTTGCTGGATATGTTTTTTATTTGCAAATTAGCAGATGAATGTACCAGATATTATGAGTGGAGCCTGAAAAATTATCTGATGAGTTTCAATATTCACTAATTTCTTCCAGTGTTAGTTTGAGTCTCAGTGGTGGGAATTCCTGAAATGACATGCTGTGCCCTGTTTTCATGGACAATTACTTTAAGCAGTTCACTAACCTGGCTAACCTGTATTGTTAAACATAAACAAAATTCTCAGAGATGCTTTCCTTCAGTGAGGTCAGGGGAGAAAAAAAATCAGCTAAAACCAGAAGGAACCTAATTTGTCAAAGGTCATAAGTCTGTGCATGAGGAATCTGATCCCTTGAGGAGCGGGACTGTGGGTGAAGGGAAGAGGGAGAAGAAGTAGTAAAGAATTTAACTATAGAATTTCCATGCTTTGTTTCACTTGCACACTACAAACCATACTGCTTGTGTCCAGGTTTGGCATCTCCACTTCTTCCTTATTTAACCAATCCCATCTGTTTTGAATTCTTTAATCCTGCCTACCCTAGCCTCCCACATGAATTTCTCACTGTTTTTCTGAAAATATCCATTAATCTCCTCTTTCAGCTCCGGCTCTAATCCCTTGCATCCCTTCTCCCCTTTGTGACTGCAATAGTTGCAGTAGTGTCAGTCACTCTCTTCACAGTCTGCCTATGCATACCAACCCTTCTGCTCCTTCATTCAGTCCTCTCCTTCTCCAGAAAGACTTGAGAAATACTAACATCAGTGATAATTTGGAACATCCATATTCTGTTGCTATGCTGCTCATTTTGGATATGATTTAGGTTATGACTTCCTCCCAGTAATCATTGTTGGCACATTCACTAGTTCCTCAGGGTTTTGTCATCTCCTTCCTCAGCCCTGCATTAATCACTGTACTCTTTCTTGTTACGTGTGGTTGGTTCAGCTACTAGCTGAGAAGTTGGGGGGAGGGAGGCATAGACTCATGGGAACCTTTATCTGCACTGTGGATAATGAACCCTGGTCACTCCTCATGCAGCTATCCTTCCCTAAACTTGGGTCTAAAGAACAGGATTTTAAGCCATGATTGGCACCTGAACAGGCAGAAGTTGCGTATACAGACAGCAGTGAGGTGTGCTGGAGGTGCTGATGAGCAGGCTGAGAGGGAGGCTGAGCAGCTCCCTGCTCTGAGGATCCCAGCCTGGGATGGCAGGATCCCAGCAGCAGTCCCTGCAGGCTCACTGCTCTGTATTACACTCACTGCAGCTGCTCTCAGACACAGTATTGACTTATTTCAGTGGGAAAACAGCTTCAACATGAAGGACCAGGAATGCAAGTACCAACAGCCACGTAGTTTTGAGCATTTACTCAGAGTGCAGCAGGCAGCTTTAGTTTTTTCTCAGAAGGAAAATTAATTAAACTTCTGCATCAAAACAATAGCTTTAATTACCAACTCACTGGATAAAATGCAGCAGCAGCTCCTCTTCTCCTGGTGTGCTGCACAGGCTTTTAGCTGTGCTCTATGGGGAGAAGCTGGAAGGGGAATCCTTCCTGGCACTCATGGGGATGAGGCACTGAAAAACTTCACATCTCCCAGCATCTCAGTGTCAGAAATTTGTGGGGGTTGTTTCCCAATTTTTTATCAACCTCTTTGCTTATCAGTGGATACAATAATGCTTCAGACTGCATGTGCAGTACAGCTTCCCTTCCTCACGCTTCACTGAAACAGAGAGAAGAAAACCATACTGCATATTTCTGGTTTTCTTTTAACCAGAACTACAAAGTTAGCATGTGCAGATTAATAGTACGATATCTGAGATTTATTTGCTGCTCAGAATGAATTTTAAAACTTCTTTTTTCAGTCTTGTCAACCTTGGGATTGTTGTCATTAATCTCTTTAGTTTCCCTTCGTAATTTTCTTCACTTCAAGACTTGCCTGGTTATTATTAAATATCTGGCTGCTGCAAGTGCTCACAACACACAATGTGTCGGTGGGTTTTATCAAAGTTATGTCTCTTGGTTGTGCTATCACAATTTCTTTCATATCTAATTATTCTTGAGTGCTACGTAAGAAACTTTAATTTGTAAGTCTTGATTAAATTTAATTTATAACTGAAAGAAAGAGTTCTTTTCTAAAAGTGCAAACACAGAACTTGATGCTGGAGTACGTATTTCACTGCTAGTGAAATTCAGAACTGGTCAACAAGTCCTGTATAACCCTAAGGAGTCACTTTTAAGACTGGAACTTACCCTTCATGCACGGTTCTGAGCTGGCTCCATGCACTTGTAATAACTATCTTCCAAGTATTATGGGAGCTTTTTGTTTTCTGGAAAAGTTTTGATCAATTACATGAATTGCTGGGAAACTGAAATTCATTGAAAGAGTACATTGTTGTGGTGTAGTTAAAACCTTTTCAACAGAAAGATGCACAGAGTTCCATAGGACCAGTATTTTCTTTCAGAAGTGAAAAACGTGTGTGATCTTCATGAGATTGCATAGTTATCAGAATTTCATATACAGGCGTTCTGTCAGCAGTGGAGCTGTTCATTACATGCAGTGGCTCTTCAGAATATTAAAGGGAGAAAGAAATTGTGTCTCTTAGTGTTCAGAACTGTGTTTAAATTAGGTCCCAATCCGTTTCCCCCAAGATGCATTTATAACCATCTGTGCTATTTCAGTTTGAAAAGGGAAGAGATCAAATCAGCAGGGTAATGTTTCAACAACATACCTATGGATTATTCCTCTTCTGTGTTGTCAGGGCAATTTCCTCCTTCTCAGTGAAAAATGTGTATTACCATTGTAGACATCTAATAAAAATGAACAGGTCATTTATTTTTAAAAGGGAAAGATTTGCATGCTGTGGTGTTGCAATGAAAATCCGTTACCCTCCCATAAACTCTGGAATAAGGGCTTCCCCTCAACTGGAATAAAAAAAAATGCTTCTTGAATTTTTAAAAATACAGAAGAAATTGCACAGCTCTTAGGGACCTTAGTTGTATGATCACATTGTATCTACCAAGACCTTTAATCCTAAACGTAATACATGCCATAAATTCAGTGAAATCCAATTGCCACATTATCCACTTTCCCAAAGGTAGCATATATGATCTGTATCAGAGTTTGCATGATGTAATTTAAATGTTAGTATAGCTACCAACACAGAGTTCTGGTACTTTTAAAAATATACCCATACTTCTCAGATTTTGGAAATCTGTGCAATATGGAACAGTGCATATGACTATAAGAGAGGTGTCTTTTGGTACTAGCAACAGTAGCAGATTTTTATTTAATACAAGAAAAATTAATTCATAGGTAAGTACGTATTTGTTGAGTGCAACAGGTGCACAAATTTCTTTCTCAGAAGAAAAGGCTTTTAAGGCATCACATATAGGAAAAATAATTAACTATTGAAAAAAATAGTGACAGACCATAACCAAGTAATATAGATACAAATACTATCCAAGTCCTATAGTGAAACAAAAAAAGATGCTGTAGGGCCAGGTTTACTTTTTGTGAATTGTTTTTGCATACACAGAACCAGACCTCTCTGTTACCTGTGTCTTTCTGTAGCTGCACTTGTTCCACTGAAGAAACAACAGGAATTCGGCAAAAGCTGGATTTAAGAGAATACTTCTTATTTTTTGTTCCTCTGAATTGAAAAAGCTTAGTGTTGATCAGATTTAAACACATGCAAAGGCATGAAACAAGTGGCAACCTCTTCTCTTAATGAAGTTAATAGGAAAAGCTGGTTTGTATTTTTTTCATTAGGTGTAAGGGTAGGGGTACTCATTTGGCAAAAACTCACAGAGTCACACTGCAGGCAGTGATAAAGTTGTCTGAGGGCTTAACCTGAGCTCAGTCCATGGTGCAGGTGGTCCTGCTGGACCTTGTGCCCCACAGTGGGAACAAGTTAACCATGTCAAGCCCAGGTATCACAATGGTTTCATAATTAATCTGAAGTTCATTGCAAAGCAGTGCAAGTTTATCTACATCATGCCACCTAGGAATTAATTAAATTAATAACACATGGACCTGATTCACTGCTAGACTCCCAGAGATCATGTCCCATGTTCTTTAGATAAAGTATGAAAGGCTGTAGATTTTAGAGGGTAGAAAGAAGTATTCATCTTGCCAAAAAAGCTCAATCGTAGTTCCTTGGACTGAAATTTCATGCTTTTTTAAGCTGGTATAAGTGAGGAAAAAGTTGTGAATGTTGTCTTCACCTACCAATCAATCCTGTTAATCCCATTACAGTCCATGGAAAAAAAAAGTTTCACAAATTGAAGCAAGTTAAACCAAAGACAATGTTTGCAGTATCTTGACAGAATGGCACAAAAGCACATTTTATCATATTAAAAGCCAAGTTGATTAGAGGCAGCTTCATTTTGTTCACATCTCTGGCAACGTTATCATGCTTTTTAAAGAAAACACTTTGAAGCAAATGAGTTTTGAGATTTTTTTCTGTCTAATCACAGATTGTTCTCATAGACATATTCACACAGCATGAAAATTGATAAGATTCATGTTTCTTTGGGATATTAGTAGCAAATCAGAATTGTCCAAGAATATTTCAGGTATGTAAAATATGTTAAAATAAGGTTTGCTGTGAATAATCCATGACAAAATGTATTCTTTGGCATTTAAATAAACAGAATGTACCCTGATATTTTAATTAGATAGTTTATGAATGTAACTGCAGATGGTCATAGAAACAATACTAGATTAAAGAGAATAGGAAATTTCTGTGAGTATTTCAGATGAAAACAGTTATTTTTAGACTACTTTTCTAGTATCATTAGTCAAGGTAAAAACATATTGCTTTCTGAACTCTTTTATCATCCTAGACAAATCCTAGACAAACCTAGGAAGGTTTAGCAGGAATCTACACCAACTTGGATTTCTTGCAAATTGAAAGGGCTGGGAAACAGAATGGAGTTGAAGAAATATATACATTCACTAGAAATAATACATTTACTGGATAGGTACTTTTGAAAGTACTTTAGATACTGTTAAGGTAAAATATTTGCCATAATCAAATTGAGTTTAGTAGGACCAATATCACAACTATATAGTGTCATTTTGACCACTTGTTTTTTTAATGTATAGATATGCTGGTATAGGTGCCTGACCAAAGGAAATAATTACAATGGGCTACAAATTGCCTTCATTTTACAGCTGTAGAAATGATGTTACAGTTGTGCAGTGTTATTACTGAGAACAGGAAGAAGAGCAGACTCTACTTAAGAATATCAACCAAATCTCCCAGCCTTGCTCACAGCAGCAAAATCCTGGTTCTCTTGTGGTTGAGTAGAGGGGATGAATTCAAGCATTTGGATTCAAAACAGCTGCTTAAATCTGTTCTGCCAAACAGGAGATCAGAATTTCTTTGGTGGCTTCCAAAATACCTGCAAGCCACCACTGTGTTGAGGGTGAGGCTAATGTGGCTTTTTCACTTGAAACACTCCCTCCTTCCTGACTGAGAGCTTCCACACAGGCTGACCTGGTTGTTTATTTGCTGCTAGGAGGGGTAGCTCTGCAGTGTCACTGTCCCTGTGTTATAAAAGGCATGGCATAACACTGGTTCAGCTAGTGAATGCCTTACAGATTCCTCATAACAGAAATTCCTGATCACCTCACCATATTTTTCTCCCCTGCTCTGATTGACTTAGATCACAGAAATGCTTCTCTCCCCCACCTCTCCCCCTAAAAAAAAAAAAAAAGGAGAAAAAAAGGAAAAGAAGAAAGAAGTTGTCGTGCTTTACTGATCAGTTCTGTGGCTTACTGGTGGCTGGGGAGTCTTCAGGCATTTGGAATAAATATTTTGTTATAATTTTCTATGGTATTCAGAGACATTAACTTCTGTGTTATGGAAAGGTGCATCTTCACTACACTGAAGTCAATTGTCATGATTTATAATAAAGAACACTGTAAATCATGGTACTATGGCTTGTCATATGCATACTTTTCTGTTTCCAAGACCTCAAGCTGTTCCATAATTCAAATTCTGTGCTGAAAAATCTGGCTTTCCAGTATCAGTAGTCCATTTTCACTAACAGTTTTACCATTTATTTTTTTTGAAGGAGCTGAAAGTGATGTTGCAACAGTGGGAAATTCCCAGGCTCCTATCTTAAATATCTGTATTTAGGTACAGAGATGACTCCTTTCTTAATCTAAACCATTCCAAAGCCAGATTTATTATTTCTGTGGGGAGGTGGTAAAAAGAATTTCAGAAATTCTGCTGAATATTAGGAAAATGCCATTCAAAAGATGAAAGTGATGTTCGCTTTCTGATCACGCACATAATCCTGACTACCTACCACATTTCAATTATGCTTGTACAGTCTATTTGATTTGTAATCAATCTTAAAAGGAAAACATGAACAGCTAGCAAGTTTTGATTAGCTACACACATTTTTCTATTCAAATAAAATCATGACATATGCATTTACTTCTAAGTTATGAATGTCTTTGTCACATTACTCTTCCCTTCAGAAGTATTCAATATCTATCTTGAATATAATCACTGAAAAGCTTTTATAAATTAAATTTGAGATCTTTGGAGGATGGCCTTTAAAAAAAGCTGTCAGATAGTGAAATACTTATTTGCATGTGCTGTGCTTTGAGGCTTGTTTTGTCAGTATTTTACTGTTGTTGCTCTGATGCTCCAAATGAGAATCACATTTGTTGATGACAAAAGCTGGATGAGAAGCTTGAATATGATGTTTGGCTATATAATATAAATAGGATGCCAAAAATGCTTAATGAATGAGTTAAGGCAAGATTTACATCCTCTACATAAAAACACTGGTGTCTTCCTGTGTTGTGTTGCACTGGTTGTCCTGAAATGCCCAGCTGACAGTTTGTGCACAGCAAAAGGATGAGAGGAGCAGGCAGTGAACACAAATTGTTTGTAGGATATAAGAAACATAAAACAGGCTGTGAAAAATAACCCAGTCGTTTGTGGCATGAAAGCCTAATTTTCAATGTCTTTGATTTCATCCTGAAAAGTGCTGATAATTTTTATTTCTAATTGAAATCTGTGGGAGCTGCTTGCACATTTGTTATATATTTAAACTGGACCAAATTTCACCAGTTTCCAGCTCTGTCACAATGGTTTATTCCATTCTTTTTAAAGGAGGATCAGATAACATCATATATTTAGGCTATTACATTGTGCTGCACTAACAACATATTCTATATTAAGAATAGGCATTGCCATCAAAAATGCAGAAATTATGTACATTTCTTAATAAATACACAGTCATGAACATTTTTGCTAGAATGGAAAAACAATTATTTCCTCTTTTGTCCTCATTTCTACAGCACAAGGACCAGTAATATTGTACAGTACACCTACATATGCTACGTGAATAAGGAATTTTTTGTGAGATGTGTTTTTAAGAATATTTCAGGTTTGGTTTTTTTTTTTTTGCTGACTTAGTAGACTTAAATTGCTTTACTCCAGAGGAAATGAAACTGCCTTATTCTGATGTTTCTGTGATACCTGTGCCTGTATCCCTCTAAAGTCATCTTCCCAGTCAGCACTGATTACTTAGTTTTGTGTGTACAGATAATTGCTCAAAGAATCCTTCCTTTAACAAGATTTCTTATCTTTCCTGCAGTCAAACCCTCAGCAGAGCCTTAGTTTCCCACTGGCTGGCACTCCAGAGCTGAGTAGAGACTCCTTGCTTTTGGGGCAGAAAAGCAGTCTGAGTTGTCTTTCAGTCCATCTCCATAAGGTAAAGTCCTTTAGCCTTCCCTGCATTTAAGGGTCTGTTCCTTAATCATTTCCAGGTCAGTCATTCTTCTTCATCAGGCCTTGCTGGTACCTAGCTGTTGATCCAGGTCATCTTTTAGTACTTTCTAAAACACCCTCCACCTCAGGAACTGAGCAGAAGTTCCTGTTACCTTGAATTGTTGTGGGCATTTCCCACCAGAAGAATTCTCACAGTTCCTCCTGTTCTTTCCTGTAGTTCCTCTCACTAGGGTCCAAGGCTGTTCTTTCTGGAAGGTTTCCTTAGTCAGTAGCCATTCTACTAACATAACAAAGGTCCACCTAGAATTGTCTTAAAGCCATATCAAATTGAGGCATGGGTGGGAAAAGGGCAGGATGCCTATCAGCTGTGTGCAAAAGCCAGTTTTGTATTGGGTTGCCTCTCTGTCAGTAATTACTGAAATACAATTAATCTTCAAAACCCACCAGCCCAATTGGCTGTTGTTCAGCTCCTGAGTGCCAACTCTTTGATTTGATAGTCAGCTCTCTGAACTGAATATATCCTGCCATAGCTATTGAATGTGGAGGAGTTTGTCAGACTTGAACATAAAACCTTGCTATTTAACCCTTAGTAATTCAATCAGTAAACTCAGGAAGGAAGGAATATTTCTAAGTAGATCATAAAAAATGTAGTTAGTCTTTTTCACATTTATTCTTTAGTAAAACTTGTCTGTTCTTTTATAATATTCTAAAAACATGATTTGAAAGAAGGCTGATGATTGCTACTGCTTACAGAGACTTATAGATTTATTTACTCATCTACTTTAGGGCAGAATAAAGGTCATTCAGGGCTCTTTGGGCATTATGTACTCCAGCATGCGTTGTCTTTTCTCTGTGTCTGTTTTTCATCAGCATGTAGCTAAAGACCTGGTCTTTTGGCAGTGTTATCACTGATAAAATTGAAATGTAAATCAAGAGTACCCAACAGACACTATGAAATGAGCAATCTGAATATAAAGCATTTAAACTTCTAGTCTTTTTAGTGTGCTGATCTGTAAAACCCAATCCTTTAGCTGTTAGAGAGCACAGACAGTGGAGGGAAGAATTCAGTACTTTTGTTTCCAGTGAAGCCAACAGCCATGAAACAAGTCTCTGAATACCTTACAGGATGCCATCCTGATATTGCCAGTGATTATATTCTGTACTTGGGTTCCAAATCCATAACAAAATCAGAAAGACATTTGTTTGATGTATTTATAGAGCGTCTGTTTGACTAACCATCTGTGCTCTGAGTATACACATTGTCCAGACGGAATAAAAACCAGTTCTATGGATTAGAATAGTCTTTTTGACCCTGTTACATCTAAAGAATTTGCTCCTAGTGACTTTGCTGACTTGTTTACTTGCAAAGGTAAATTTTAAAACTGTTAAATTTGAAAGGTAGCATGAGGAAAGAGTATGACTAGCCTGCCTCTTTCAAAAAGGCTTTGAAGTTAAGAGATGCTGTTTGAACACTGCATGCCTTTCAAAACTGCTTCTTGCTTAGGGTCTGGATTAAGCTGGCTGCCTTCCTCAGTTGCTTGGTAGCTTTCGGGTTTATTTGGGAAGGTAAAAGTAAGAAGATGCTAAGGTATTTTTCTCTGCTTTCACTTCTCTCATATTTCTATTTCAAAATGAGATCCATCCCTTTTTTTTGTTGTACATAATGTTCACTACAAATATTAGCAGCACACCAGAAATATAGTTCACTATAGCTCAGTATTAATTGCACTGGAAAACCTCCCTGTGTTCATTCAGTTTGTTCAATTCAGATTATTTTTTTCATGGACCAGTACGTTTTCTATGTTCAAAATGCCAAGATTTCAGTCATAATAAAAAGAGGAAAAGCAGCAGGTTTTAGATTGATTCCAAAAATATATATGTAATGGTCACTTATTATTTATTGAGATTGCTCCTTAGGAATGATTATTGAACAGCAAGTTTTAAGAAGCTGATTATGCTTGTTCAAGATGGTAGGAAATTGAAGTTTCTGATATTGTTTCACAAGATTAATTTTCTTTAGTGATAACCTGGGGAATTCTTTAAATTACTTCATCTTAGTTGATGTAGCACCATCTGCCACATCTGCAAAGGAGATAATTATTTTTAGGAGCAGCTGTGGGTTTTTTGATTAAGTCTTGAGTCATCGAGGTCAGTATTTTTGAATTATTTAACATAAGAAAGATGAAGCAATTCGTTTGCATTTTGGACAGTAATACATGATATGTTATTATTTCAGTTAGTAATATAAACCTCATAGCTATTTACCAGAGTCTGGTAATTTCCAAGAATTTTTTTTTGTATTCTTTGTGAGTGCATATATCTTGTAGGAAAAAAAATTATCAGTTACAATTCATGAATCAGTAAGACAGCACCTGGTGGCAAATGCGTGTGAAAACTTCTCTGTTAATGTAAATACCAAAGTGAAAATGGTGCACTTAACACAAAGTCTTAGGTCCAGGTTCCCAACTTCAGTTTCAAAAGCTGAATTATAGATTACGATCTTTCACACCAAAAGAAAACTCTCAAAATGAGCCATCCCTTAACAGGGGTTGCTTGCTATACCTGTGGCTTTTTGTGATACCTCCAAGTTAGATGAGCATATCTAACAGATCAGCATTCTCCATCACATACTAAATAAGGCAGCCAAGAAAACTTGAGAACTGAGACCTAAAAACTCCAACACCTTTCTTTATCTTGTAGTGAAAAGGCTCCAATCTGTGCCAGATGTCTGGAAAGTCCAGCCCTTCATGTAAGCTCTTAATGTGAAGTAACAGTATGTGAATGCAGAGCTATCACTTGATGGTGAGCTGGCTACATCTCTGCAAGAGTTTCTTTCTGCTTCCTGCTGTTGAGGAACTAATGAGAGCAGAAGCTTCTCAAAGTCAGAATAGAGAGTTCCCAGAGAGTTAATGAAAAATAGGTTTGTATGACTGCCTTTGCTACAGAGTGAGGGTGGCAGAGCTGTATGGCCTGAGGAGGATCTCTTGAGAAAACACCTGTTGAAAATGAAAGCTTAGAAAGGGTACCCATGGGATAAAGAGAAGAGAAAACTTTGCACTTACTGAGAGTTGAGATAATTGAAAAAGAGCCAAATTGAAAAGCCAAATCCGTGTTCCGTGTTGGAAGAAAGACCTGTGCCCCTGAAAGTATCTATGCAGGATCTCATACACTGCACCTGCCTGAGTTATGGAAGACTACATTTGTGGTGCTGAATTCCCACCTGCAAAAGCACAGCTGGGTGCTCCTTTTCCCATCAGTTGGCATGCATTGCTGCAAATCTCCTTTGTGTCACACCTAGAGGGGCTCATGTATCTGACAGGGGGGTTTCCCTGTACTTCCAGAAATTGTCTAGCCATAAACTCAATAAGGAAAAGGTCTAAAACCGAATGTAGCTCTCCTATTTTGACACTTCTTTGTTAAAATTTTTCTGCATTTCAGCGACTGAACCCTGTCCAGTTGAAGCTGTTTGCAAGCAGTGGGAGCCCAGAGTTCCTGTCCCTGGCATAATTCAGGAGCTGAACTGCAGCGTGAGAATAGGGGTTCTGCTCTGCAGTTACAGAACAGGAGATGTGAACCTAAGACATAAAAGAAGCTCTGAAAGTGTTAGAGATACTTTAAAATGCATTGTTCCTTGTCCTGTGAAACAGTTACTGATTTTTCCTGTGCTCAAAGTAATCAGCTGGATGTGAAGTACAACTCTGAGGACTGGGATAGGTGAAAAGAGGATTTAGGTTTACCAAATTTTGGGAACACCAAAGGCAGTTGGGTTCCCTTTCTGAACTTTAGTCTGAGTGGGAACCTACTCTCATTTTAAATATTTAGTGGCATTCTACATTTATTTGAGTAATCATGTTCTTTTAACAAGTTTTTCTATATTTACAAATGAAAAGTGGCCTTATTTTGAAAAGAACACAGATTTTAAAGGATTAAGAAGCTTTTACAGATCATTTCATTTTACGCATGACTTGGAGGAGAGCTTTACTTCTGTATAGGACATGTCATGTGCTACCCCTTGCTGAAATATTGTCCAGAGATAGCACAGATTTGTTAATGCTCCAAAATGTGACTCTTCAACTACATTTTCCAGTTATGCTTTAATATGATATTCTATTTTTACTGTTTAATTAAGTTCCAAAGAAGGCCTTCAGGTAGTTGTCAAATTATCTTTGTTACTGTTAGACTAAGCAACACTTGATGCACTGAAGTTCAATTCCCTGCACACAGTGGAACTGAGAGCAAATGGTCATTGGCAGCCCATCAGCTCCCTGTGGCAGAGCCCCTCAGTGCTCCTCTCAGTGAAGAGCAGGAGAAAACAGTACAAGAGGCCTTGTACTTCAACCTGCAGGTCAGCCTTGCTCTGTAAGTTTCAATTAGATTGCAGAGGTGATGCATCTTATAAAAAGAGGCAGTGTACAGCTTATGCTGGGAGTGGTGAGTTTCACCTTGTTCAAAGGCTGCATCTCAATGTGGACTTATCAAGGAGGACACTTAACTTATATAAGATTTGACCCTCTCAATATGAAGTTCCTACTTTAAATGGAGATAGAAAGCCAAAATAGATTTCATGTATTTAATTTCCCTCGTTCTGTTAAAGAACTCAGTATAAGGCCTATAAAATGCTGTTTTGATGTGTCAAATGCCAGAGAAATTACTGCCCAGAAATATTGCTGTGTATCTATATCATCTGAGCAATGAAGCAGAGTTTTGTAAACAGGCAAAAGTCTTCTTTCTAAGTACAAATGATGCTGGTATCTTCCAGAGTATTAAGTGGTAACTCACTTTCCAAGTGAAGTCAATTAACCCTCTGGTCTCTTGTGCATCTATATTTAGTCCTCCAATGTGATTCATGAAACTTCCCCCCCAGCTAGCAATTAACAAGTCCTAAATTAGTTTTATATTTTTTTTTATTCACTCTTCTAATTCCAGCACATTTAGATACTTTATAAAATTATTATGAAATAGCACCACACACGTCAGCAGAATTTTCATTGTCAAAGTCCCTTACCAGTGGGAATGCATATATTAATAGCTACTCCTTAAGCAGTGTCAGGTGAAAGGTACATGCATGAACCTTTGAGGGAAAGGTAGCCTTAGTCATGCTTGGCTCTGGATTTCAGAAAAAAAAAGTGTGAGTGGCCTCCTCTTAACATACTGGTTTACACTCCAGTAAAGGTGAGTGAGGAAAATACACTTTAGGTTTGGGCATAGCAGGAAGTTGCACACAGTCTGTTATCCCATTGGAACCAGTGGGAGTTTGTGACTGGGGCCATGGTAACCTGGTCACTCTTTATGGCCCATCACAGTATGTTTCACATATTCTCATAGGTGACTTGGCAATAATTAAAAACACTCCAAAGACCCAGTCTGGGAAGCAGAACATGATCATGTAGGTTACTTTTCCCCTAGTATGTTTCTGGATAAATAGTCCTTTAGCACATGTGGCTTTTAGCTGTGATCATGCCGTGACCAGAAGGAGAAGCTTCATTAATCTCGGACCAATGTGATTATTCGATGGAAGATCTTTGAAGACTGGCCCGAACTGTTCCAACAGAAAAGTATGAGGGTTGGTTCTTGCTATGTTTGCAAATAATTTGGCTGGGGGAACTTGTTTCTATGATTTTGTACAGTTCCAAAGTAAACATATTTTTTGAATCTCAAAACAGAATATGTGCACAACTTACCTTAGCCCCAAACCTACAGTGTATTGAGCTGTTCCATCTGGGTTACAGAATACTGCCTCTTCTGTAGTGTTTTTTACTTTGTAATCACTACCCCTTTACTTCCATCCTGGCAGGTAAGAATGCAACAAATACTTCTTTTGTTTACCAAGAGGAATTAATGCAGCAAGTGTTTTATTTGCTGCTCCAAGCTGCCTGCTTATGAAAACAAGCTAGTACCACTTTTTACAGTGGCATTCAAGACAGACAGGTCTGGTTGTAGGCAGTTTATACTATAAATCTTCAAAAGACATCAGTCTGCTATTTTATATCCAAAGTGTATAGCTCAGGATAGTCTTCCAAAAAGGGAAAATTAACAATAAATAGACCATCAAATAGTAACATCAGCTAGGAGAGTACAGACAGCATCTTGTATTCCAAGTTACATCTCTTTACTGACCAATGTTTTGGTGTTATTTATTTATGTAGCTGAGTCACTGGAAAGGTTTTTGGGGGCTTGTTTCTTTTTTGTTCTTCAGCAACTTTGAATCTCCACTGATGCATGAAGTCCCAGAGCGCCAAGGCAGCAGCACAGACAGTTCTGCAAGCAGCTTGGGAAGCTCTGTCACAGCATGTAAAAAGGTAACTTTTAAGTTTATGTTATACTCAAAGTCCAATATATATATAGCTTTGCTTTTTAGCTTTCAGCTTTGGTGAGGAATACAAAATTTAAGTGATACTTAGGTTTGATACAGAAAAATAACTTAGTGGTACTGTTATAGTATCTTGCAAGTTCTGTCTGCCTTGTCTACACTTGTCTGGTCCCAAAATATGTATATATGTATGGGAGGTAAACACCCATTGAACATTTCTAATTTACCTCATTATCTGACATTTCATTATATGCAATAAAAGCAGTGCATAGCCTGAATACCTTCAGGACTGCTCTTCAATAAATGACAAGTTTATGGGACCCCAAAGGAGCTTTGCTTCTCTCAGGTCAGTGCAGTGGAGGGTCCTTCATGAAAAAACTTTGACTGGAATGGTTTCTACAACAAGAGGTGGTATAGATTGCTGTTATTGTTTCCTAAAACCAGGTATATATGTAATAATTTAATTTAGAGCATGTGGGGGGAAAATGACACCTGTGTGTGTATGTATGTCATTAGGAAGGGTCGAATGTCATTTTATGCATGGAGCTAATTTCAGTACAACTGATAATACAAAGGTGTTTTATTCCTCCTTCCCAGGACCTTGTTGTGGCAGTACAGTCTGAGGGAGGGAGGCACTACCAGAGACTCTTGAGGAGGACAGGCTGTCTTTCACCTCTCACTTTGCAATAAAACTCAGAGCTCTACTGTCTCCCAGGCATAATTCATATAGGCATAATTCTAGAGCTGAAAAATAGCATTCGTTTTAAACTTTCACAGTTCATTCAGTCTTCTCATAATTCTGACTTTTAATAATGCTTTCCTTGTGGGTTTGGAGGTTTTTTTGTTTGTTTGTTTTATGTAAGAAGAGTGAAGAATAAAACATGTAGATGCTAAAGATTTATTTTCCTTATACTGAAAACCATGCACGGAAATTTTGTTAGATATAGTATCATTGATATAAAAAGAGAACTTGATAAGACAGATGTGTATGCTGGGACTGAGCAGCTCTTCCTCATCCCAACATGGTTAAAAGATAAAGTGTCAATATTTCATTTGATCAAAGGGTTCATTTGCAAAATAACACTTAGGTTTTAAAAACGCTGCTGAATGGGAATCTTCATATAGACAGAAAATCTACTGTGTGGGAAAACATCTCAAATTCTCATTTAATCTCAGAGTTGTCTATATAAGAGTGAAGGCCAGGAGCACAGCACTAAGTACCACCACTGTCTTTACAAAGAAGGCTCCTTCTTGTTCAGAAATATCCCTCTCTTTTAAAGGGTAGCCTGTATCACATGGTTGAGAGCTGCTTCACCTGTCCAGTCCCGTACATTTGAGCTGTTCATTGTAAAACAAGTCAATTTTATGATTGTTAGCACACTGAAAGAAGTTGTTCACTTCTGACAATACTTCTGACAAACAGCAGGATGTTTGTGGCTTCTTTACACCATGGACAGAGAAAGTTTACTTGTGTGTGTGTGTATGGAAAAGGATGAAGAATTCTCTTCTAGCCTGTGTTATGTGATTTTGAAGTTAGATGTGCAATTGGCGGTGGAGTGAAATGCTGTGGGTCCCTGCTGCAAGGGAACAGTTTAAACAATTGCCTTGCAGGTTTGAGTAGTGATGTTTGGCATTAATGGCTCCTGTCAGGAACCATATTCAATGTAGCCTGTTATTACACAGACCAACCTAAACAAATGCAGAACCAGTGCCCCTTGATATCTCATTTTATTCTGTATGTCCCACTTTCCTATCTTTTTTTGACGAGTAGTAATTAACTAAAGCAATTAAGATGTTCAGTCATGAAGACACAGATGTTTCATTTATGGAGCAGAGCCTTTTTAATACTGTCTCGGGTTATAGATATTTACTGTATTTTAATGTCTTGTGATCTAAATCAGGGAGCAGTAAGCTGTTACACTAAACTCATATGCAGTGTTTTCCTCTGGGAAAGAGTGACTTTTCTAATCCACACTCTGCTAGAGGCTGATTTAGTTCATTGATTCACAACACACTGAGTAATGCTGACGTCTGAGTCTCTAGATGAGAGTGGAAAACCTTTTTTTTAGAACCATGAATTACTGCTGATTTCACATTTAGTGCATGAGGCAGATTCATCCTGAATTATTTTCTGAGTGTGATGATCCTGCTCCAAAGCAGACATACAGCAGTATAGTGTGTGCAGCTGTCATAGGAGTATGGTCAATGAATCAAATTCTGCTTTCAGTTTTCAGCTGATAGCAAAAATCCTAACAATGTGTCAGTGGGATTGGCCCTGCACTTGTCTTAATTAAATAAGAAGGAAGAGAAGTACAAGACAGGAGGATGAAATTTTGGCAAGTGATACTGTTTGCCTTAAAGTGCAGGACTGCTGACTGACAGCTGAAGGGGAAGAGGGTTGGTTTTCTTGTCATTTGGTACAGATCACCTCAGTATATTTTGAAAAAATCCTTAAACCCAAGAATAGCAGTGGTAATATGCTGGTGGAGATACCAAGAATACCAGTTCTCACATTGCTTTTGATTATTTAACAAGCTCTGTTAATTTAGATCAACTCCTTCAAGCTAATAACTTCTGATCGTTGCAGTCATATATTATTTTACTGTAAGGACTTCTGTATGTTCCTTTTAAAGCGTGAATATCCCATCAAGTTTTCATGCATGTGCAAACTCCCACTTTTTAAAAACACATGAACCTATTTAACAGAGAGAATTGCCTTACAATAGCAAGAGGCTGTAAGAAATATTCCATTTATTCTTACCATATGTGTGTCTTTGACCACAATAATATTGTCTGTTACCAAAGAAATATGCCCAAACGTTCACATGGCTTCTAGAGATACATTTTTGCACAGCAGGTATGTGTAACCCTACCTGTTATCAGCATTGCAGGGTGCCCCAAATTATCCTTTCTCCACAGAAGTAGTAATGGGAAAGCTCTGAGCAATATCATGTCTATAATGGTCCTAATGCAAGAACTTGTGTTTTGGAAGATGGAGTTTAAACTGATCCAAGGTTTACCCCTCACTCCTGCCACCGCTGACTCAAATGTCACCTCCATCTCCTGAGCACCACACAGACCTGTGTAAAACCAGACCATGTGCAAGGACACCTCTGGCACATGTTCCTGCATTTCCCCATTCCCTCAGCACTGTCTTTTTGGAGTAGTCTCTGGAGCCTTTCCAAATGACTTTGAGCCAGCTTTGTTCCTTAGATCTGACCAGCTGACCTCTGCCAGCTTATGCTGTGTGGACTCGAGTATATCTGGTTTTGTTTTTCTCACCTGTCTTTTTCAAATCCAAATTGCTGTGAATTATTTTCCCCAACCTCCAGTATTAAAAATGTTACATCTGTTCACCCTTCTTCACACTTTTGGATACATCCCCAAGAGTGTGTGCAAAACTACTTGCTCACAGGGGAGCAGAATCTGGTCTAGGGAAAATGTAATCCTACTAATGGTGTTCATCTACTTGAGGTTACTTAGAAATCACATGCTGTCCAAAACTTCCATGTAGTAATTTCTACCCTTGACTTCAAAGTCTGTTATGAAAAGCTGCATACAAAAAATTAAATGCACTATAAAGCCTTGGAACTCATAAACCACCCTGAAGTGACTGAAGCTTGGCACCCATGACCTGACCTGACCAGACCAAAACATTTGTTCAGGAGAGTTATTCCTTCTAGGGCTGCTTTACCAGTATTTGCTTCCTAATAAAAACATCTTCTGAAAGAAAGTTAAAGGGTCATTTAACATCCCACAGGAGACAAAGCGGGTGAAGTGTGGACTGCCCAGCTCATTTCGTGGGTTTATTATGTACAGTATGCACCTGCTATGATTGAGCTGTTTTGAAATGCACACCAAGTCCTTCTGAGACAGAGATGAGCAGCACCAAGGATATTTGCAGCTTGTTTTTGCATGATAAATCTCTGCCTATCACAGTTTCTCAGAAACTGTCAGAATTTTGGGAAAGAATGATCCAAAGTGATTAAGGCTGAAGAAAAATTCACTACGATCTTTAAGGAAATGAAACAAGATTGCTTGTTACAGCAAAAGCTGTTTGAGCTAAAATATCTGATTCTTATGTAGGCAAAATTATGTTTTAACAGGTTATTAAAACTTTAGCCCTTGAGGATGAGAATGTCTAGAATCTTATTAAATCTGAAATCAAATATATATGTGTGTGTGTGTGTGTGTGTGTGTGTGTGTGTGTGTGTGTGGTTTTGTATATGTTCACTTCTGTGTTGTTTTCATAAAACCTCAGAGAATGGTAATTTTTCAGAAAGAGGAAAATAATGCTTAATTCTAGATTTTACCAACCAGTTCCTAATGCTTCAGGATTTCCTAAAAAAAACCCCAAACCCACACAACAGTTTATTACACTAACAGGAAATTATTTCTTTGGGATATGGAGTATATTATTTTCTCTGTCTAGTCTTATGATGGCAGGAATCTTTTTGCACTGAGACAGGAGGTTATAAAATTTATTGAGTGCAGAGTCCTTGCACTGGTAAACAAGATTAACTAGCAGCCCCCAAGAAGTGGCTGCTTTTCATGTGAAGCATTCATGAGCTTTTGGCATTCTCAGAAGAAAGTCTCTGAGTATTTTGTGAACCTTAAATTTGTATTTTAAAGCTCTTTGGAAGAAAACCCATAGCAGGGCTGGTGCACTGAGAAACCACCACGAAGGTGGAAAGTCTCCATGTAGGGCACCAAAGAAGGGCACTGAAGCAGGCCAAGCTCAGGGCCTGTGGTGTTCCCCATTACCTCCTCATCCCTCTCCTGCTGACTTTTATTCAGAAATCAATATAAGTATAATACAGGGAGTGAAATATTAACTGTGTAACTCACTTTCTACCAGAAAGATAAAAATTGGAGTGGGTGTTAGTCTGTGGGTGGTAATAAGCTTACTTCTGGATGCCCCCAAGTATTAGAAAACTGTGTCAACTGGCCAGATTAGCTTTCCATAGTCATTCATCTTATCTCTGAGAAGTGAGAAGGCCTCAAAATTATTCTCACTTCTCTTCCTAAGGAAGTGATCTAGGCTTAGGGACCAAGTGTTCTTGAAGTAGGACAAATATATGTCAATACAAAACATGCAGTCAGGTAAAGGAAAGTACTGTAGATAGATTTTCTTCCCCTAGGTATAGCAACAAATGTATATTTTTAAATATCATAATTAAAAGTAAAAAAACTAGAGTACAAGCTATTTCAATGTAATACAAGAATACCAAGAAGTAAAAATAAAATATACCTCTATTTCACAAACATAGTTCTTAACATTGCTGCCCAGGGAAGATGATAAGCCATAGAAAATGTTCTGTAAGTAGCACCAATGGTGCAGCAATATTTTTCCTGCTGTTCCCTAGCTGTTTTAAAGATACTAATGGTCCCTCTTTTTCATGGTAGAATATTAGTACAGAGGCAAAAAGTAAAGAATTAGTTTAATCTAAGCATCAGATTTTCCAACTGGCTTTGCCTCTTTAAAGTTCTTACAGATGTCTGTAGCCCCGTTTTGGTTTTGCCTGAGTGGAGGCTGTGGCACAAGCTGTAGGGCTGAGTCAACACTGAGATTAAACCCAAAGTTTTGGTCTCAGGGTGCTGACTGACCTCAGGACTCATTACAGAAGGTCCAAAGTACTTCAGCTTCTCAGAAAGCAAAAAGACTTGTTTAAGAAGAAGGAGTTTGGGGCCTTGGAAGTCCCAGAAATGAGGCTGCTGGCAGAATGAATAGTACTGATCTACTGTGGAGAGAGATACAGTCAATCATAAGGGCTGCAAGTTGGTGTACTCTGGTGTAATTGAATAATTAGTTTTCCTAACACGTTTGTTTATCACTTTAATGCAGAACAAAACTCATAGCAATATTTTCCAGTAAAAATATTGGGTTTGGGCATTTCCTTCAAATGTCTATCTCCAAGGACTCTCAGTTCTGGAAGAAAATAGGCTCATACTTTAGGGGATATATAAGTGATTTAACTGAAGGTGCAGTAACTGGACAGGTCCAAACCAAGCAGGTCTGTCTTGTCCATCTTTCTCCCCTCACCCCCCTCCCCCCAATTTTGTCAACAAAACTTCCATTGAGTTACAACAATAGGGTTCAGGCCCCCAAAGCACAATAGGGCTCAGAAAGTTTTGTAATTATTTTAACTATTTTTAACTATTTTAACAGATTCTCTGCAGTAACAGTCTGCTAGAATCAACAGACTACTGGCTGCAGAATCAGAGGACACCATGCCAAATTGGCTTTCTAGAAGACAAGTCGGAAAGCAACTGTGCCTCAGTAAGTACTCACTGCCATCTCCTCTGGAGAAAAAATTCCTTGAGAGTTATATGGATAGGGTGTGGGGCTGACAACAGTACATGTTAAACTAAAAAACTCGATTTCTCAGCTTTCTTTTAAAAGCAAACATATAAACTAAAAATACAGATTTCTATACAGAGCACATTATTAAAGACTACTGCACAGGTTTCCCCACATTTGGCTTTCAGACTTTGGTGGCTCTCTGTATTTTTTTATGTTCATAATCTGCAACTCACAAGAGAGAAAAATAAGCCAAAAAGAAAATTATTCCAAACCATAACTTGTTAAGTGGCAGGTTGGAAAGAGCAGATGTTTAAAAGGCTGCTCAATGCTTCCAAAGGCAGAGAGACACAATTAAAGAGAAAAAGCTCTTTCCATGTTAGATGAGGTGAAGCTGCTGAAGAACTCAAACAGAATTATTTTGCACTTGAAATTAAATTTCAGTCTCATTGTTGTGGGTTATAATGCAATTAAGATCAGCTTTTGTTTAACAATGTGCATGAAGAAATAGAAGTTATGTTGCTTTATAAACTATCTACATGAAACTGGATGGAAATACATGACTATGTTTTTAATAGTTTTTTTACTTGATAGAGGACTCAGAAGAGCAGATCTTTCCTCAGAATCCCGTTTGAATGCTATTCCCTGGTCTCAGTGAGCAAAGAAGGGCTTTAGAAAAGATCAGCTTTATCTCAGGTAAAAGGTTTCCAGCACTGGTTTTGCTGCTCACTGCTTAAAGACCAGCTGAGGGCTCTCATGGGGTCTGCTGGGATTCCCTCAAGGGCACGGGGCTCAGCTCCAGCTGATGAGCCCAGACTGCTGCTGGCAGGAACCTGACTCTCCATGCCATGGAAGCTCCTCCTGGGCCCTGCCCGGGGTGATGCAGAGTGCCTGAGAGCAGCAGGAGTGACACAGCAGTGTCATGGCAGTCGTGACATTTGGGAGTATGGGCAGGGGTTAAGGAGTTTAATTCAGTCATACCAGCTCTGGTCTATCAGTTTCCACGAGACAGAGTGAGCAAAATACACAACCTAATCCCAGTGTGCTGGTGAACAGCCTTACAGGGTGAGAACCTGAACACATTCTAAACCAGAGCAGGTTCATCAGGCAAGTAATTAGTGGAATCCTTTTATTTTTTTTTTTTCATATAGGAAGAGATTACTTTTAATGCAAAAAATATTCACTACAGTCACTTAATTCTACTATTTAGTGTTTAATATCCTAAAAATAAGGCTTACTTCCTCAGATGAAGTTATTAACTCAAATAATAATATAAGAATTAATTATGGCTTGCTTTTTGACCTGTTGAGCTTTGACTTTTTGCTTAATTTTCCATAGAATCTTAGAGGAAATTCTATTTATCTCTGGTTGGTTGGACATGCCAGGCAAAGATGTTACAGAAAGATAATGCCATTGCTAACCTCTTTTTTTCAGGCAATATTGTCTGATTTTGCCATGCTGTCTGCTTTAAAAGTTTAAACGGCCTCAAAGGGTTTTTTCCTCTACACCAATATTATAAGTGGTTTTTTTTTTTTTCTCTTTGGAGGATATTTGTCTTAATTGCTAAACATTTAATTAAACTTACATCAATTAACAATGGTACTGTTTAGCAGCAGTTCACCACTGGGATTAGGATACATAGTTTCCTGCTAATATAGTCAGGTAGTATTTTTAAAGTAGTTTAATTATAGATGTCTTGTTTTGTTTGTTTCTACTGAATGAGAACTTAATCAAAATCCACCTAATAGAATAAAATACATGGATTTGTGAGACATAAACACACATATGCTCTACATAGTGATTTATAAATTCAATTAAAATTTCTGTAATGGGACATTCTTCTTACCCCATGGAGTGACCTCATAAAATAAATGTAGTTTCACATAAAAAATTATACTTTTTCTTACTTCACTATTGACAGCTTTCTTTCTCTGGGCCTACAACAAATGTTTCCTGCTTTGGACATGCTTTTATGAAGGCCTTATTGGAAAAGAAAAAACTGATAGATATTTTGTCCCTACTTTCTCTCCAAAGATCTAGATTAATTACCAGTGCTGAATATTTGTGGTTGGTTTATGTTAGTACAAGTTAAGAAATCTAAATTCTTGCTTAATTAGATTATTTATAGTTTTCTTCTAGCATTGGGTTCTCCTAAAGCAGTCTCTCCATCTTGTACACAGAAATGTCAATTATGACTTTATCTTAGCAGTTGCTGAGATTTAACACTTTTCTTCACAATGCTTTTACAGCATCTCCATGTTTAAGGTGGTATTGCCACATTGCTAAAGAGATATCTTAATTTTCTTTTAGGAATGCTTCATGAATGTAGTCATGAAACCATTATTTAGGAAAAAAGCAGGATACAAAACTAAATGAAGAAAAAAAAATGGTGATGTAGTCCTGTGAGATATTTGGCATTCATTTGGTTCAAGATGCTTATAAGTGATTTTTCAAGGAATTCTCTGGCCTTTCATGTTCCAGGCCTGTAAAAAGCCATTAGAATTTGTATTTGCACTGAAAAAAAAAATTCTCTCAAAATGGACCCAGGCTCCAATGATCACTCCATAAAATCACCACACCCCATCTCTCTTTGCATGAGCATCCTGTCCCAACACGGAGGCTGAGAGAGAGACATTCCTACTGCACACAGCCCAGCAGGGAATTGTCCTTGAGACCCACTGATGCAGGAAGGTAGAACCTCTCCTTCACAAGCAGCCTGCCTTTGTGTGAGGAGCAGTGGATTTCCGGACTGGCAGAAACCCTGCAGACTTTTTATCAAATACCTTGGAGAAGCAGAAACTTTACACCCCTAAATGGCAGTGATAGGTATGGAAGGTGGAAAATACCTGCCTTGGAATTAAAAAAAAGCACTAAGAAACAGTGCTCATTTCTTACCTTAGCATAACAAGACAACACTTTTTAAAGAGTCAGGATGTGACAAGGACCCATTTTAAATAGTTTTATATCTCCTTAAAGCTGAGAAAAAGACTGGATTTGCAGGCAGATGGATGAGAGAACAGTTTCAATAAAGTGTTAAAGGTTTTGAAGCATTCTATTTCAAGTCCAGCAACTTTTCCATTTGCAAGTGCTCCTTTTAAATAGTAACATAAATGCTCACTCCAGAATGCTCCATACAGGGATGTAAGTAATGCAGGCTGCATGCACAGACATAGGCAGTTGGATATTGGTTATTCCAGCCCAAGGGAGCAGTGGGAACATGGCCAGAACAGAGGGAAAGGACAAGCAGGCCAAATGTCAGTCAAATTCAATCATGGTAGAACACCCTCTTGTCTCATTGTTGGCTGCTTTTCTGTGCCCCTGTGTCACTGGCACTTTTTGGGAGGTGGTCTGATGATGATGGTGGAAACACAAATGACAGTGGAGGACAGCATGACTGGGGGAATGGGACAGTGGAGGCAGCAGCAACCACTGGGTAGGCTTATGCCACATGGAAAAACCCTAATCCATCTGCAGCACAGAAGGAGAAAGAGTTAGAGTTTAGGGTTGTAATCTGGTTGGTTTAGTGCAGGAGAACATACCCAGCCTAGGAGACAAACTTGAGCTTTTCAAAGAAGGGAAGCAATGCTTACCTTAGTGAAGTGACAAGGGAGAGAGAAATCAGATTGTTACCAAAGCAAACAGGTGATGTGATGATGGATCACATGGTCTGTGGTGTCTCTGTTAACTGAGTTACTGAGGAACATCGTTTTGCTACCAGAGCAGCTGGATTTTCAGAACTGGCTGCTTGCCTTGCAACTGCATGGCTTTGCTGTCCTAAGCAGATATTTCAGCATTATCATTTTCATTGCAGTTTACCCATCAAGCTTTCAAACAACTTCAGGAGGAGGTTAAGGATGCCATTATGCAGTGATTTGAGCTGGTCAAATCAGGGCTTCTGTGGTCTCACCTCCTCCTCCAGCTCCTGCTTCATCTCATTTACTGCCCTGGCATTCATACAAATGTGCAGTAAATCAATTCAGAGAGAAAAGTAACTATGAAATTAAGAAATTAGTTTTTCTAGCCAAGTCTTCCTTGAATCACCTCACCATATTGTCAGATAAATGCCAGTGCTCACTCAAGGGACGGAACAAAAACATCCAGGAAACAGTCCTCACAAATTAATTCAAACTGAATGATAACACATGCAGAAAGGAAAAATCTTTGCCAAGGTGTATTTTGATGAAACAAAGAACAACAGCTTTCACTTGAATTAAAGTAGATTATGAGTGGTTTTCATTATTTTCTTCATCTAAGTATTTTTAAAGATATGGCTCTACATAGCTTTTGTTGTTTAGGTACAAATAGAGATTTTTTTTGCATCAGTCTTTGATACTGGATTACTTCCAGGTTACTTGCTAACAATAGTGCAAACACTGTGTCAGGGACATTTTCTATCCTTTATTCAGGGGCCCTGTATCCAATATGTTCTTCAGAGTGTCCCAAGAATGAGAGCATGCCATCAGTGAAGAGTGACAGTGCAGTCTTACAGGAGCTTGGAAAGTAGGATTCTTCCCAGGGCTGGTAGTAGTCAACAAGACTTTTTGCACAGGGAAATACAGAAGTGTAATCTTGAATCCCAAAGGAGGAGGTTTTTGTTTGTTGCCTTGTTTTAAAACAAACCATGTGTGTGTTCCTGTGTAGTGACCATGCATAGCTGAAACAGGTCCTTTGTTTTATTGTGTTTCAATGAAGTTTTACAGTTGCTAGCAAACAAAACAAGGCCCTATTTTTCTGCCTAAAACCACCAAACCTACGTACTAAGACCTTTTTCCTCCCTCGTGAGATTGCTTGCACACCTCAGCACTATGTCATTGACAGGAAATTACAAGGGTGTTTATTTTACTTTTCACTCCATAATTAGTCAACCATCTTCAGGAACAGCATTGTCTCTTTCAGAAATCAAAATCCATCCATTGCTTTCCAGATCTAAACCATAATTACTGGAGATATTTTTAGGCTTAAGTCTCATCTTCCTATTTAGCTTGACGATACCTTAATTACATCCTGACAAGGTGCAGGAATCAACAGCGGCAGGCAAAATTGTGGCATGGAGTTTAGTCCTATCTCAGGCGTATGTGGGTGTTCATGCTGCTGTGGTGAGGAATTGTGCCTTCCAGAGAGCCCCTCTCTGGCTTACACAGGGAAATAAAACCCCTTCTCTTCACCCTGCTCTCTGCCTTATGGAGCCCAGTGCAGGCAGACTGAGCACTTGCTTAGAAGACCACTGAAAGGATTACTTGTAGAATCTGTGAAATATGCTTCACTTTCTGCTCTCGTACATACTTGGCTCTGAAAAATATATTTTCACATATGAGCTAATGTCAAGACAGAATTCAAATATGCTCTTAAAAGGTAGGATTTCCACATTTTCAGTACCACACGTATGTTGTACAGCAGTCAAAAGCTGCCTCATGAATTTCAGAGTGTGGAAGATTGACAATAGATTTTCTTCTCTTTCCTGTCACTTCAGACTTGGGATAGTCTTTAATCTTCTGCCATCTTCTTTTCTGTCCCTCCATGACAGTCTCACACTGCAGTGGTTTTCTATCTGTGCTTAAGAGAAGTGGATGCTTAACCTTACTCTGACAAAGCTATTAATAATCAAGCGTGGCATTGCAGCTGTACCCTCTCCACCATTCCACTCTGGCATATTCTCAGTGCCTCCATGACCTGCTTTATCAAGAAATGAGATTCTTGTGCTAACTCCAGAGTGGACATCTGTGAGTGTGCTGCTGTTATTACCACAGGCTCCCTCTAACATGAATTACAGGCTGAGGTTTGCAGAAATTTGTTAAACATTAAGTATACGGGGCACTGGAGAGAGTAGATGGTGCATGTGACATAAATATTTATTGAAATATTTTCTCTGAGTTATAAGTGGAAATTAATTACATCAAACCCAAAGGAATAAGCTTTAATGGGAAGAAAATATTCACAGCTGGTTTTGCAGCAATAGATTATGAAGAGATAACTTGGGAAGATCCATTAATTCAGTCCAGCAATTAAAATAGGGATAGTCTCTAAAATATCAAGAACCATAAATCCACCGAGGCATTTTAGACAAGTGCCTTCTGAAGAAAAAAAGTGGAATAAATTTCAAACACATTGCTGCTAAAAATGCTGGAAGGGGAGCAGTGTAACACACTTCTGACAACATATAAGGTATACCTAAGAGAGAATTGTGGCTGGGCTGGGGAGAAAAGGGAAAGTCATGTCAGGACCTTGTTTGAATTTGAGTGGCTCACAGGACATGCACTGAGTTGTCTGCTTTTGGAAACACCCGATTAGGGCTTGCAAGAATAGTGGTTGAAAACCTCCTCTCGTGTTAGATAGCAATTGTGCAGCTCACAGGAGAGATTTTTACATGGAAACTGAAAGGAGTAATGTGGCTTTTGTGGCCGTCCCAATGAAAACGTAGGGCAAGAATGGGAAAAAGACTTCCTCCACTCACAGCTGGAGATGGAAATGGCCTCTCTCTAATCACACAAAGGACTGCACAACAGAAGGAAAGCTCGGCCCTCATTTCACATTGATGTTTCCCCAACCTGCCTTGTATCCTGTTATAATTTTGGGTAGAGAAACTGTCAGTAGAGTGCCATGGTCCTACTTTGAGACAAAGGGATTTTTTGATGGTAGCCTGATCTGACTTGGGTGAGATAAGGAAGGTACCACTGTACACCACTGAGGGATACCTGAATGAAACCTTTTGAGTTATTTGTAGCACAGAAGATGGGCCTGAGCTGCTTTGTATTCTGAGGTTACCACTGTGTGCAGGGCTGGAGGTAATTTTCTTCACAGTGGCTGGTGTGGGGCTATGTTCTAGATTTCTGCTGAACACAGGGTTGATAATAGAGAGATGCTTTTGCTATTCCTGAACAGGGCTTGCACAGAATCAAGTAGTTTTCCCTTGTACTGCCCCCACCAGTGAGTCCACTGGGGTGCACAGCAGGCTGGAACAGCAGACCCCAGCTGGCCCAAGGGATGTTCCACAGATGTGACATTGTGCTCAGCACAGAAAGCAGGGAGGACGAGGAGAAAAGGGGGTCAGAAATTCTCCCCCCTCTATAATACTGCTGCCTCACATTTTCATTCATGCAAATCTTTTTGCAAGCAGCTACAGGGCATATCTAGTACTTCCAAACTAATATTTTAATTTCTACATTTCACAGCTGGTTCCTCTGCCAGAATCATTTTGGCAAGCGTGGAAATTAATGCGAGACAAGCATTGCATCCAAATGCTAATGGATGATTAGCTCTGTTTTCCAGAAGCTTTTTTTTTTTTTAATTCTGAGTCACTATCAGGCTATTTCAAACACCTCATATAAGATATATTCCAGCTCAAGATCCTCTTTAACCATTTAAATACAAAAGGTCAGATTTTACTGTGAATGGAGGAGAGAGCTACGTCTCTTATACCCTGCCCCATCTCCTATCTACTAAAAATTTGCACTCTGCCTTAGTGATAACTGCTGTTGACTCCAAAAAGAAGTGATGAGAGCCAATGGCAGTGAAAATAAGTCACCAGAATTTGTTCAGTGAAGGAAAGGAAATTGTAATCTAAAAACAAATACCTGCAACAGAAAAGCAACAACTGGTGATTTTCAGTTTCCTTCTTTCTTATAATATTGAAGATCTTCACAAAAATATGTCAATCCTTAAAGCACCATATACTATATATAGTATATGTACTTCTTCAGTAGATACTTATCTGTATGCTCAGGAAAAGGAGCCACTTTCCAGAAGTTACTGATTGCATTCTTCCATCCCAAGACAGCACACCAATTCAATAGCAAGGCATGAAACAGAATCCTGCCTGCTTCCCAAAACTTCTCCAAGGTGGAATAATAGGAGGCAAAATAATAGTAATGATTAAAAAAGGAAAGGTGGGAGAACACTCTGAAGGAACACTTGAAGAATATTACCTGAAACCCACACATCTCAGCTAGTAGTTTGATAATGGTTGAGATCTCTCTTTCCCAGAAATTTTAGGAAAGTGTCTTTTCCATTATATGCTTTTTAATTGCAGTGCCACAAGCCTCAGTGCTCTGCATGAAGGCATTTCAAAGCTTACTATAAAACCAGAAGGAAGATGAATGAAGATGACATGGTGGGTGTTATAAAACCATATGCAAAATAAAGCCACGTGCACTCTCCTGCTTCAGATAATCCTCATTTCCTCTTCATTAGTGTCTGTGTGTGGCTGCACCGTTTTATCTTTAAATAGCTGAGAAATCTGCTAGTGGGCCTGAGTGGGGGCAGGAGCTGGTGCCCCCAGGCAGGGTGTCTAATTGCTCTGCCCCAGCTGAGGCTGCTGCTGGCAGTGGGAGCAGAGCTCCTGAGTGAAATGAGCAGTTGTTTATCACACAGGTAAACACAGAAGCCCCATGACCATGTGAGAACTTAAAGAACATACGAGGGTGGAAGTTCTGTATAGCTTTGTGCTCTTAGCATGGAACCCAACTGCAGCTGAGTGTTTTGCCCCAGGTGTTCTCATCTCCAAAGAGCTTCTGTGAGGACCTTGTATAGACAAAGGCTGTGTCCATGCACCCTGTGAACTGAAAGATGCACTGCAGCTGTCCATACAACATCTGTAAGCTGGAGAACAAACAGAAATCACCACACATTTCAGTGTCACTGCAATTACCAAAAACACCACTCCTTATAGTACTGCAGGAGCCTAGCACAGGCTGATATTTCCAGCTCCTTTCCAAAAAAGATACAATCCAATCCTCAAGCAGATGCCAAGATTTCTCTTCTCTTTGGTCTTCTCTAAAGAGACTGGGAACTACAGAAGCCCAGCCTTTAATCATCCCTGTAGAAGTTCTCCTTTCTTTAGTATGAGTTTAGACCTGCAGATTTAAGATGACTCTGAGGAAGGCAGATGTTTTCCTGAGCTTGTCTAGGGAAAGAAGTTCAGACCAGAATACCTTTCTGATTCCCAGTTTTACTATTTCAGATACAAGAAATGGAAAGCTAGAAGTTTCTTATTTTATTCCAAGGGTTTGTTCTAAACCCCTCAGAAGTGTTATTCAGGTATTTTTTTCTCTAACTGTGTAAGTATGCAAGCATGCAACTATGTGGAACAAACTAATTTTTTCTTAAATTACAGAGCTTTGTATGGTAATGATAAAGCTAATAATCCTACTGACTCATGGACAGATCTTTATTTCTGTCAGCTGCTATGTAATTTAGTAGAAAAACATCTATGATTACAGCAGCTCTATGATCTGGCTCTGGGAATACAGAGCTCATGAGAATGGATGAGTGTGCAGAAGTGCAGGTCCTTCTTCCTCTTCTTCCTGACACACAGGGATTAGAGATGGATTCAATGATTCTGATATCATGGCCACCTCCTCCAGCTTGCAGCAGACATTTAATAGGGATATTCTGTGATCTTTTTAACTGGCAATATGCAAATGTGGATAGTCATATTTTTAAAGTAGTTTTTTCTAGGTATATGGGAAGAATTACTATCAAATCCACCAAAATTAATTTTCCCAGTTAAAATCACTTCATTTACTATGAGAGTTTAAATAATTTCTCCATTTACTTCTTGAACAGTTTATTTGGGTAAGCTAAATCCTTCCAGACCCACACATCCACTCTGCACCTTTTTGTTTTTTTAGTTCCCTCAAAGTGCTTGAAGAATTCTGTGAGAGGAAATTATTTAGCTTTACTATTTCATACTGGATCTGGGAACTCAGTAAAACAGACTTCAACTGGGGAAAGACCTAAATCTGTCCAAAAATACATGTGATTAGGCAGAACATTCTCCCAAAGCAGCTGTGGGTTTGTGTGAATAAAAATAAATTGTCAAAGTAGTTGAATTAGATTTAAATTAGTTTGATTACATTTTTTTAAAGAATCAAGAGAACACCTAGGATTACAGCCTCAGTAAAGATGCATAATAGAGTTTCTGGTTGCCTGTTTACCAAGAGAAGTAATTTCAGGCTCAAGTGAAATAGTCACTTTTGAGCTTACTGGGTGATATCTGTCTAATTTGACAACAGGCCAGAGGTTCCAGAGCCAGAGTTCCTGTAGGTTTCATGAATACAGATGAAACTGAGAAATTTTAAGGGTGTGAACTCAAACCTTCCTTGTACAACAGAGAAAACAGACAGAGCTGCACTTTATTAAAGTCTACTGAGAGGAAAATGGCAGTAGCAAAGCTTACACACCAACATGCTGAAAAGTTAACCTTAAGATGGTAATAGAAAGATAAACAGACTTTTCTAATCTCAGCACTCACACAGCCAGACAGCCAGCTGTTTTCCAGACTGATTCCTAAGCACAAGAACCTGTACTATTCGTTCTTTTTCAAGTAATCTTGCTGCCTCAGAGCTCTACCTATTTATAAGCTAACAGCTGGGGCAGAGCTGCCCTGCAATTTGGAGAGCATGCATGAGCAGACAGATGCTGTGCACGTCTGCTGCAGCAGAAACAGAGGTCAGTCCCAAAAGGTTTGGTTAAAAATGATGGAAACCATCAGTGTCACCAAACTGCATCCATCACAAAGCTGTAATTTCTGTTGCCTCTAACAGTAGTCAGCAGTAGCTGGATGTTTTGTATGCTGAATTTAAATTCTGTGAATGGAAGGGTGAAATAATCCTTTTCAAGGGGAGAAAACTGATGGTCTTGGTTTAAAAATCTAATTTTGATTAGATTAGGCTCTAATGAGCCAGGAAGCAAGAAGGACTAGGGCCAGGATTGGCCTGGTGAAAAAAAGGAAGAGCTGAAGAAATTATCCACCTCAGTTAGATTTTAGTAATTTCATACTGTGTATAATGGTGCATATTTATCATACGACTGAGCTCAATCAAAACCTATCATCAGACCTGCATGCTTCATTCCTTAATTCTCACCCCATACTCTGAAAAGCAGAGAGAAGTTACAAAATGATCTGCTTTTAGTAAAGAATTTTTTATCAGAGGGGAAAAGGGACCTGTTTTTAATCTACAGATAACAGTTTCTGATCTACTAGATATAGTCCTGAAATCCCTTCACAGAAAGCTTTGAGTAGAGATTTATGAGGGAGAGTTTCATAAGGTGTGACAGTCATGGAGCTGCTGTTTTTCCCTGCTGCCCTGCCAAGTGCCACCTCCCCATTCCTCCTTCCCCCAATGCAGTCCAGAACTAAAAGCACCTAAGCCGGGAAGAGTACAAAATACAGCAGACCTGCCCCACTGTGTGAAAAACAGAACAAAAATGAGATACATGGTCTGAACTATTATGCATAGTAATATTTTAGTTAAAAAGAGTGGCAGGGGGAACATATTGGGTATTATAATGAAGTGGTAAGTATAATTAGAGTAGTAGAGGCAAGTAAGGAAGAACTAGCTCAGTTTAAAAACTCATAACCAAGTACTCTGTTGAAGATACTGGTATGATCTGACATCATACTGCTGATCTGACAGCCTGTATCTCGTTGTATAGTGCACAATTGACTCTCTCTATCCCCTGATAGCTGCACTTATGCCTTGGTAATACCTGCTCATCCTGACCCCCAGAGACCTGCAGCAGACCTTGAGTCTGATCAGTCTCTCACAGTCACTGCTATGGAGTATTTTCACTTGACATCTTTGTTTGGCAAAATCATTTGCATTTTTTAATTAGGTTTATCCACATTGACTTCCTCATCTTTCTCAAGTACTGAAAAATCCTGTAAAGCACCACAGAACAGTTTGCTGTGCACAGATAAGCAGAATGTATTTAAGTACTTATGACACTTTAATCTCATTTTGTGCTTCTACATGTCATACAAGTGTCTTTGAGAAAAATAATTGATTTTTATAGTAGTTTAGAGCAATGTTGTACCAAATAAAAGTATCTAGGTGTATTAAAGAAAACATTAAGCAAATACTCAACTGTCCCAGAAATCTGAGCATTCATTTAGTAATGTACCATCAATGTTTCGTTTTCTGTAAATCAAACGTCATCCTAATTTCCTGCTTCAGTTGCTTATAGGATTAAAGAATTTATCTGTTTGGCTTTCTAGACTGCAGGCAGTTGTATTTCTTGGCTTACCAAAACCAGCCTGAGCAGAGACCACCAAGACAATCAGAATTTGGGGCTGCAGGGAGACAGTCTTTCACCTTGGTTTCATTGTTAAATAGCTAGTCTTTTGAAACCATTAAATATTTTATATTCTTCGTGCATTTGGGACAGTGTTCTTAGCCAGTGATGGTTTCAGTCATTTTAAACAAAACCTTTTGGGACTGACCTCTGTTTCTGCTGAGTTATTTAGCACAGTCTGGCCTATAATTAATCACAACAGTTAAAACTTTATTGCATCATTGCATTTTGGCAATTTAAAGTTTCAACAGTTTCCATGAAATCTTTTCCCTGGAAGTGTCTAAAATTCGGAAGTAGTGTTTTATGAAGTTTTGTCTTTTTCTTTCTGGAGCAGCCTGGTGCCTGATGCACTTTTGCAGACTGTGCTTGAATTTCAGTAAGAGGCCCACCCTGCTGAGCAGGAGGTCAGAGGGGGAAGGAAAAGGATAAGGTGCAGGACTGGCCTCTGAGAAACCCACAAACTTGTTTCAGGTTACTACTTGTTATTTTGCTCATGAACAAATTTTCCTTTAAAATACCATCTCCTGCAATGTTCTGATCGAACCATAATTTTTCCATACCAACAATTTTCAAACACAGGAAATGAAAAAAGTTGGGATTAACTTGAACAAAACTAAATTATTGTATCAATTATGGTTTATTGGTTCATATTTATCATTTTTTTTATTTGGACTGGCCTTGAAATCAAATCTGTTAACTGTCACAGTTATCTAGTACTCTGAGATTCTATTTAACATTTAAATGGATACAGAAAGAAAGAAAATAAATAAGCAGAATAAGACCTATCCAAAAAAATTAAGAAGATTAATGCAGTCATATGAGGTTTTACAGAAATGTTCATTAACTTTAGTTTTGCACAAGCAGTAATGCTTTCTATTCACTCTGCAGTAAAAACACCTTTTAATACCAGTCTAGAAATAAAAGTGGTGACAGAAAAAAAATTAACTTTGTAATCATGAGAGTCAAGCAAAGAGTAGAGACATTAGGCTGGCTATTTCTCCTGGCCCTGATGGGTGCAAAGTCATTTCTGTGAAGGAAGTCTACACCCAACATGTGCATAGTCATTGGGGCAAGCAGAGTGGTTGAGAACAAGATTCCCTGCAAATGCAGTGAATTTGCCCAAGAGCCCAAATGTCTGAAGATACAACGTAGGGAGACTTCTGCTCTCCAAAGCCTGAGTCACAGGGAAAACCTGACAGCAGCTTTTCAGCACACGAATCAGAACTGTATTGTAGAATTTATACTGAGAGTTGGAGCCATAGAGGCCTCAAGTCTCAGTTCTGAAAGTTGCCTTTTAGTAAGTAATTGTGGTGAAGTGACCAAGCTTCTAAAAAATGTTTGCCATCAGCCTCCTTTCACACAAGTCCTACCAGACCTAGAATATAAAAAAATTCCTAGGATCTTCAAAATTATTTGTTTGTTTCCTTATTAGCTAAGGGATTATCTTATGTGACATTTTAGAACATTTATTTAGAAATCATCGTTTCACAGCTATTTGGGTTTTTAAAAAATTTTCTAAAAAAAATTGTACTTGAAACTCTATTGGGATTACAAGATTTAAGAAATTGCAATTTTAAAGAACAGAGAAGTCAATGATTAGGGGACCTTACAGACAGTACACATATATACACTATCAAATATATATGTATATATACACACACATTTATATCTATATAGCACAAGAAGTCTAAGAGCTTTTATTTAGCCATCACATTAGCACAAATAAGACAGGTGAAAATAAATGCAAAGTTCTATTTAAGAGCTTTGCAGATCAGCATTTTGCTAACCATCAAAACAAATGCTCCTGTCACACAAACTGGCTGTATGGATACAATCTGCTGGAAAAGGCATTTTATGCCATCCTGATATAAGTCAAAAATATATGAGTGATTCTGGTCATTTTCAAAGAGACAAAGCTCACAGCAAATTTCTGGACAAAATCTGTCACGTTTCCACTCCTTTGATATTTTCTGTGGGCTACAGTTTACTTTGGCTCACAAGTTCAGGCTAAACCAATATTTTTTCCTTGGGCTTTTGCTGACCTCAGCTCCTGAGGGAGCCCATCATGCAGCTGTAGGTTCTCTGAAATAGTCACCATTCCAGTGAGCAATGCCTTGGAGCAACTCTATTCTGTTATTGTGCTGTGGGGAAATTACTGTGATCTAATCTTCCTAAAGCCAGGAGACTCAGACTTAAGTCTAATAGAAGTTTAGAGCAAGTGTATTGTTTCTCTACTTTGCAGAAATGAAATTAGGATGAGAATAGGTTCAGAATTCCAAATCTGCCATCCTATCACAGAGTTATTGCTAAGAGCAGAAATTATTGTGGTTAAAGATTCCATTAAATCCTTAAAACAACTGTCACAGCAATCACAGTTGATGTAAAATTCAATCACCCTCTTCACAAACTGTACCTTCACAGTCCTACATTTAAAAAGGGATAAAGTGTTTAGAATAATAGTGTATAAGAAACAACACACACCCTGAAAATAAACAATACTTGCTCAAAATATGGAGGGGAAACAACATGGAAGTAAAATGCCAAGCCTTTAGTATTTCAAAGGGTAATGCTAAATAATAATCAGAACATCACTGCACTGGTGTAAGGTGCATGTCCCTCACAAGCAGCAAGGCAAGATGCAAAGAAGCCCAGCAAGGTGCATGTTAATTTAAAAGTGGCATTGGGAGAGCTGCATACCTGGTCACCCCAACCAGGACAGAGAGGACACAGCTGGCTGTCCTGACATACAGCTGCCTTCTGCTCCTGCCTCTGCACTCTGGTCAGCAACAGATGGGAACATTTAAAGGGAACAAAATCACTGCTGAGAGCATGGGGGAGGCTCTGACTGTGAGGGGCAGCACAGTCTGATCCTGCCTTTCCTGCTGTGGAGCTGCAGTGGCTGCTGCAGTTCTCTGCTGTGAGAACTGCATTCCTACCAGCACTTTAATTGTTTTTTTACATAAAACTATCTTCAGTCCTGGGCTCAGCAGTTGCTCACCTCCTGATATCCCACAGCTGTATCCTACATATCCTCAGGTTTAGGCATTTACACTGTTTTAACTTGGCACCCAGGAACTGCCTGCTCAGAACTACTTTCTCCTGAGGTCTCTTCTGGGGCTAATTACCTTTTTCAATTCTGTTTGTTGTTTATTACTATTAAACATGAGTTTTATGGGCAGATACCAGAGCAGTCTCAAACCAGTTGTTCCCTCTAAGTGTCTCGAGGGGTGTCTGGATTGGCACCTGGCAGGCATTGACTCAGTGATGTGTCAGGAAGAGGATGGTAAAAGCAGAACAGCACAGACCTGGGAGATAAAGATTTCTCTATAAGCTCATTTTCTAGACAGCATTTACATCCTGACATACCAACCAGGACAGCACAGAACATGGAGAGTTCTACACAGTTGTGCTGCAAATCCAAGCATCTACACAGACATTTAGCCTCTGCTGAGGTGTCTGGCACCAAACCCAGCCTGCTGCTCTCACCTGGGCCAAAGCTGAGGATCAGAGGGATAGGTGCTGTGGTGGAATGACAGGGATGGAGCAGTTTGTGTCACCTGCATGTAGTCCTGCTACCACTTTGATAGTCTATTTAACTGTGTTGTCCTAATCCAGCTATTGATGGATTAGGAATTAAGAAACTGGGTTTGGGAGTGTCCTTTAGGTTACAAAGTCATAGGCTTGAATGTTGGAAAATGGCAGATACACAGTGCTCTGATTCTACATAATTTGCATCCCTTTTTGAAGGCTTTCTGTTCACTGAATCAGGCAGCAATACTGCATTGCATAAATGTGGGCATATGAGGTAAAATTCAGGTTGCACAAGCCATCTGTATATAGTTCTCATTTTCAAGACTTGTCTCTTCAGTTTAACTTCCTTTCTTTTAAAATAGATATTGAAATTTTGGGGAGGGTGGTATAATGTAGATGTATTGGATTTTATGGGGAAAAAAAGCCCACCTCCTGCAGCACTTCAAACAAGTGCTGACCACAGTCCTTCACAGCACAGAACACAGGACTGTGGCTCTCACTTTGCTTACCAGGTTAACTTTATCCTGCAGCCATTTGTCAGTGAGGAAAATACACTGTGTTTACATAACATCCTTAATACTTAATAAAAAATAATTTCTTAATATGTAGTTCTTTTAAGAAGTAAGGTGTCTACATAATTTCTACACCAACTCAAGAGCAGATTTCAGGACTTCGCTGATGTGTGGAATTTACCCCATGCCCCTCTTAACAGTCGTAGAAATTATCATGCAAAATACGGAAGAAAAAGCAAAAACAAAGTTTCTCTATTTGCTTTTTATATGATCCTGGAAAGTAAAAACTTCTTCAAGAGCTCAGCAAGTTAGTGATAATAATCTGCCTGGAACTATCCTAGTAAGAAATGCTCAGAGTTTTTGATGGGAGGAAGGTTGGGGGCCAGACCCAAGTCTGTGCTATTGATGTACAAGAGTCTGCATAGTGCAAGAGTTGCTGTTCACAGTGTGCCTCTGCTTTACATGGTTTAGGGACATGCAGCATCCTGCTCTGTTCTACCTTTCAGTGAGTGGTACATGCTCACCAAAAGAGCAGTAATTTTCTCTCTTGAGCAATTGGGATTTCTAAACTTGGAATAACTACTTAATCAAAAGTAGATACTGGCATCTACCCGGGAAGTTGTGGGTGACTATCTCACTGTGTAAAGCCTGAATTTGGGTGGTGGGTTATTTCCTTTTTGTATTATGCAACACCATTTAAATTTTGTTGTTTTCTCCCTCCAAAGTAAGTATTTCCGGGGACAGGAAAAAAAAAGGCAGTATCTTGAAGTCTCTGTATGGTTTCCAGATAGCAGATAAGTGGAAAGCAGACACACTTTGGAACTGAAAATGTGTTTGTGGGAAGTCAGGGATGTGAAGTATAAAGAAGTGGCTGGGAAAGGACTACTGACATTTAAAGACACTGTGGTGAGGAGAAGGTTGGGTTACAGATAAACTAAGCTGCATCTGATACAAAGAAAAAAAAAATCATAATTAAATTGAGGTTAGCAAATCCTGACCTGACTGTGGCTCTTTCTTCATAATTTATGTAGTATTTCCAGCCTAAAGTTTATTAATTGTTCTCTAGTATTGTTTTGCCTTATTTCAATGCAGGTGTCCCTGATAATTACTGGAAGTTAATCAAGCAATGCAAGCTAATGAGAGCTTAAAACTTGTATTACATAAACAGTAAATTGGGAGAGATTTTTCATAATAGATCATTTTCTCTTTGAGCACCACTGGTGAAGTATCTCCAACAAAAATATCCTCCCAGTGAACTTCCTAGAAGGAAACAGTAGTGCAGAGCAGGCCAGGATGGAACTGTAGAGGTAATTTATGGTTACAGTACCTCCCCATCTAGTCCTGCCTCCTGCTCACAGCAAAGGGAAAAAGTAAATGAGTTTGTCAATGTCTTTCACCACTGTGAAACTGTTTTTGTTTAAAAATTGCCTATAATTAAAACAGCTAAATCCACAGAATGAGAAATGCTAAAAGACTGTATTGGCAGTTTAATAAATCAATGTCAATGGAATTTGACAAGTGTGTTTGGAAACTAGATCAGTACTGCCGCCGGTTTTATGTGCCAGTTCATTAGGTTCTGAAAATCAATTAAAAAATAAAAAAAAAGAAGGGTAATGTGACTTAGAATACCAGATATTCCTGCTTGTACTGAGGTTTCTTCTGTTGAGGCATTAGTGAGTTATGTGCCATGCACACCTGAACCAGAGGTGATGATTGTTTGGTTGCTTGGAGAGGGCCTGGCCTTAGGATGGCAGTCAGTGCCACTGTTCAGTGCCAGCGTTCATCACAGCAAAGTCATGAGCCTTCATCCCATGGAGGCAGCCCAGGGCAAAGCAAGGCTTAGCAGAGAATTGGGGGTTTGGCTGGGACGTCCCTGAGAACACAACTGCTCCTGTGCAGCTTTTTCACAACCCTCCTCAAAAACAGCCTTACCTTCAACATGGGGTTACCCTGCTGGAGAGGACTTGAAACTGGCCCCACACCTTCCCACACTCCTCCCCTGGTGCCAAATTAAAGGTCCCCTAAGCAAACACATTTCCATGCACCTTACTCATTACTCAGACTCATTACTCCTATCTCAAATTGCTGTGGGCAAGTTCCTGTGCCAATCAAGAGTGGGACTTTCTGATGCTTTTTGGTAAACACCTATTGTTGATATGTGAAATGCCTACACATGAAAACCAAGTACAAAGTAAGAGAAGTGTTTGTCTAATCAACTGTAACAAGTTTAGGACATTACATAACCACCATACTATGTTGCTAGAGGGTATTTTTACTATTTTGTAGCTTAGACATTTTTATAACTATTTCTTAATTCAGCAGATGACAGTGGCATATCCTGATTGTTGTCATTATCAGGCAAAGAAATATTTTTGCTAAAATTGTGAAAGGGCTGGAAAATATGTTTGTAAGTTCATGTAACGATGACATTAAACTATTTAAAAGGGCAAAAAGCTTTCTTCTTCACTGGGTGTTTTTTTGGTTTATAATGGGAGCACTGGCTGGATCTTTCCATCTGCTGTGCTGGCTGTTACTGCAGATGGTCATAATCTGTACATATGGCATGTGCATATATAAACTGAAATCAGGGTTGTCTTGGTGTAAAAGCAGGCACACAACAGGAGCTTGGGTGCCTAACACAACGTTGGTGAAGGGGATAATTTGGAGTATTTTCATTTTCTATGGGATACTTACATGGAATTAGGGGAAGTATTTCCTCTTCAGTGAAAAAGAAACAAAAATTTTAAAAATTCACTCAGCTCTTTTATGTTAAATTTTGGATCTGCAATTTATTTGGAATCAGGTGTTGGCTTCAGCTGTGCCTTGAATTTGTGTTTGTTAAGTTTTGGGTTAAATGAGGACAACACCAAATTCTCATCAGCTTCACAGCCAGCCTAGTTTTGGTGTTCCTGCTTCTAACTCAGAGCTGGAGGAGGAATTTTCTCAGAAGAAAATGGCCTTCCAGTAAGCATATAATAAAATAAAAGTCTTCAGAAATTCAATGGTCTTTAGATCTGAAGTTTCTGTTTAAGTAAACCTTACTACCATTAAATAGTCAGTGAAACTCATAATAATCAAAGAAGTGGCAAAACCTCTGGTAATCAAAAGTAGAACTTGCTGGTGAATCAGGTGTTCACCAGGCAGTTAAGCTGTTCTGCACCTGTGGTGCCCAGGTAGCAGTGCTGAAAACTTCCTGTTGAATATTGGCTTACAAACAAAGTTTTAAAAAATTACTTTAATGAAGTTTTAGACTTCCCATAGACATTCTGGAAAGTTAGGAAAAATACTCCAATATTTGTGTGGTGTGCAGAAAAACTCTAAAAGCAACTCATAGTTGCACTTACGAAATATTTATCAAAAAGTACCTGAAAAGTAGTCATCATTGGAAAAGCAAGACATGAAGAATTTATCAGATATATAATCAAATGTATTTTTAATCTTTCCTCTCTCTACCTTTACTAATTTCCTCTTATTACAGTTTATTTGCAACATTTGTTCATTCATCACATGAGCCAATTGTCAGCACAGATAAAGTCATGACTCTTATTCCTTTTTTCCTCCTTTTTTAACACCTACTCTGCTGTTCTCTTTATTAACCTTTCCATGTTTCTTGTATGAGGAGAAGGTTTCACAGATTCAGCTACAAGGCTAGAAAATGAAAATGTAGTGACTTTAAAAGGGTTTCTGCCACTCTAATACAACTTCATCAAGTGCTTTGTCTTTTTCTCTCTCATTACAGGTTTGTTTTGTGAATTTAGATGCCAACAGAGATGACTGCAGCGATGAGCAAGTGAAACAGGTAACTGGTTAGGTCTTAAAAACATGCACAATGGATCTATTCAGGCCCACTAGGACTCTCCAGTGAAAATACAGATTAAAATTCTATGAACAAATCAAAGCTGACCCTGGATTTTTAAGCATTACAGAGAGCAATGCATAAGGTATCTGAAATTTTCTCGACACTGGACTCTGTTACATAGCATTTCTTATGCCCATCCCAGAAATTTGTAATGGATTGATTCAGTCTGAATTCACAGATAGTAGATTTCTTGCTTTGGTCAGAGAAGTGAACATGGACACGTCATCCATCATTTTTTTTTTTTAATTTGGCATAATACTACATAAAAAGAGTTTCTGATATCCTGCTCTGCCACCAGTTTCTGATTTCTTTCTCTGTCCTACTGCCAAAAAGCCTCTGAAAATCTTCCACTCGTGTAGGTCTTGTTCAGCTGAGCTGTCTTACTCAAACTCCACATAGGTACATTATGTGCTCTTGAGGAGGGGGTCTAGATAAAACAGAACTAAAGGTGTGTTTGATCTGTTTAACTGAAAGTTACAAGGGTAGGAAAAAAGACATTTTTAAAAAGCAATAGAAAACCTTGGTAATTTTACAAGCACTGAGGTGAGCTACATCATGATATGGTATTTTACATTACAGAAAAAAACCCTTAAATCTACAGAAGTCATGTTTTAAAGAAAGGGTCTGGTGTCAGTTTTGTGCTTACATCTTCCTTTATCAGTTCTTTTTCATCATCCTGGCTCAGTGCCCATGTTTGACACAGCAATACAGAAGCAATATGTAGTGAGTGAACACAGGTAGGATCTCCTGACAGTACCCAGTGAGGTCCATGGTTAAACCATTACAGTCAATTTGCTGCAAGCTCTTTCAGCTCATAGAACAACCAGTGCTGGCACCTTGATGCCTCCTGCAAGTCATTTGTTAGCAGGAACAGTTTTTCTATGCTGTTTTCTGTGTCCTGGATCTGTGAAAATTCAGTTGTCAAAAATAAATATGGCATCTTGCAGCAAAATGATTTTTCTATTGAATCAGCAGGTTAACTGTGCAGAACAACTTTGAGAGGTTTTACTGTACTGAAGCCACAGAAGCACAGGTTGTTTTCTAAAATGTGGTGGTTTTATTGTTGTTTACAGTGTTTGTTGAGGAACAAAAGCTATAAGAGGAAACACCAAAAATTTCTCCCCTCAATCTTATAACTAGACATCTGTTCTCAGTTTTCAGTGTAGGTAATAAAAATTCCCTGCTAGCACAGGTGCTGTGCATTCTTTTCCAAGAGAAAACCCCCTCATCCCAGTTTTTGTGTATAATAAGTAGGTTTTGTAAATTAGCATTGAGCAGCATGGAATTTTATACAGTACACTGATGTGGTGAAAGCATTTCTTAGAAGAATTTTGAGGATGTTAGCACAGCTGTTGTGCATATGAAATATATAACTATTTACTAGCAGGTACTTGATTTACTGATAGGTTCTGTTAGGATTTTGTATTACTGATTGAACCTTGGAATGGGTTAATTTGGGGGTTTTGTAGAAAATAATTGTGCTTCCAGACTTCTTTTTTTCTGAAGAAAAGGTAAAGGAATGAAGAAGTGAAGTAAAAGATATATGAAATGCCATAACTTCCTACCTAAAGAATCTGATAAAATGGGGCAATTTAGGCAGTAGAAAAATAGAGATACTTCACGAAGTGTTTGTGATAACAGAAAGGTTATAAATTTTTTTAAAAAAAGGAAAAGGATGAGAACTTTTTTATGCTATAGTGAAACATCAAACTGAATTGAAGCACTGAATTCAGTTATGTCACATAAAATACTTAGCCTCCTCTGAAGATAAGTTCCCTGAAAAGTGAATGGTTTCCCAGTATCGATTTAGCTTTTCTAAGTGAGAAAGTTTTATTATATCTAATTCAATCCAAGGAAAATACCAGTACTGCAAGCTTAATATTTTGAAGACGAACAGGAAAAAAACCTGAAGTATTTTTGCCTTAGTAACTAAAGCAGATGGCTTGGTGCCCAAATCTGCACTCCCTGAAGGGCTTTGCCACGTGTCCTGCACTGACACATGGCCTTGGTGGTGCAGAACATGGGGGTGATATTTTCTCTGCTCCTGCTCTAAGGGGTCAGCCTTGGTTCTCTGCTCACAGAACAAGGACACCAAGATCCTTGGCAGAGAGAACTGCACTCTCAGAGTAGGTTTTGTCTTTTTGGCCTGGCCTTTGTACACAAGGGAGCACAAATGTCCCCACATGTGCTGGGGGCAATACAGATCTCCTGTACAGCATCCCTGATGCTGTGACTATTACTGCTTTTGCCTCTAACAAATACATAACACATAGGAAGTATCATTACAAATGGAAGGTCATGAAGGTACGCAGTGTAACAGAAAGAAAGACATGTTTCATGTATCTCCAGTATTTTTGCTGTTCCATGTTTAGCATTGCCTCGATTTGGTTGGCAATTTCCAGGTATCTTCCACTGCTTTCTTGCTAGTCAGATGCCTGGAGGAAAACAGGAAGATTTGCCCTGTTCTCATTACTGAAGCTTTTTTGTTTCAGACTGTGAGGGAGACACTGTTTTCACGGTCTAAGGAACTCATATGTAATAGGAAGTATTTAGATGCACCAATCCATTCAAGGTTTTTAGCATGAGACAATGTGAGGATGGCAGATTGTCCTGCTGGACACTTCAGCAAAGGTTTATACTGTCATTCTTGTCTTGTATGGCATCTCAAAAGAAAGAATGTGCATTTTCATGCTGCCAGTTCTATTCTTAATCTACCTGAAGTAATACTTTCAAGTGGGCTTTCTAAAAGGATGCCTATAAGTGATATTTCATTTTAATATTTACGAGTATAGCTGTGCAACTCAGACTTCATTACCTGAGAGCAAAATCTCTGTTTCATACTACAGAAGTTGATCAGTGTCTCGCCCAACCTCCCCAAACTCATCAGTTCGATGAACGTACAGCCCCCGAAGGAAAATGAGATAGTCCTGCTGAGTGGATTGACATCAGGAAACCTTCAGGCCGATTATGAAGTTCCCCAGGTAGGGGTCAAACTCATCTTTAAGATCACATCATGCCTGTGAAGGATGGAATTCAGAAAATGGGGAAAAGAAACCTGAAAGCAAAGACCTGAGGTCAATTTTAGATGAGTGGGAGTTTGCAAACATACAAACAACAGCCTTTGTCAGACAGATTTAAGCGTGTGGTGCATGGTGAGGGGACACAAACCATATAATACACGACAGGTAAGGGACCTGCGATTCCCTCTGGATCCTGCAGATGGCTGGGCTGCAGCTGGTAATGCTTTAAGCCACATTAGCACTTGATCCTTCAGGGGAGGCAGGCACTGGGGGCAGAGACGACTGATTTGTAAGCCCAGATTTCAAGAGCAGAAGAAGGGGAAAGGAAAGAGGAAACACTTCTGTGCATAGAGCTGGGCCATGGCATAGTTCCTACAGTCTCCCTTTCCAGTGGTCTTACCACTTCCCACTTTCATTCCCAATCCGTCTTCACCTCTCAACTTCATTAAAACTGCAGAGTTACCCTGGAGTACAAAACTGTCTCAACAAACTTAAAATGTGAACACGTATTTCCAAGTTTTTCTGTTGCAGATAAGAAAAGCAGGAAACTTTCTTTCACTGAAATTACCTTGTGTACAAAAGCCCTCCTGAAGCAGACACTGTGACAGCTGTATTGCAAAGATCACTGAATTTTATGGTGTACCAATAAGCTCATCATTAAAGAGAGCACTTAGCTGGTTATTGAGCTTTCTTGCCCCTCATGACTAATGGCTGAATTTAGAAATGTTTAACAAATGAAAGCACAAGGCTGTGGTGGGAGCAATGTTGCCCCCAACCCCATACCCAAGATGTTACAATACACACAGGGGTGGTCTGGGACCCAAACAAGGTGACTGAAATACCAAAGTCACCCTTGTCACCACAAGCCTACAGACACTGAGACTGGAAGCCCTCTCTCAGTAGAGAGCAGAGCCACAGAGTAGAGACTAGAGACAAACAGGAACTGAATAAATTTCTGTTGACTAAAGCTTTGCATTGAGAGTGGATGAGATTTATTGGCCAGATATGCCACATATAAGCCATCCTATTGTTGGCTTTCAGAGAAATTCATTTGTAAGGTAACTAGCAGAGTTTTTGTAAAAGGATTTTTATGCCACTCTCCCTCAAGCCATTTTCACAAGTACAACCCCACAAACTGGGGACTGGGGAAGGAGCAGAGGAATATCTGATCTAAGGCTGCATCTGTTTTTTATAACATTTTTCACAATATGGTGCATGCTCAAGCCTGCTTCAATTTCATAGCAGCTATCTAATCTACCTTTTCTGTTTTTACACAAATTTGTCTGGTTTTCTGTTCAGACACACTTTTTTAGGTGGAAAGGAAGAGCAAGCTAATAAACATGTTAACCAGCATAACACTCATCCCCCTCTCTTTATTAGGAGATATTTGGTTTGCATTCACTGTCAAAGACAAAGTGTCCAGGATGGGGTCACCTTATGTATGTTAGATACTGTGCAAATGCCCAGGGGGTCGAGGGCATCCTTTGCACAGCCTAAAACTTCTGCCTCAATCCAATCCGAAGCTGGTCCCACCCATGCTGGCTCTTTCCTGGGAGCCCGAGTTCAAAGCACAACATCACAAGCTGCAAAAGCTTGGCTTTGGTTCAGGGTACATCCATACAACAAGCATGGTCCCATGCAGAGACATTGACTCAGCTCTGTTGTATAAACGTCTGACTGTTTTAATATCAGTAAAATGAGGATAACAAGAGTTTCTTCCTCTCAGTTTTTGTCCAACTTTCAGCTTAATTGTGCAGCTTCTCTAGAGAAAGCAGTTTTATATGAAGGCTGAGCACACAGTGCACTGGACCCCCATTTCCAGTAGGAGGTTGCATCAGCCTGAAATAATGGGGCTTTGGACAAAGAAGGAATGAGAGGAAGAGCATCAAAGAAACAAAATAAAACACTATTTAAAAATGGTCTGTTGGAACATCTAAAGGTGACCTGCTCTTCACAATCTTACCAACCAGTATTTACAGGCTGTCTTCAAACAAGCATTGCAACAGAAATGACCCTGGAAAGGAATTCATGCCCATAAAAAATTCCCTCCTGTGAGGTGATACCAGGTAGTGTCAGGCCATTAATTACAGCATGTCAGATGACTACATCAAGTAAGTCTCTTTCATTAAAACAAGTTGATTGAAAACAAACAACTTGGCAATTTCAACAAAATTGCCAAGTATCCCTTGTGATACAACTGGGTTCTCTACTAAAACCTGTATAACAAAATGTATAACAAAAGCTGTCAGTCCAAGAAATCTTATTTTGGCATACGTGTAACTGCACGCTGTTACTAAGAATGAAATGACAAATCATATTGCATCTTTGCAACAGAACATTCCCGAGATATTTATAGAGAGGGAAGCTTAAAAAAGGTTTCATTTTTTTAATTGAATAACTGAGATTCTTTTCCCCTCTAGTGTCCTTGGCTGGCAGATGTCTGCTTGGTTCAGTGTGCGAGGGGGGACAGGAGGAACAGCGCAAGCTGCATCATTTTTGAGATAAACAAGTTTCTGATTGGACTTGAGCTCGTTCAGGAGAGGCAGCTGCAGATAGAAACTCGCGTCCTAAAGCCTGAGGATGACACAAACTGCTCTGTGTCCTCAATAGAAGAAGATTTCCTCACGGCCTCCGAGCACCTCGAGGATGACAACGAGGCTGATGAATATAAAGCTGGTAAAAGCAGGGGCACTGAGCATAATTCTGCTGTTGTTCACACTGCAAAACTGACAGCCATGATTAAAGAGACAGGGGCTTCATGGTTGGGTGCATGAAGCCATTTATTGATATACACAGCCAAGGGTATATACTTTTTCAGCTTTAGCTAAAAATAGCACAACCATAATGTTTATATAACTAACATTGCTTCATCAGAGCCTCCTACTGACAAGTCCAGGCATGTAAGGGGTTCTCTCAAAAATGCACATCTAGCACATGGTACAAGCACTCTCTTATCTCTTGTATTCCTTCCTCAGGTTTTTGCTTTCTCTTGCCAAGGCTTACGGCCTACTTTGGCTAACACATCCTTCAACTGCAATGGGCTGAGCAGTGCTCTGACTCCTGCTCTCTGGTTGTATTCCCACACAAAACTACAGCTATAGCAATGCTCACAGAAATTGCACTCGATGTTAATTCATGCATATGTAATTTAGAAAATGCACAGCCATTCATATTTTAAAGTTTTTGTTGGTGACAAGGTACATGGCTGTGCAGTACTTTCACAGAGCAATAATGGAGTATGAAGTTGTGCAGCTCAGTTCTTTTAAAAGTCACAAGTTACTCTGCAAAAACTAAATTTTTTCTTTTTTCTCAACAGGTCATGAAAAATTAAATGTTTCAGAAGCATCTTCAGATGTGAAAAAAAATAAAGGAAAGGGATTTGAAAACATTCACTATAGAAAAGCCAGGCTGCCGTTCATTCTTGAAGGGAACTGCATTAATAAAGATAATGCAGCTACTCAGGTCTCTGAAACTGTGAATGTTGTGGCTGAAGATGGCATCTCACAACCTGAAGATAAGTCAGACCAGGAAATACTGTGGCAGAAGGAATTAGCTGGGAAAGGTACTTCATCATTTAGTACTACTAATTTGACTAGTGGGGTTGAAAACTCAGCACTCATGTTAGAAGATGTATCTGTAACCAAAATGGCTAAAGAGGAGCTGGAGCCTCAGGGTGACCCCACAACAAAACACAGCAGCAAGACAGACAGGGAAGATTGTGCAGGTATCAGGAAAACTGATCGTCCCTCCCAGAATGAGCAGGGGACCACAGGTCAGTACGCCACAAATTTAGCAGAATCTGTTCTGCAGGATGCATTCATTAGACTGTCACAGTCTCGACCCAGTTTCAGTGAGGAGGCTGCAGTCAGCATCTCTGTAGGAAGCTCCTGTAAGTCAGAAGATGTATCTGCTTCCCGATCATGGAATGAGCTTCCAAAGATTGTCATAGTGCAAAGTCCAGACAGCTCTGAGAATGTACCTGACTGGCCAGGGTCTGCCTTCCCCAGCCTGAGCCACTGGGCTGAGGCAGAAAGCTCTGCTGAAGTTTCAGACTCCTTTGAGGAAGAACAGTCAAACGGACATGAACAAAGTGCACTGGAAGTGGCTCTGGCTTGTGCTGCCACTGTCATTGGAACCATTTCCAGTCCCCACGCTGCAGAAAAATTCCGCCGGGACCAGGAAGTCCCAGACTCGAGAAGTGGAGTGGTTGCTGATGGAGAGGTGCACGCAGCATCCTCCCAGCTCCTTGACGACTGTGCTGGCACAGAATACTCGTTCCCATCTGCGCTCTGTGGCATGACTCAAGTAGCAAGTGCTGTAGCCATCTGTGGCCTGGGGGAAATGAAGGAGGAGAAGTACCCTGCAACTTCCAGTGGACTTCTGTCTGCTGCTCAGGCCTCTGCAGCCGTTACTCTGCATTGCAGCTTGGCTGTAGGAAGCAGCGTGGAGAAGCTGAATGCCGGCATTGCGGAGGCCCTTCTCAAAGAGGCATCCGTAATTCTGACAAAACCCAACACGTACAAAAACGTAGGGCATTTTATGGAATCCATAAACAGGAAAATTATTGAAACAGCAGCAAGACCACATATTCCACATGCTGATGGAGCAATCAGGAATGAACTTGCGCAAAACTTATCCAATATTATTCTACGACATGCTATGGAAGAGGTTAGGAAGAAGAGACAGCTACAAGCCCATTCAGAGGATGACTCTAGTACACAAGATATTTTCACAGAGACTGCAAATGAGTTGCTTTTTAATATAATATATTTCACTTGCAAGAAGATGAACGACATAAGGCAAGTTGAAGAGTGTTCTCCTCTCTTTTCTGAGGGCACAAAATCAGAGAAAGTAACAAGAGCAGAAGGATGGCCAACACTGTCAACAGCTTGTGAAACTTCACACAGCCCCCTTGATCCTTCTGCTGCTAAGCCATTTGGTACATCCTTCAGCACCAGTGCTAGCAAAGATCTTGAAAAGGTCACAAGCACTTGCAAGAGTAGTATCAAAGATGTAAATAGCAATGAAGGTTCCACACTGAATTCAGAACCAAGTGGAGATACGGAGCATAACACACTTGGTGCAAAAACATCTCCCAAGAAGAGATACCTGAAAAGAACAGCACGAGACTGTTACAAATCCCCAAAGAGTAACAATCATCATCAGAAGAAAGACTACAGATCATTTTCAGACAGAGAAAATACCTTTGCAAACAGTGAATGCAGGCACGGTGTTCAAGAACAGCTGTCTTCCAGTGCCACCATAAATACAGAAAACCAAGCCAAGATTAAGTGTGATTCTGTGCTAAATAATGATGTTCAGCTTAGCTTGTCTTTGTTAGGGAGCCATGTCTTGCTTCCTCCTCAGCCTGTACTACAGGTGAAAAATTCAAGGGACAAATATTGTATAACAGATTTTGCAGAAGAATTGGCAGAAACAGTTGTCTCTATGGCAACAGAAATAGCTGCCATTTGTCTAGAAAATTCAAATGGCAAGCAACCCTGGTTCTGTGCATGGAAGAGAGGCAATGAATATCTGGTGACCCAGAGTTTATCGTGCAGAACCATGAAAAGGAAGAAGGAAACCCATACCACTGGTTCTGTGGTTCGGAAGCACAGGGCACCTCGGCTTAGTGAGATCAAAAGAAAAACCGATGAGCACCCTGAGCTGAAGGAAAAATTGATGAATCGGGTTGTAGATGAATCCATAAACCTTGAGGACACACCAGATTCAGTCAACCTCTTTGCGAATGAAGTGGCTGCCAAGATCATGAACCTCACTGAACTCTCTGTGGTTGATAGCATCTGGCAAGGTCCAAACCACCCCAGGAACAGACTGCACTGTGAAAGGTGGAGCAGAGCCAAGGCCTCAAGCTGTGAGAGCATACCAGAGGAAGACTCAGATTCCAAAGCCTCTTTCAATACCCTAGGCCTCATGAACAGCTTTGGTCACTCTCTGAGCCAGACAAGTTCTGTTTCAAAGCAATCTAGTTGTGAAAGCATTACAGATGAATTTTCAAGATTTATGGTGAACCAGATGGAAAATGAAGGAAGAGGTTTTGATTTATTGCTGGATTATTATGCAGGGAAAAATGCGAATAATATCTTAACTTCTGCCTTGCAACAGGTAGCCAAGAAAAATGGCCATCTTAATGTGAGGCCAAGTTGCCCATCTAAACAGTCCAGCACAGAAAGTATAACAGAAGAGTTTTATAGGTATATGCTGAGAGAAATCGAAAAGGAAAATAAAGATAATCCATCATGCTCTCGGAATTCAAAGGACTGGTGTGGCAGTTTGCTGGCCCCCTCTCTACGGTCACCCTTCTGCTTTAGGCAGTCGTCGATGCCCGACAGTAGATCCTCAGGCTCCAGGCTTACAGTGAACGTCCCAATTAAAGCCAACTCCTTAGATGGGTTCGCCCACCATCGCCAAGATTCCTTGAGTGTACAGCCTGTCAGCACCGTGGCGTCTGCGGGGCTCTGCAAGTCTGACTCGTGCCTGTACCAGAGAGGCAAGACTGACCAGATCACAGACATGCTGATCCACGAGACGTGGGCCAGTTCTATCGAGTCTCTGATGCGCAAGAACAAAATCATAGCAGATGAGGCAGAGGCTGCAGAGGCAGACCAGTTTTACAGTGATTCTCCACCTCATGTGGAACAATATGCAAAAAGATTGGCTGCAAATATTGTTGAAAGTGGTAAAAGTTTAATTGTTGTCCAGCAGGATTCCTTTGATTATACAAGCCGAGAACATGTGCTGGAAAGCAAACATCCCCAAAGCACAACCCAGATACAGCCCAAGCCCAAAGTGGAGGAAGTAAACTTGGATGACAAAAAAGAGCACGTGAAAAGCCCTGGAAGCCTCCCTGCAGGACAGCTCAGGGAAGTGCCTTTAATTCAGATAGAGACTGATCAACGAGATGAGCCAGATAAAGACTCAGAGTCCTTAACTTCATGTAGCCCGCCTGGAAAGGGGCATCAAGGCAAAGAAAAGCCTCCAGAAGCTTTGGATGGGAAACACATGGTTTCCAGTTCCCCAGTAAATAGGTAAGTGACAAAACAGCAAATCAGCACATTGCTTTGGTCTTTGGTTCATTTTCCCAGTAAAAGTTATTTTGATAGGAAGAAGAGTGATACTTTCAAAGGAATACGCAGACTAAGTTTTGACTACGGGTTTCTTTTGGCATAAAATCACCCCATTGTGTCACAATGCTACTTTCTGGGGAAAACTTATACTGACTATGACATTATGGTTTTAAGATTTAAATCTAATACTGCACAGACAAGTTCTCTTCCTACAGACATTTAAGTCTTCCATAAAACAGGAAAGATGGACAAAAGCTTAAACTTTATTTAACGCAGGCTGATATCTGAACTAAAAAATAGATAAATAGAAATCAGTGCTACTGATAGCAGAAGATAGCAGGATTTGACCTGTAGTTCTTTGCTATGTTTGTTGCAAGTAACCTTTTGTGTATCTAGAAACAAGACCAGACTTCTGATAGCCTGAAGTTTAACTTTGTGTTTACAGTCTGGAGCTACAAGTAATAAAAATTCTTTAGTGAAGGAAATAAAAGAATAAAAGTAGACCTCGCCTCTTAGTTCAAGACTTCTCTGGTAGAATTTAGATAGGGAAAAGAAGAACATTTTATTTTATTGTCATTTCATGGAGTTTACATCACAGCTTACCACCCTCTCCTTACAGCTGTACTCCTTTTGTAAGGACATCTGCAGCTTGTTTTTGTTAAGGTAAAGTGTGAGCTGGCATGAGAGTGCAGTGCAAATGCAGAGGAGTGCCGTAGGTGCTCTGAGGTGAAGGGAATGCTCTCTCAAGGCACTGCCCCTTTATCACTGCACTTCATCATATCTGTTACTTTAATGGTATCTAAACTGCCAGTCTCTTGGAGCACTGCAGCACCCCATTATCTCAGAGTGGCAGAAAGAGTGCAGGTGCTGGTGCTAGAAACCATTTTGTAGCTCATTTTATTCTAGGCAATGCTGTGTTTCGGCATTTGTCAAAGCTCTGCTTGAAGTGAGAAAGCAAAGTGCTTTGTCACTTGAAGCCAGAAAGCAGATAGATTGTAAATACTTCCCTATGCATTGCAGCAATTAGGTGGATAAATTACCATGGTGTCACTAGTCTTTCATACTGACTCTCCCCCACTAACCTTCCTCTTCCTTAAAATGCAACTTGCTTTTAGTAATATAAATTTAGAAATCCACCTATTTGGAGTCTTAACTGAAAATGAAGTTACTTTTGCAGTTTACAAGCCCTTTCACAACTTTTCCTCTGCCTTTGAAGCAGAGTTCCCAACATGGCTGTGGCATTTAAAGCAATAGGATTGGTAGGGTGGAATTAGTAAGCACAGGCTACACCTGCATGAGCATCTTGGTGCAGCAATGCCATGCACTTCTGGTTCAACTTGTTTCCATTTCTGTGCTTCAGCCTCATTTGCAGCATGAAATGCAGAGTTCTTCCAAAGCAGTCTCAAATAGAAGCTGCCCAAGTGCTCTCCAGATGTGCTTGTATCCCTGCTGGGAGGGCAAAGCCTCCAGAGGTTCTTCACTCAGATCTGAACCATTTGTGGCATGGCTGTCTGAACTAAGTCTAGGCTGAAATGGAAACTTAAAAGTATATATAATGTACCTATAAAAGCATCAGTAGAAATTGCTTTGATCCACTCCTACTGCATGAAATTACTTGCTAGTTTAGATACTGGCACACAGGAATCCAGGCAAAATATCAAGCAGACACAGAGTCAATTAGGGGGAAAAAAAAGCCATGCAGGCCTTCAGCAATGAAAAAAAAAGCTGTTTCTTGTATGTAGGCAGTGCAACAGAGCCAGTCCTGTCACAGTTACACAGAAACTGTTCCAAGTGACTGTTCACAAGTAGGGAACTGTCAGTTCAAAGCATCACTGGTGGGAGATATAATTGTATAATGAATCAAACAAAACCCACAATGCCAAGAAACATCACCCACACAAATCTCTTGTGTTTTGGACCAGGTATCAGGAGCTACCTGTCCAGTACTAAGAACCTGATAACACCCCTGCCCTGTGGCCTGGCTGCTCCGTGCCCATGTGTCAGAGGGCAGGGGCAGAGTCCTGGGCCTGAGGGCTCAGGGGTGGTGGGCACAGGGGTTTGGCAGAGCTGGCTGCCAAGGGGAGCAGAGCCCCAGGCAAGCAAGCCCCGCTCTCCCTGCACAGGCTGTATCTCGCTGTCATTCAGCATTAATGCAGCAACTTCTGAGAGTGAGAGTTTGGCAAAAAGAGGTGCCCACAATTATATTGTCTCAGTATGTGCCTAATCAAGGTAATTACTCAGGAGCAGTCAAATTTCTGGTGTGGTCTCCTGCTTTAACTGAAGGCAGATGCCTCAACCATAAATACAGATAAAGGTCTGAAGGCAAGAACTTCTAGTGAGATCCTGCAGAGGGTTGTTAGTACACAACATAACATTGCTTTAATCCCTAAATTGCAAATGCAGACTATCCAGTGAATATAACAAAACTACTGATTTGTTTTACTTATTCTGGCACTACAGTGATATAATTATTGGAGGGATTGACTGTTATTTTTCTTTGTATCAGAAGCCCAGTTTAGCTCTTAAAACTTAGCAAAAATATAGGGGCCTTTTTTTGTTTCTGTGTGTGTTTGTGAGAGCATGTGTACATATATATAGCTTACACCCATGTGACATATGTCAAGTGTGCAGAATTAGAATGCATTTTTCCCTTAACCCTGTGCTTTCTAAACTCAGTCTGGGCTCCATCTTCACTCTGGCTTCTAACTGTTGCAATATTTTGTCCTTTCCCAGCCTAAGCAGTGAAGATCCTAAGGACACAGCAGACTCAGAGTCATTAGTGATTCACAACCCACAATACTTTCCTACTTTCCCTTCTTTTGGATCTACAGTTTTAACAAAGTAGAAAACCCTGTCAAGAAATGTATTCACCTGTTAGCAGGACAGGGATTTAGCAGCAATATGTATTTCTAAGAAATGCTGTCATTCTGCAGTAACATATACCACATGTTTTGACCACTGACTGACTGAAGTGTGTTAAGCAATAAACCTTTATGGTGATCAGATTTTTTATGCATGCTAAATCTTTGTACAAGTGAAAATTTTTCTATGCATACTTAAGTCTAGGGTTTGTGTTTATTTATAGCAGTCACAAGAAAGTCCTTTTTTAAGAGCATCTCAAGCCATATGTTCTGCTGGACTCTATGTATAAATTATAAGCTTGTCCAATCTTTTGCATGTCTATAATTCTGCAGCTTGGTTGACTTTAATGAGCAGCACTGCCTGAAGATTGGTGGCACCAGTTTGTTTGCCTATATTACAATATCAATGTGCCTTCCCTATCACCCTGCCAGCAGCAGTCCTCAGAGCAGATCGGATGCTGAAATCCTAGGAGAGACGAAAACAGCTGAAGAATTTCCAGCCCATCTCAGCAGCAGTGAGGAAAGCACTGGCAGCTGGTCCCAGCTTGCCAACGATGAGGACAATCCTGATGACACCAGCAGCTACCTGCAGCTCAGCGAGCGCTCCCTGAGGTACCCACGTTGTCTCTTCTCACTGTACAGTGAGGTGCCCACCAAGCCTACCCTGCATCAGCAGTGAGGCAGCAGCTCGAGATTTACTCAGAATACTGTAAAGAATGTTTAATGGCAGACTTTATCTCTTTCTTTTTTAATAAGGGAAAAAAACAACCCAGGTTCTTATTCTCAGCCAGGTCTTTTTACTATTGGTGAGTAGCTCGATTCAGACAAAGAAAAAAACCTGCTGGCACCACTGAAGTGTCTCAGTCCTACAGCAAAAAGGCCATTGGACAAGTTAATTGCTACAGTCTTTCTTTTGATGTAGTTGCTGTTGTTTGCATAATGTTTATTTTGGTACCTCCTTAGCCAAGATTGACAAGACTGCCATTCCCACCAGAAATCTGTGCACTGAGAACAAAGATTGAGCCCTGATCTGCCTAGACTGGCACAGGGGTGCAAATTAATGGAGGATGACCAATTTTTCCCTGAGTAGACAGACATTCAAGAGCTCCTATTGCTATGGGTTGATTTTGTTCCAATTCAAGTCAGGACAAATGTTTGAAAATGTTATTTAGTCCTTGGAGTTCATATAGAGCGATGGTGGTTTGATTTCAGCCCTTTCACAGCATCAAATTGAGTAAGGTTTTTCCTTCACATGCTCTTAGACTATGTTTTAAAATATTGCCAAGCAATTACATCTTTCTCTGGAGTATTAATATGACAAGGAGGGAAGACATTATGGTAATGAAGCAGGGAAAAGAAAGAGTCTCTGTTAGAGAGCACTGTTGGCTGGCTAAAAATCACTGAACAAAACATGGCTGTCAGTGCAACTGAGCATTCATCCTGTTATTACATTATCAGCCTTTAACAAAGTCCTTGGTCTGAGAGAGCTGAAGCTCTGCACTGGAACAGAAATTGCTACAGCAAGTCTGAATGCATGGCATGCTGACAATGTCTCAGAACATCCTGATAAGGAAAGGAACAGTCTAATCAATCTTCTGATGTAGGGGAAAATACTATTAATTGGTTTTTCAGTGCAAATTAAGTGGTTCACTGTGACTTGCCACACAGAATTTGTTCATGGTAATTGACTTTCAGACAGCAAATTCACAACCTGTCCATGAGAGTATTACAGTATCTGCATAAACATTCACTTTCACATTTATAATGATGTTATAAAGTGAACTGGTAATATTTTTTCCAAATATCCTCAAGTATGCTACTTCATCCCTGTGAAGAAGCCAAAGAGAAAATTTCTGTGTATTTGTGGTCCCAATGAGCATTGGCTTTGATTAAAATCTCAGTCTTTCAGAGTAGTCAGAAATATGAGGGGCCATCTCTGTACCTGTGGGTTCCTTCAGATCCCAAACACTATTTGGGGTATGATGTAATACACTGAAACTGCTGCTGGTTACCAGTGTGGACTCACCCTCCAGGTAAGTGTATGATGGGCCCGTGCCTGAACTCTCTGTGTTCAGAGGGAGCTGATCTTTGCAGGTTTCTTCCAGGACATCTCTGTACCTGCTAATCCTTCTTTTCAAGGACTCAGGCAGACTCAGTTTTAGTTTGAGGCCAAGTGTTCACTGCATAAGCCATTCACAAGAGGAGAGTCCACTTTTTTTTCCTCCGATTTACAGCATCACTTGATGCATTGATGCACTTGGTACATGCTTGATCTAGAACTATTTTAATAAAAGCCTCATTACTTTGAGCAGACTAGGGGGCTTCATTCAGGGAACCACTTGCTGACCACAACTGATTTTATGGAACAGGGCTCCTCCTCACTTTGCTTGGTACAAAAATTAATTTTTAGAAGATATATGGAGACATGTTCAGTACAGCTTGGCACTAATCCTTAAACTTTTGCTTTGTCAGCAATGGCAACAGCAGTACAACTAGCAGTCTTGGCATTATGGACCTGGAAATTTATCAGGAGAACGTGCCATCTTCTCCTATGATTAAGTAAGTAGTCACTGAAGTGAGACTTCTTGTTTAGTCCAATTTTAACTGCAAATCATTTAAGCCACCAAAACCATGCCAAGCCCTGCTTTGCACCTGCTGCTGTGCCTGCCCATGGTTTCAGAAAAAAGCACATGCAGGTGTCTGTGCAGAGTGAGGGCACCAGACAGTGAAAACCCAGTCAGGTGGATCACTTGAGAACACAGATCCATCAACCACCCTGTCTAAAAAACAGTTCTCTGTGGTATCAGTTTTCTGACTGAACCTTGAACATTGAACCTTCTCCTCTGAATAACTTCATATATTATCAAAACTCTACTGTAATACCAAGGAAGGTAAAGCAAATAAGGATCAATTAAAAGCAATTTTTTTTAATAGCATTCTTTCCAATAATAATGACCATAATAATTTGGCCCACAGTACATCTTATCTGTTGTTTCTGGGAATGTTTCTACTGAGCCTGCAATTCAATTATCAAGAGATGTGTGAGTACTCCCTGCCTAAAGATCCTGGTACAACCTGCCAGCTGGTGAATGTCATTATGCAGCCAGGGCACACCCACTGCACCAACATTCAGACTGTACATCACATACTGAACATGGCAACTTCCTGAAGACAGTGGCATCAGAAAATTGTCACAGCAAAATACAGACATTGGAAATTCAGCATTACCACCCAGGTTATGAGACTTGCTGTGTCTTACCATAATGTCGTTTGCTTGTCATTATGTGAACTGTAAAGATACACAGATCCTGGTGAAACATAATACATGACATAAATAATACAAGTACTTCATCTTGCTTCAGAAAAATGCTGCAATTCAGTTTTTCCTGATTCACAGATTAAGTAATTGAATATATTCAGCATTTTATTGTTTCATCCTATGTAACCTTTTTCTTGCAGTTTTCTAGGTCTTACATTGAGGGAGAAGTTAACTCATCATGAAGCAGTGTTGTAGACTGTTCCTAAGTATGACTAATAAGCTTTGTTGTTGTTTGTTTCTAAGTGAATTAGTAGAAGAAAAGGTTTTCCTTAAAGAACAGACAGAAAACACTGAGGGTAAGTTGAACCATATCAATTAAAACATACAGTTTGAAGATGACACAAGTAATTGCACAGTAACTGGTGGGATTATTTTTCCAGAAAGTACTTCTGAGCTTTCAGTGGGAACAGCCAACTGCCAAAAGAACCTCCTGGTGATAAACTTTGATCTGGAACCAGAGTGCCCTGACGTGGAGCTGCGAGCCACTCTGCAGTGGATAGCTGCTTCTGAACTTGGAATTCCAACTATCTATTTTAAGAAATCTCAGGAGAACAGAATTGAAAAGGTAGTGTTTACAGAATTGGGCATACTATTAATGTCTACAGACTGTAGCAGTTAGGATTTATTGAAATTATTGAGCTTAAAAGCAGATGCAAAAACATCTTCATTACAGCAAGATGGTAATACTACTGATTATGAGAGGAAAGGAATGAAAGGATAAGTATAGTCAGAACTTAAGGTATGTGAAATACGTAGCAGATTGTCTCTGGCATAAGAAAATGTCACCATGAGACCTTCTCCAAAGTGGTTCTAGCATGCTTTGACAAATCTATTCATATCAGTGATATATTAAATACTAATGCCCAAGGCAGAATTAGCAAAATCCTTTATGTGTCTGCATTTCAAGGGCTGCACATGGTTTACATGGAGTTTAAGTACAAAGGTTTAAAAAATAAAAAACATGTGTGTAGACATTACATGTTACAAAGAAAACAATGTTCTGCTACTTGGTCACTATAATGTGAGATATTGTTTGGACTTTTCAGTCCTTATGCTGGTTCTGCCTTGCCTGTAACACCAATTACAGCAGCCTCAGGTCGGTCTGGACTTGTGCCTGGCTGTTCATAAATTGCTCCAGCTGGGGATTCAGCTTTTAAGAGCAGAAGTCTCTTCCCAGAGAGTGGACAGACACAGATCACTGAGAAATCTCCTGAGGTGTTAGTCCAAGCCAGAGCCAGGAGCAACACTGGAGTCAAAAAAAGCCTCAAGAAGTGCAAACTCTTTCTATTCCTGAATGATCAGCTGGTGCTCCTTGTAGACCCCACCAAATACCAACCACAGCATTTCAGGAAAGACCAAAAGAGACCCATTTCCAAGATCAGCAAGGGAGCTTAAGCTTTAAGACTTAAAAACATGCTAGTATTTAAGTAAATTAATGAAAAAAATATTACAAATCAGTATTTTGGTCTCTTACGGGAAGATAATTTTGAGTAGCAGAGATATTGTTTGATTTTCTTGAGTACATGCATTTCATAAACATAATTTAAAATGTGTTCAATAACAGTCCAAATTGCATCTAATTAAAGAAACAGCTGTCAGCTTTACCTATGTGCTTCGGCAAACAGTTAATTCAATTGCAAAAATACACTACAGAATAATAAAGCACATCCTACCTACAACAGCGTTCTTGGAAATCATGTGCATCTTAAATATCATTAAAATGCATATTAAAAGTTTAGGCTGCAGGATGTAAATAGCAAACAGCTACACTAACTAGAGACAGTCTTTTCTTTTGTGCTTTAAGACTGGAAACAGAAGGAGCAAACTAATTATTGTGAAATTCAAAGAAGTGAAAAGCTTTAATTTTCATTTATATGCTTTGGAAGAAAAAGGGACCAGATGATGACCCTGTGAAGCCCATTATGAAGCACCAAGTGGACAAAACTCAAGAGTCTTTTTACAGCTCCATAAGAACATATATTTAACCTCTGGTTTCTTTGGAAATTAAAAAAAAAAGTCAACTACAGATACTATGTTTAAAGCACAACTGTAATAAATATCTTCATGTGACAAAATTTTACACAGAATTCTCTCTCACCAGTACTGTTTGAATATATTTAAAATACTATGGGATGTTATATATGGAAATACAGAAAATTAAACAAAGTAAAATACAGCTAGTGGTAATGTAAAAATATTTTTTTAAGATGGATAATCACACTTCCATTATTTTGTCAATGAATTGTTGATAACATGGCAAATAGCGATCCTTTATCAAACTGACTTTGTCTGGTTTAACTTTCATTGTAATAAATAAGAAATAATTGACAGAAGCAGTTAATTTAGAAAATGTCACGAGAGCCTGTCAGTCTTTGGGGGGCTGTGGAAGTTGAGAAAGGAAGTTTACATAAATAGCAAGAACGCTGATGTTGCCGTGCACTGGATGGTGTCCACTCCCTCATGGAGCTGAGCACTTACACAGGGTGGGCCAACAAGAGTTTGTGTGTATGCATTCCACAAAACCTTAGAAAACATGCCCCAAATCCCAGGTGTGTTTCACTGTGGTTGTTTCTGTTTAGTTCCTAGATGTCGTGCAGCTAGTTCAGCGGAAGTCCTGGAAGGTGGGGGACATCTTCCAAGCCGTGGTGCAGTACTGCAAGCTCAGCGAGGAGGGCAGGGAGATCACACCCAGCCTGTTTGACTGGCTGCTTGAATTGGGTTAACAACGTTCACTGCTTCGGCTTTTCTGTTTTATTCCACTTTAAATAAGCAGTGGTTTGTGTAATGCTCTGGTTTCTGAACATCACTGAATAAAATGTGCAAAGATGTACAAACTCTACAAGAACAGCACAAGTCTGTGCCACAACTGACCCAGGAGCAAAGTGAACCCAAATTTATTGTGTCTTTCTCTGTCATGAGGGACTCTTGACGTGTTGTGCTATAGGATGCACTGTACTATGAGGGGATGGATTTTTAGTCGTCTGAATTGATGAACTACACAGTAAATGCTTCATTATCTAATATATTCAGTTTTCTTCATCAATTTGATTAAATCAGTCAGGTGAAATGGGATAGTACCCTAACATTCAGTTTTAAAACAACACTACTGATATTTGTACAGTTTAACTGTTAGAAGCAGAGTGCATTTCAGAATGCCTGGAGACACCCTTGTCCCTAGATAAGTAATATTCATGGGTTTTTGAAATCCCCACAATCTGCTTTTGAATACTTAACACCTTTGCAGTTAGACAACACAATAAAAAGCTGCTGAAAACACGTTTTAGTTTCTTCCCATGCGTGTATTTCTCTTCCATAGCTGTTCCTGGTTCCTGCAATCTTCCCAAAGAAATAAAATCCAGTCTCTCAGTTACTGTCCTTAAAAAACTGGTTCCTTTTCCCTGGGAAGCAGAGCAGTTCAGTATAGCTACCCCTGGCAGATCCCTGCACGCAGCAATGTGAGCCAGGGCAGCAGTTCTCAAGCCGTGTCCTGCCCCAGCCCTGCCACCTTGGGTGAGTCATTTCACCTCTGTGCCTCAGTGTCCCTGCCTGACAAAAGGGAATCATGACAGTACAATTGTTACCTAAAGTGCTTCTGTTGAAAGCACTATGTAACATTCTACATATCAGTTAAAAGCAGTGGAAAAGTACTATTTTCATTTTAGTGTAATCAAAGAAATTGTTAATGAGGTGAAGAAATGCATATCTGAGAAAAGCACCATCTTGTCCTAGAAATCTCAATGTTAATTTTTGTAACTTACAAGAAAGCAAAATGTTTGTTAAAATTTCAGCAGACATATGTGTTCATTTTGAAGATAACTGTTTGGACTATATGTGAGAGTGCACATTCTTATGACATTTCTATAATTGTTTGATAAGATATACTCTGCTATTGTCCTGTTGAGATGATCTGTTGGTATCATGCACTTGGTAATACATTCTCTCAACTCTGCCAAAGAGACTGGGTGTGAATTTAAAGGTAAAAACAACTTAAGACATCACAGCTCTTCTGCAATTTGTTTTTTTGAAAATCCTTACTTTTCCATCTCTCCTACCCAAATAGTGGAATAGAATACCTGCCTGCTTTTCCCAAAAAAATATTTAAGAGAAGTTTTATTTTCCATATAACAGTATATGCTTCTGTAATATTTCTTGAATAAAAAAAACCTATCCTTTTGCACTAAATATTTTTGAAAATTTTGAAGTAGTTTTAAGTAATTTATGAAAGAGAGCCATATTCTCAGTTTTATCTTTAAAACCATTACAAAACTTGCATGATTGCATCACTCATTTGTTACAAAATACAAATTGCTAGTGAATCAAAATCTAACGTGGAACGTTAAATAACATGAGTAATTCTCAATCTACTCTGCAGCATAAAGAGAACAGGAGAGGTCGCTTTACAATCAAAATAAAGGTCAATTTATTGCAAACACTGAACAGAACTGGAGTCACTGGGCCAGCCCCTAAGAACTGCTGAGCATCTGTAACTCCCACTACCGTGAGTGGCAACTCTGAATGCTCAGCATTTCTGAGGCTGAGAGCTAATGAAAAGCATCAAGAATTATAGAATTAAAGTGCTTTGTTTGAGTTAATAAATGGGAAAGTGTATTTATTTTTAAACCAAATACAGTTAGTTGTTAGTATACAATTTTTTGTTGTGATAGAATAAATGTTTACAAAGCACAAATATCATGACAGAGTTGTAACAGTGTGATGCAGTTTCTCTGTACAGTAGTTCTTATTGTTGCAATTTATCCAGAAATAAATTTATGTTACAATGTGTGTCCTCTTTGCCTTCCTAAAAAGTTAACAAGTGAGATATGGATTTTTTGGCCTATTAAGTATTTGCCTACCATCCCTGGAGCGTCTCAAACTCTGCTTCTCAATGACAAATCTGACCCATGGCTTTGACCAAAACAAGCAAGGTCCAGGTCTTACCTCTGTGCCAAAGCTACTCGGGTTCTTCAATTCATTCAGGAGATAAAAGGCTAAACATAACATTTTTAGTATCACAGTAAAATAAAGAGAAATTATATCCTGATTGCCCAGAATAACTCCCAATGTACAAACCTCTATTAGTGCTCACTCTGGCTGCTTTCAGTACCTGCAGAAGTGAGCAGGAGGGTGGGGAGACAGAAGTTCAGGAGTTCCCTCTCCTTGTGGAAGTTTGCAGAGGCATTTACTGCAATATTGCCCAGATACCACTGGTATTTCTACTGCTACACAGAAAAGGAAACCATCACTTTGCTGACTAAATAAGAAAAGCACTTGTCCAGTCTTAATTTTTTTCAGTTTTTAAAAAGTGGGTATTAAATACACCTAAATGAGAACAACATACAGCCTTACATAAAAATCTCCCTCTACGTGAGCATGATGCAGGTTTTTAACATTGGAGGTGGTTGCTCACTATCTGATAAAAACTAGGACACAACAACTAAAAATCATACAAGCCAGATTCAAAGCAAACAAAAAGAGATGAGAAGTTATCAAAGGTGAGGATGCAAGACTTGTGCACAGGTTCGAGCAGGAGCTGGAGAAGGTCTTGCAGGAGATGTCTCAGGGGATGCCCTGGCCATCAGAGACCCCCACAGGAGCAGCAGCCACGGCTGCAATGCTCCCCTTCCTGGAGGTGGCTTCAGGGGAAGGTGCACTGCCACCCCAGGGCTGGTTCTACCACCCACATAAGGAAGAGCTGCAGTTGGCCTGTAGGTCTGCTACTCCTCAAAAAGCAATTCTACCATTTTTGAATTAGATATTTAAAAACTTCATTTTTAACGTTGTTGTGTTTGTGTAATATTGAGGTTACTAGAAGCTGAAAAAAATTATTATCCACCTCAATTTTGCTCATACCTCTGAAGATTGTTGTTGTCTTCAAGTAAATTAACCATTTATGGTCTGTGATAAAAATAGTCACCTGTTAAATTCAGTAGATAACCTTTCTGAAGAGGCCAGTTTTACAGTTGCCCTTGCCCTGTTTCATGCAGAGCTGCATGACAGACAAGCATAGGAATGTCACTGTGAATCCTGAACTTTTCAAAATAACAGGGAAAAACCCACCAGTCCATTGAAATAAAGGACCCACATGACCTACTTAAATAAAACAAATTGCAGCTCAGAAGGAAAGCACATCCATACTAGCCAATTTAAGAATTTCAGTCAAAGCCATTCCTGAGCCTTTGCCACATATGAGCAAACCTAACAGCACTATTTCAGTTTTCCCAGCCCCCTCTGAACCCAGTCACCACAAGGAACAGGCCCTCAGAAGGCAACTTACATTTAGCAAGACAGAAAGTTATATTAGACAGCTGGACTATCAAACTCATTAAAACAATTTGCAGTGAAGACAGGGCTGGCTGATGAGATTCTTCAGCTGAGAATTAGACAGTAAAGTGCAGCGAACTGGAAAATAGAAGATATAGTTCCACATCCTTTCTCTTACTACCCAGGAAATGTGAGTGATCCCACAGAAGGAAACAAAAAAGAAATTCACACAAAACACCACTTTTAAAACATGAGTGGGTGTATTACTGTCATCACCTATTCAGAAAGAATTTGAATCTCACACGTCACAAGTCCAAGTACATCATGTGCTTACATGGAAATCCCCATCCTTGTGAAGTGTATGTTCTGTCCTACAGCAGTTACATGACACAAACTTCTTTCCCAGAAAAACAGAGTCACAGAGGTTTATCCTGAAAGGATTTCAAAGGTCTAAAGGACAGAAAGAACACAGGAAATATGATTTCTACAGTAACAAGCCTTACTAAAGCACTTGAGGGCTCTCCTGAGGTAATCCTTTTCAATAAGGTCACAGGGAGCCAAGGTTGTCAGCATTCCAGGGTAATGCTGAAAGCTACATTTCACTCCAACCACACAACGATTAAAGTAGCATTTGGATACTATAAGGTCTGCAGATTAAAAAAGGGCCAGGTAATAGAGCTAGAACATAGACATTTACCATTTTGGCTGAGCCACTAAAGTGGAATCAGAGGAAGGGATAAAGCTGCTGCCAGACCCACACAATGGTTGAGAAAGATACATTTCTGTGATACATTCCCAATGTATATCTCTGTAATTTATTAAATCCACATATGGGTAAACCAAGGTGCAGAGAACTTAACATCAGAGCACTCACAGAGAGTATCTAGAGTACTACTGAAGCTTTTACAAGGTGCCAAGCCAGCACCCTTTCCAGCAGTGTTAGAATCACACCAGATGTGAAAATATTTCACATATGAGCAGGAAATTTAGAGAACTTAGCCTGAAAAGCAGTTCTCCTCACTCAAGAATCTAGGAAAAATCAAAAATAGAACCCAGATGGCCTGCCAGTCCAATGCTTACTGTATGAAACTTCAACTCACAATTTCTTGCAAAAATAGGACAAGAGCTTGAAGCCAAAATCTATTACAGACATGTGATTCACTAGCATAGTATAAGAAAAAAATCATAAATGAAGAGGCAACAGGAAGAAAACTAAACTAAAATATTAAGGGGTGTGTGTGTGTGTGTAATCTAGTTCCTAATCAAAGTCCAAAGAGTATTTTCTACTTTGTGATAGTTCAAAGCAAGTCAAATTTCAGTTTTTAACTACATAGCAGTAATTGTATACACCTCATTATAGTAATTTTCCTTCATTTTTATCAGCTGGAAATCCCCAGATCACAGGTGCCCATCAATCTAGGGACATTGGGCAATTCTAAACCAACATGGAACAGCACTGCCCTTCCTGAGATACATTTTTGACAACTGCAGGTTTTGCACAAAAACCCAGGGAGAACCACAGGCATTACAGAGACATTTGTGTCAGCCACTTTGCCAACTGGTGAAAGTTTCATTTTAAATGATCTGCAACTCTCTGCTCGCTTCTCCCACAGCACAGCACTACTTGAAATAACCAGGAAATCTGCCAAGTGATGACAGGCACTTTTGTTCCTTCATTTACACACAAGCATGCTGGCAAGTACTCTGAGGTAGTCACAACGCATCAGCTTTAGCACTTCCTACTAAATTTAACAACATTTAGAAGTCCACAATCACCCAGAGATAATATAAACAAAATACCTGCAAGTCCATTCTCTGCTGTACACTTCCTTTCTCCCTCTTTGCCTCTTCATCCTTCTTTCAAGTCTGCAGGAGGAGGCCAGTCAATCCTGCTCCTTCACTATGCCTGCAAAAAGCGACTGCATTCCCAGGTGCTCTCAGGAAGTGGAGCGAGCTCTGCACAGGTGAAACCTTTTGGCAATTTCTGGCAGAGGTGAGCCTGGCTTAAAGCTCATTGTATGCTGGTAAATAACTTGCAGGTGTTTCTCATCCACTTCTCATTTTATGTGAGGATCCTTGGGTTCTAGTCTTTAGTAAGCAGGGTTTCTTCATGCTTGATTTAATCACTGGGCCAGGATTCCAAGTTTAAGTCACCACTGATATTAATTTTTTTTTTACCTCAGTTCAAAATACTAGAATGAGGACTGAGCAGAAAGGAATGGATTTAATGTAAAGATGTGGGCAAGTATGAGAGGGGACTTTCACTGCAGCATGCATGCAGTAGTTAACAGCAAGGCAGCTCGTAAATGGCTGCTGGTTTTCTCTAGAAATATGACTGGGACATTGTATTGCAAAAAGCAAAACTAGCATTTTAATTCAATATTTTATTACACACACATAAAAAATTAATACAGAAGTTCACAAAGCAAGTGCATACCAACACTCCTTTCACAAGTGAGATTACTATAATGCTGTATTGTTTTTTTATTTAAAAAGTTACAAGTTAAAAATGACACATAAAGAAATTGAGCTATCCTGTGCATTCATTCTCACTAATCATGATTGCTCTCTGGTGACTAAAATAACAGACTTAGTGCTACTCAGTGAAGAGGCAACATGCACTAATTAAAATATAAGGAACTATTCCTTCTAAACATGAGAGGGGAAAAATCTCTACTTTTCTTTTTTACTCTGAAAGTGATCAAATACTAAGCAGGTTGTGTAGAGAAACTGTGGAGTCTTCATCCTTGGAGAAATTGAAACCTCTGTCAGTCCTGGGCAGCCTGCTTGGATGACAGGGTTCTGAGCAGGGCAGGCTGCTGTACTAGGTGATCTCCAGTGCTCCCTTCCAACTTCTGCAGTTCTGTGATGCCATATCTAAGTCAAACCTATCAAATCTAGATAACTGTTCTACTTCAACAGAAGGTGAACAAAGAGAGTAAAACAAAATAGATCTGAAAGGCTGCATTTATTGACTCAAACTCACAAAGCAGGCAGGCATACATCATACTGGATCCTTCATTTTCTACAGTCAGTGCCAGATTCTACAGGAGTTATCCTTGCTCCCTAGTAATAAACAGACATTGTGAAGGAATCATTAAAGTGTATTGCACAGTCTACCCATTTTTGTTAATACCTACATCAACAATGTACCCAGGAGACACATAAATATTTTTTTCTCCACAACCAGCAGCAGGCAGCAGAATCTATGGCAATATTTTTAGCTGAGCTCATCCTGCATCCCATGACTGAAATGAAGGAAACCTGATCAGAGTTCAGTACCAAATACACAAAAGGTGTGCTCCAATTTAGAAACTTTTTGCCTTGTGTTCATCCACACCTCCCTCACAGCAATAGATTGTGAGAAAATGGCTTGGTCAGTGCTCTGGTGCTGGTATGTGCCCACTGGAGAGAAGGGAGGCCAAGCCCATGCCTCTTCCCAATTTTTTCATGGCCATGTTCTCTTAAATCTCGGTTCTAAAGTGAAGGCCTAGATTTTCTTGACTATATTGTAAGTCACTGCTGGTATCTGCACTTGGCCCCAGGAACATTTTCAGACTATTTTTGTTTTGCTGCAGCAAGATTTCAGATGTCTCTTACCAAAAAAAAAAAAAAAAAAAAAAAAAAAAAAAAAAAAAAAGAAAAAAAAGAAGGAAA
>VYXF01011313.1:42128-145466 GCA_013397295.1 Polioptila caerulea | reverse complement strand
AAAAAAAAAGGAAAGAAAAGCAGAATATGCTAGTTACCTGTAATGATTGTATCACCTTTGTAGTTAAAAGCACAGGAGAAGATCTCATCAGTATGACCCTCTAATATCTGAAGGCAGTGTCCAGTAGCAGCATCCCAGAGCCGAGCTGTTTTATCAGAACTGGCTGTTAGTATGCAATTGCCTTTGGGGTTGAAACACACCTACAAAAATATAGAAATTAATTATGTTACTTAGCAAGTCAGTGTGCCCAGAGAAAGAAGCATATCAAAGTGATTGAGAGATGAAAATAGAAAGCAGAAACTCTTGCATTCAGTTTTTTAGCTAAAATCAAGGGCAGTATTCCACTACTCATGCTAACAAAGTTCTAATTACAGGATCATAACTTCCAAATATCAAGCACCAAAATCAGAATTGGTAGCAAATGTAACAGCTTTATTTAAACGTTATCATTATTCCAATGTAAAATTTATATATATTTTATAGAATTCTACATGAAATAACATTCATCTCTGTAGTATCAGAATCTGCACTTAAAATTAATTAAACAGTTAATTTTATAAGTAAGTCTTCATATTTGTTAAACATTCACTGCCATAACTGCATGGATTTCCAGATAATCAAGTATATTTTTTGAGCAGTAACTGGACAATACCAGTTTATTATATAATTCAAAATTGCTTCATCACTGAGGGCAAAATGTCTGCTCCCCAGAAATCCAATTTCCAAGTAATAACATTCCTAAGTGGTCACATCTCCATAGAATATCTGCAGAAATCCATGGCCTTTTCCACGTGCTCCCAGAGGAGCAGATTCTCTCCTGGAGCACTGAAATGATGCTGGCACCAAGGCCCTGATGGAAGCTGTCTCTAACCCACTCCCTTGGCAGCAGGGTTCAGACTGCCCTCAGTGGGTCTACACTGAGTGTGAGATATTGCAGTGACTTTAGGAACTGAGGAAAGGCCAATCCTTCTGAACACACTATTCTCTCAGCAAAATGATTATATAGACAAATCAATAGAACGAAAACATTTAAGTTTTGTTTATTAAGAACCATCCTAGATTCAAAATGTTACTATTTCAACACAAAAATACATCCAAAAAAGCAGCACAAACACGTCATACTAGCTTGGAAGCTAGGGAGATTATGGGAGATTATGTATTTGATAGAATAATGAAAAGCTGCAAGCAATAAATAACAATGTTTGAAAAATACATGCAATGTGGGAAGCAACTAAATGTATTTGGAACTGAACCTTGGTGTTCAAAATTGAGTTAGATAAGCAAAGCACATGAGCACACTCCTCATGAACAAGTTATTCTTGAAACAGACTTTGTATTTCCAAATCCCTTATGCACTTTTGAAAATAAGATTCTCCATGTGTTTTCCACAGAAATAAGTTTTTTCTGTTCTATTCCACAAATCAGGTGTGTAGAGAAATGACAAAGAGTAAAGAGGAGCATATCTGGTAGAAGCAAGAAATAGGGGTGATGGTAAAAGTCTTAGAGGCAACAGCCTTAAGATGTCAACAAGAGATGAAAACCCTGGTGCCTGTTCTGTCAGGCACAGCATAGGACAGGTCAGACAGGAGCTCTGTTAATGATCACTCTGAAAGAACACAGAGAGCATCTCCCTCTCTGCTACCCTGCTCTTTAGCAAGTGGGTGTGCAGACCCAGCTGATCAACTGCTTCAGGAAAAGGAAAGAGCTAAGGAGAACCAGTCATTTCAATGGCAACAAAGCCAGGTGTCCACCCCTTGGAGGGATGGACTTAAGTAGCTGCCACCATTCTAAGGAATCAAATGGTCATGACATGACAATACAGAGAGGTGGCTCTTGGAACCTGTAGGAGTAGCACACTCAGTATTGTCTTAGCTCAGAAGAGGGGAATTGGTAAATAGTCATTATTTGACAGCTTTTAGCCAAAAGGAATGTTCTTTTAGCAAAGATAACTTCTTAGCCAGAAATATAATTCTTAAGAATGTGGTGGTATAATGATTAACTGTAATACATAGTCACACATAGTCAAATTGAAAAAGGTGCAAACAACACATAACTTACCTTTGAAATTTCATCTTCATGCCCTTCTAGCTTTGCAATGCACTGTTTTGTTCCTGCATTGTAGACTCTTGCTGACCCTGTTGCAGTAGGAGCCATATGTGATTGCTATGCTTAAGCATTTCATTTCAGTAAGAACATTTCAATAAGGTCAGAAGGAATTCATCCTCAGGTTTAACTTTGGAAGAAATAGAAGGTAAACTTCACAGAGTTTCCTCCAAGGGTAAAGTATGTTAAAAAGAATCTGTAATCTGGTTGGAAAAGATTGACTCCCTTTCCTGACCAGAAATGGATTCTCCTGGAAGACTCCTAAAATATGAATACAAAGGTCCACATAGAACACAGCTTACTGTAGCCTGTTATTTCAGAATGCATGTACAAGATATTTAGAAAACTTCCATTATATTTCAGATATTCATTTTACTTAATGATCTATTCATTATATTTATTAAGATATTGATTAAATATCAGGAAAGTTTTTACACTGTCTTTTGTCTTAATATAGCAAGTACAGGAAGATAGATCCAAATAGTCCTCCTCATCCAGTCTGGTATCCTGCTTCTAGAATCATGTATCTAAAACTAATACAGTATTGTCATAATGCAGTATAATGTCAATAACTGAGCAAGTGAATACAGAAAACTATTTATTGTGATTCCTAAACAAATAATAAACATGCAAAACTTCTGCATACCAATAACAAAACAAAATTGCTTCTTTCACTACCTCTTTATTGTGTATTTTCTTGCTGTGCATTAGAAAAGCCTGCTAGCAATTCCATCAGTAAAATCCCCAGTACATTTTTCCCTCAAGCCTAAATCTGAGCCACCAAATCAAACTCTTCAAAAGCTATTTACATACACATTTTAAATGTATTTCCAGCCACAAGTGAAATATTTCCTTCCAAGTTTGAAGTTAAAGGGGAAAGACATGTTGAGTTGATTGAAGTGTGAAAGTAAGAACTTTATCACTAGAGAAAACTTTCGGAGTTTAATGCCCAATTTCTGTAATGCAACAAACATTGCTCAATCTCTAGTTTTGAATCAAGTGCTGCTGTCCATCAAGCCACCCTCAAAGCAGAGCCAAAGGGAAAGGACGAAGGTGTCTGATGCTGCAGTTGCAGCTCCCCCAGCATGGCAGGCCCCTCTCACCATCAGCAGAGGCCGTTGCAATGCGCTGCCCGGTGTAGTCAAAGCACACATCCAGCACCTCCCTGCTGTGCCCCGCCAGCGTCGCTAGGCGTGTCCCTGTCACCGCATTCCACAGCTGCACACACAGACACGGGCACTGCATTGATTCTCGGCACTAATTCGCTTCATCGATATCCAGCTGATCAATAAAGCCTCTTAGAGGCCCTTTCTGATGTTTGACATGTAATAACATGAAAGCTGAATACAAATCAATAATGAGCCACTCTTTTCTTTAGTTAAACAAAGTCCTATACATTTTTTAGTTCAATGTATTGATTAAACACAACTTAACCAGACTTCACTCAAATGAGTAAGATTACAGTTTACACTTAGCTCTAAATTCTCTAATTCATTATATATACTATTTTAAAATAATGCTCCTCAATTCAAAAAAGATACATTTTATATGTCAAGTAGCCATATTCACTACCTACTCAACCACCTTACCATGCATGTTTTGTCCATTGATCCAGTGACAATAAGAGAACAGTCCCAGTTGAACTGGGCACTGCTAATCTCTCCTCGGTGGCCTATTAAAGTATGTAACAACCTACCAAAAAAAATTTAAAATAATCATTTACATTTATAGTGTGCATTTTTATGTACACCTATTAATTATTAGTTGAGAAAATGGTATACTTGTCAAGTCTTCACCATTAAAGCAATTAAATGGAGTGGTGCAGCTCCTTTAGAATTCTAGTACTAAATAAATTCCATTTTCTATCTTTGACAAAAAGAGGCAGAAAGGAATACAATGGAAAATTCCTCCCTTCTCTTTCAAAAATATTTCAGTGAATGTATTTCCAGTGAAATGTGATGATTTTCAGTACCAGTGACAGATTCCTTGTATTCATCTACACGCTAAGCATAGACAGCAAGCTTTTCCACATAACTCTCCCATTATCCTACTTCAATGAACTGCAAACAGTACATCTTTAAAACTCCATATAATCTAAACCTTTTATAAAATCCACTGAAGATAAAACGGAAGTTAATCAGGTACTTAATGCAAGCGTGTTCCCAAATAACAGGCAAATGACAGCCCAACTAAAATATGATTGCTAATCCTCATTAATCCTGAACGTCTTGCTGCACAAGACTGGCAAGACAAGTCCCATTAAATTCTTCAGCTATATCTGAGTAGAGAGGGTACAATTAGCCAATACTGCTTCCTATTAATTAATGGCCTACAAGGCAACAAAGCCTAAAAAAGATTAATTGAGATATACATGTGTTAAAGGATTAGCAAATTGGGTTATTATCACAATGCTAATATCACTGCATCATTAAGAGAAACAGACTGTAAATAAAAAATAATCTAATGACTAGAAAAACAGCTAAATGAGTTTAAGTGACTGAAATGTTTTTATTCATTTCACAAGATATATAAGGGTATTTAAATTAATATATGTGCTAAATGAACAGCAAAGAAAATTTCCTGAGCATTTGAATTTGCTATTTGTTTATAACAGAAATTTTATTATGTTCTTAGCATTTTACGGAATTACTCCTTTTCCTTTTTAACACTGTGAGGTCTAAACAGTTGTAATTGTGTAAAACCAAATATCAACAAGCAGACATCAGAGGAAAACTTAATTTTATAAACATATTATTTGGCCATCAAGACTGCTGTTACTGTAATACCTAATGACCAAAATACCTAGTAATACCTAGAAAAAAGTTTTACTGTGAAAGCTGAAAGCTTGAACTTCCAAACTTTACAAAAAGGCAGTGTGGGCTTCAAACTTTGACATAAAAATCTGATCAATAAACAGAATGAATAACAACGTGGAGAACAACTCACAGAAACCATTATCAGATACACAGAAAGAACACAGAAGAAAGGCTTATGAAGTGCCATAAAAAATTCCACTTAAGTTATATATTAAAAGCAATCAGCTTTAGTCATGAGAGTATTTCCTTAGCCTTCAGTTTCCAAGTGAAATTTGATCTATGGATGCTCTAGTATTTGACTGTAATTGCAAATGAGAAACACTTCTCTCTCAGCATGCTGGTGTCCAGCACCCCTGACCCAGGGACCAGGCTGTTGATTTTCCAAATGAAGCTCTGCAGGCACCTTCAACTGAACTACAATGGATGGTATCTGCCATGGAAATACAGACCTGGATTACAAAAGTGTGTTTCCCCCTTCACCCTTTTCTTTTTTCTTTTTAATCATAGTATTTTATGAAGAAAATCTCGAACTTCGTTCAGATTTCTTGTCCCTACATCAACTTCCCTCAGGGCAGTTCAGGGCACCTATCCAGAATAAAACTCAGGAACACATGTGCTCAGCAGGGTCAGCCAGAAAAATCAGAAGAAAGTGAAATTTGGAAGGCTGTACACCTCATGTAATCCACATGGTGAAAACAAGTACACTAAACCTCACCTACAAGATTTTTGCAAATCCACCTGACCACGTCAAGAGCAAATTATAATTTGCTCACTGTCTTTCTGAAAGCAACTTTCCATTATTACTAAAAGTATTTATGCCCAAATGCCACCTGAAAGGCTGACTTCTGGCCTTGGAACAATTCTATTGCCCACTAGCTAATCACCAGAGCTGCCAGTCAGAATCTTCTCCTTCGTATTCCTGGTACTGGCCCTGATGTGAAGTCCATATCGATTTCACAGAAAAAAAAAGGCAACATGAAAATCCCCAGACTTTGATTTCATTGTTGGCTCAGACAATAAGCTGGGAAAAGTTGTTTTCAAACAAAAATACTTGCAAGAACATCAGGCTGAAGGAAGTTGAATTCAAAGGTCAATTTGCTAGATGAGTGTTGGTGTTGATAAGCACAAAGATTACAGGACCAAGCCTTAAATGATATACTATGTGTACACTACTTATAAATCACACATTTAGTCTCACTTTTATATATATTGTCTATTATCCCAAGATACCTCTATATACACACTTTCCTTTTATATATATAAATTTCAGAGACATTCCCCTTGCTCTCACAAAAGAAAAAATAGGCACAACCCTTGTAAACAACTTGGAATAGTTATCTTCATAAATGATTTTGTCAGTAATCAGGGTGATCATTTTATTATTTTATTTACAATGAGTTTCCCACTGAAAAAACAAGTGGATTTGTCACTATTATTCAAGTCCCTATTTACTTGTTGCATTCTTATTTGTATATATATATATATATATATGCATGTATATGAACACATATCTCAAGAGATTTTGTTCTCTACAGTCAAAGGAGACCACATTTTAAATTTATATTGACAAAGGACAATGAGAAGGAAAAAAACACCCTCTATAGTTTTTCAAGATAATATAACCAGAATAAGTTTCCATAACATAAAATACACTTTCTATCTAAACAGTCTAGAAATCCTAGACACCATGAGTTTCCATGTTGATAAAATATATTCCAATATGTTTGGAGAATTCACCAGGAACAAGCACAGGAACAATCTGTCCATTATTTCTGCCTCTTTAGTGTTCATAAGATAGAAATTTAAAACAAAAGAATACATACAAAAGCATTTCATGAGCAGCATTCTTTCCAAAAGAACAAAGAGAACAGGAGTAACAAATTACAAGATGAAGGAACATATACTCTAAAAGAAATACAAGCTCTGTAAGGTGTAGCTCAATATTTTCTATTTCATTTTCCCCAAAATCATGCAAAATAAAATTACATTTATTAGTGCTTTAGTACCTGCCAGTGCCAACATCCCATACTGCTACTGTATGGTCAAAGGAGCCAGTGATGATCCTGTCTCCAGTGGTATTGAAAGACAGAGTAATAATTTCTGCTGAGTGCCCCTGAGAGAATTTTTTAAAAGGAGTATAAGAATACAAATTATTACTTTTCCATTAATATGTAGCCTTTTTTCAGCAGCATAATCCTTCCATAACTCATCACTGTTTTATTCACTGTCTTGTCCAGTATATCACAACTCTGACAGAAAGATCTACCCGACAGTGGAATAGTCAGTATCCCAACAACTGCAAAAACTCAGGCACATCACCTAAGCAGGAAGCTAATTCACATCATATGACCTTGGATTTCTGTGACAGAAATGCACTGAAGCAGCAGAGGCCAATCTGACCCTGGGGAATGCCAGCAAGCCATGCAGAGCAAAGAGAGATGACAATCTAGAGGTAACTGGATGGCTGTACCTCCTCCATACAGAGGAGGTCACAACTGACAGTAGAGCAGCAGGTTTTAACAAGTGATAGAAGGGATTCTAATCTATAGCAGTAATGTCACTGCAATGAGAAAATCTGTCTTTTGATAAATAGGACTCATAAAATACCACAGCTTTCTCATTCCCTTCGAGTTTTCTTATTCTGTTTTGTAACTGCAATCACTACGGGATCACCTGGTAAAAGAATCTGCAAGGTTGGAAACAGTTGTAATGGTTACACTGTTTTTTATCTCAGCTGGAAAACTAAGATAGCAAGGAACACCTCTGAAAACATAAGGAATGCAAACATACATTTAAAGTGGCTACTTCTTGTCCTTTCTCTAGATCCCATAATTTGGCAGTGGTGTCCATGCTTCCAGTTGCCAACAGTGTGCTCTGAGGATTAAATGATAAACATACCTGTAGCGAGAAACATTGCATAGAAAAAGTTTAAAGCAGTCCATTTATATATATTTTCTTAAAAAAAAATAAAATAAGGGTCAGGATTAATATTTTTAAATAAGACAAAGGTCTGATAATATTTTATGGTATACAGAAAATTTGCAGAATTCTTCCAACAGATCACTAGAACAGCAACAAACCCTTAGCACGTAACTCTCAATCGTACCCAAACCAAGTGGACTCCTTGCAGGCACATGCTTTTTCTTTATGTCAAAATTCTCTTTGAAACCCTCCAATTACTGTCCAGTCTGACAGTCCTCCTTAGCACTATCATATAGTAGGTTTTTCTGGTACTTGATGAGATTGGGGCAAAGATCATCCAAACAGTTCTGTGTACCCACAAACACACTCTGTGCACTCTTACCCTATCAGGTGTCATTATTGATGTCACTTGCCAAGGGCATTACCACAACATCATATTTATGAAAAAGCAAGAACAAAAGCTCAACAAATAATTTAATTCATTTTTCACATCAAAAAGTCATGTAGTCATCCTCCCATTCTCTGTAATTATGCAGGGTGTTTGCTCTGCAAATAAAGAATTGCAGGTGCCATGAAAAAAGGAAACCAGCAGCTCAGTTTTTTCATCCTGAGTAACTATGGGCATGCCCTTGCCAGCAATATATCAGAAGCAACAATGGCCTTTCAGAAAAAGGTCTGATTCAGAGAAACACATCATTTCCTGCTGGCAATTATCTTCTCCTAATTACTTGTCAGCACAATGCATAACACTGCAGGTCTAATCTAACCCCTAAGAAGTCAGAAAAAATGGAGAGGCCTTTAAACATTTACCTGACTGATCTGTGGAAGCAAAATCACTGCAGCCTTTCTCAATAAGCAAACATGTTCTCCACTGTAAGGGATAACTCAGAGTATCCAGAGAATCAAAAACACACTGACACAAATCCCAAATTCCATACGGGATACTGGAATACAATTTTCTTGATCTAGTTAAGGTCTCTCAATCTACAATTAATTTTTTTTCAGAAAAAAATTTCAGCAATATTTCATTGAACAGTGATTGTATAGCTATTTTAAAAAATTCCCCCCCCAAAAAAAATTTGTCATTGAAATACAGAGTTTTAGTGTCTTTGCTCTGATCTTTTAAACAAAAATTTGTGCATCAAGTTACTTGCTGCTGCTGATAGGGGTCCTAGTGCATGGGAGAGGAAACCAAGCATTTTTAAGTTTAAACTGTTTTAATTTTATAGATCTTTGACATTTCAGCATCCTACATATTCCCACAGTCAACACACTTTACATTTCAGAAATTCATTCCTCTACAGCTCCAATTGGTTCTGTACATGAAGTACAGATCTCTGTGGGAAAGACAACAGCACAAGTAATGATGTTCCTGTGTATTTAGTTCTGCAAATAGGAGAGGCAATGCAAGATAGCTAGAAAAACATGTGATATGTAATCAAACAAAAAGTATGTACAATAAACTGAAAATTCCAGTTGCTCTGGTATTTTTCAATGTTGTAAAATTTAGCAAGCAAGGGAAATAGGAACAAAAGTAAAAATAAAAATACAATTTCAAACTGTGTATGAGGGTTTATTCTATCTCAAGAACTGTCACACTATCTTCCCTTGCAGTGCAGAAATGTTAACAAGACTTGGATGTATGAATAGATGTGCCACAGTACCTGTGCCTTCCAGTGGGAGCTCACAGGGAGCTGGAACTCACAGTCAGCAGCAGTGGTGTAAGGAAACACAAAGGAATAAGAAACATCCACCACTACTCACTATTTCTGCACTATGTCCTCTGAAGGTATGATAGCATTTTCCTGTTTCTGTACTCCACAGTTTGCAGGTTTTGTCAAAAGATCCAGTGGCAATCTTGTCACTAAATAGAAAAAAAATCCCTTAATTTTTATGTAGAAAAACCCTCTGACTCCAGAAACAGCAGAATCCAGAGAAACAACACCCAGCCTTGGAAGCTCCCATGTACTTTGGTGCTCACTGCCACACAAGATCCAGCATCAGGATTTTACAAACACAAGTTACAGCAAGGCAAAAAATTAGCAGAGACAGCAAGTTTCTATGAGAGCTCCTGTGCCCATTTATTAGCACAGGAGTGTTCATAACTGATGACTGACCTACTTTAGGGATGATGCTGTGCTGCACTTACAGATTTATTAAGAAGTTGTATCATTTCATCAGATAACATCTGTTTATCAACGATTATAAATGCAGTTCACCCAAATTTCAGCAGTTGAACTCTAATCCCACTGAAGTCAGTGGAAGTGTTGTGACCATCTGCAGTTAGAGCAAGTCTAAAGTCAAGTCACCAGAAAATGTACCAAGGGGCACTGTACCAAAACCTAAAAATTAGCAAAAAAAAGGGGGTTTTATCAAATTTTTAATATAAAAGTAGTTCAAAGTTCTCATCAGGTTTTCTCTTGCTCTATGTTGCTTCTCCACTTTTATGTTACAGTCTAATTATTATCTTTGCACAGATTTTTGTTTCACCAAGCTCCATAAATGAACTTCATTAAATGCTTTTCTGAAATAAAGAGTAATATCATAAGACATTGACACAGCAGGGCCTGAGTTTTCCTTTCCCTGTAGAAGAATGAGATGAAGTTTCAAATAGTGCAAGAACAAATCTTTTATTTCCTAATGTTAAATCTGTATTGCTTAGTAAATAAATAGGACACCCAACAGTAATGTGATTCAATAGAAAAATAGGAATTAATTTATCTTACTTTACAGAAAAAATGGTTTTCTCACATATGACAGCTTCCTCATGAAGCAAACAACAATGAAACTTCAGTAGCTAACATGTAATTCCCTTCACCTAACAGCTAGGAATTCCAGCTGAGGGCAAACAATTACTGGAGAAAACAAAAGGTGCAAAAATTAGTATCTGATGTTCACAGAGCAGCACCTTGTGGATTTTACAAAAATTACTCAAATGCTGTTACATTTTTAAATCATGTCCTAAATAATATTTAATTTGTAAAGGCAAATGGAGAAACCCACTTCTTCCTCCTTAACTGAATCAACACAGGATGTCATAAGTCAATCTATCTCACATCACATACAACTACATGGAGGCAGAAGAGAATGATTAACATTCAGAACACAATCTGGACATGTAGATATTACTGAAATAAACTGTATTTCAATATATTCAACTGACTCACTTATATTTTATTTCAAGAATGAATACCTAATTAAATTTGTGCTTAGAATTTCTAAATTTAATCTTAAAAACTTATAGCAGAAAACGTTTGAATGGGTCTCTTGCCCAAATAATGACAGTGTCATCCCACAGTGATTAGCTACAGCTGAACTCTACACATTCAGAACTCTTTCAATTTGAAATAGTCTGTTCTTTGTTAGAGCATTTGCAAAATAACATTATTAGCAATTATGAAGAATCTCAGAAGAAATGCATTTACCCATAGGGGTTATTGAAAGCTATTGCATAGACAACGTTTCTGTGTCCCTCCAGCGAACGCAGCTCTTCTCCTGATGCTGTATCCCACAGTTTGCAGGTTCTGTCATAGCTTCCAGTGATAAAGCTAAAGCAAAGAGAAATTCATTTCTGAACACAGCAAATATCTTAGTGGTCCCAATGCACAGCCAAAGTATTTATTTCCACAGATTTTAGTTAGCGTTGTCTCGGACCCTAAATCTCCTCTTTCTTTCAAAAATACAGATTTATGACCATAGAGGTTCCTTTTCTTCTTTTAACATCTTATTCATAAAAACACCTTTTTTCTAATCTTTAATGTATTTCAACTAGAAAGCATGCTGCTGCTTTCAAGACATGAAGGAAAACACAATAAGACATATGTCCACAGTGAAATCAATTAACATGAAAGCTACACTTTCACTGCATGAAACTCCCAAATGAGTTTATGTCAAAGACTCATTTAGCTTTTAACAATATTTAGTTTATTGCCATAATATGTATGGACTATGGCTGTGGAAGAAAAAAATTACATAAATTGCTACTTTGCATCTCCCATTGGTTTTCCCAGAGGCCTGGAATATAATCCCCAATTACGCCTAAAGCTGCTTATAAGTGACAGAGCTGAATTCTTTTTGCAGCAAGATAAGAGCACTGAATCTTCCTTTTTTTTCACAAGTACAAAACTTCAATTAATGAATATGTACTTTGACTTTGAAAACAACTTACCGGGAACCAGATTTGTTAAATGCAACATTAGTCAGAGGCAATATGTGTGTTCTAAGCACCTGAAATAGAAGCAGTGTGAGGAAAAATATTTGATGCTAACAAAATAAACAAAATTGCTCAAAATATTCAACAGATTAATTTTTTTCTCCTCCTCCTGTTAGATGAGAAGAAATTCCACAATAATCATCAGGTTATCACTGAATATGTTATATAGTATTGATTTCAATTTTACACTTTATTTCAATTAACTGGTTTTTTTCCCATGTTTGCATTTTCTTCACCTTCTCTGAGACCAGCAAAGCAACCCTAGACCACAGCTGAATGGGCAAAACAAAAGAGGAGACCATGACTGTGAGACCACTGATGAAAGAAATCCCAACTAATATTAAGCCTTAGCCAGTGAACCAAGAAATCCAGTTAAATTTGAGACTTTAGGGTATGGGATGCTTCCAGCTGGCATGTGACTAAACAGGAAGAAGAGACATAAGCTACAGCTCTGCCCTATGAGGCAATGACAAAGTGTGCAAAACCATAACAAAGATATTCAGCAAGACCAAACTCCAAGAATTTCAACCTTAATGTCTGCATGTATTGTGTAGGTTATGGAGGGCACTGCCTTCTAACAGTGCTTTAATCACTCAGTATAGGATCATTCATGTGAATGAGCCCATAGCCATAATAACACACACTGAAGTTTATTAAAAAGAGGTGAAAATAGTTTCAGCTACTGCAAAGGAAGTCACCATGCCATGATACTTTAAAAAGGACCAAAAAAATTATAATCTGGTTGGTGTTTGAATACACTGGCTGCTGTAAAACATGGTTAGCACTTTTCAAATTTTTTAACAATTTTCACCTATTACAAGCTGCCCTCTCCTGAAGTCTAAAGCATAATAAAATAATAAACTGGGAAATCACAGCAATTGCTGACAGTGAAGTAAAGGGGTGTCAAAAATACCCCAGTGGTTCACTAGGTCTTTTCTGTAGTGTAAGAATGAAGAACAAACTGTTTATGAACAGTGAGATTTAATCACTGACATATTACCAGAGCTCCAACTTCTTTTCCTTATCTCAAGTTTTCCAAGATGCCTGTCTCCAGGAGGAAAATGAGAAAGGTTCATAGATCTTCTGCTAAGAAGAGTAGGGACTCATTAAAATGAAAATAACAATTGATAAGTGAAGGACTGAGAGAGAGGGGAAAACAGAAAATGTATTTTATGTTACAGAAATGGCAATTTCTGTTCTCTAGAGAAAGTTACCCAAGTTGTACTTTCAGCTACAGAAGTGGGAATGAGCAATCAAGATGTGGAAATGACAAAAACATTGTGCTTTTAAAAAGAGCCACAATATCCATCTGCACATGAGAATCAATAATTATGGAAATTCATGGAAATTTCACCCATAACACTTTTAGACTACATGCAGGCAGCTCTGAACAACAAATGTATTTTGAAATTACGAAAAAAAAGGGAGGAAAACAAGACAGGGGTTTATATAATTTCAGATTATGAGACTAATTCTGTTCTTCCAATTCCCAGTGCTGCAGTTGCTTCATCCACAGAACTCTGAGCCAGCAAGAATTGCCTGTGCAAATGATACAATAATCAAACCCTAAGGCAATATTAGAAAAAATTTACCTCAATTCTGCAAAATCTGCTACAGCTGTACCTAAGATAAAAATCTGCAAATCACTACCATGGCATGGAATAGTTTAAAACCTGAGAAATTGCTATGAAAGCTCATTTCTCTGCAGGGTGCCTAACACACCACAATCACCACAATTACTGGAAATAACAAAAAGATGAGTTTATACACTTGTTTCAGATTATACTCCAGTGCAATAGGAAAAAAATACATTCATTTGCAAACAAGGCACACATGGAACATTTTTTGAGGGGAAAACCAAGAAGCTCTCACTCCCACCCATCTCTTATATTTTATTAGTATCTCAGAAGAACATGGTTCTCGTGTTTCATTTAGAAGCCTTAAATGAAACTGAAACATCAAAAAAGTTCTTTTCACACACTTCTAATGACTCTTGAGTGAAGGAAATAAGCCAGCACTGATTGGATTTGCCTGCTTCTATTATTTCCAAATACAGAAGCTCAGACACAGCACTACACCCCAACAATGAACAAAAACATTATTTACACTCAAGTTCAAACAAGCATTCGAAGATTTGTCAGCCTCTGTGATGAACTAACAATTTTTAAAGCTTTTGAAAAGCAAGGCATTGTCTCAGTTGAGAGCATAACTTGGAAGAGAAACTTTTAAAATTTAAGATGCCTTGCTACATAGCTCTTCTTTCAAGGTTAAATAGATATATCTTTGCAGAATTCACCCAGCTGAGTATTGTTGGTCAAAATAACCAAAGCGATTCCTGGAAAGATGTAAGGGGTTCTTTAGCTGAACAAGCCAACATAAACTTCTTTTTCTCTTTTAATTTAAGGCAACAATAAACACCACAGCACTGACCGACATTGTTTAACAGCTAGACATTGCCATCTGCTGACACAATAAAGATACAACGTTAAACTATGTCAGATTGTCACAAGAAACCTCCGGTAAAAAGTTTCATTTCCACAATTACACACAATTAAACTTACTCTCTTCAATCCTGTATTTGGAGCTCTGAAAGGTCTCTGTAATCATTGTTCTTAAAAGTCTTATTTGTTTGAAATATTATTTCAAGTGCTGTCTGTAAGCTGAAGATCAATATTTAAAAATAATAGTAAAGACAGAAAGTAACAAAAACCAGGATTTGTAATGACAACTGCATGTAGCATAAAACCCTGTAAAATAATAGCATCAATCCCACAATTTTCACAAGATGAAGAACAAGTAGGCACGTGTATGAAAATAGTTTGGTCTTTTCCCAACAATTAATTTACTTGGGGTCTTTACAGGTTTTGTTTAAATGTAACTATGGGTGTTGCTGGCCCACAAGTTCTTACTCAACAAGGATTGACTTCTCTCTATCCAAAACACACCCTAGTGCATAAGCCTGTGTAAACAATGCCTAGGAAAGCTTCTCAGCCTTTTGGGGGAATTCCTGGCAGAAAACTAGGCCAGAGTCAGTTGCTCTAAAAGTACAGAGAGGATTGAGAAATGCCAAGAACTCAGTCATAGAGCACAACACACAGCAGTAAAAACATACTCACAGTATCACAACTTAAACCCCTCCAAATACCCCGAATTATTTTAAAGATGCCTCTGACCTTAAAAAGAGAGAATTTGTGGTTCTGTTTTTCCCCTAGCTTCTCCTGCAATCTTTGTACTAGATAAATGACATGTTCCAAGCAGGATGCTGTGATGAGAGGTTCTCTTTTTTGCATTTCTTCCACTAAGGCTGTAACATCCGTGCTAATTATGAGAAAAGAATGAAAACAAACTGAAAAAAATACCCCAAACACAAACCCACCACATTCCATCTTCTGGCAATAATTATGAATTTAAACTCAAGAATATTATTTACTTGCAGAGAAACTGAAGTAAATAATTAAATGTAATGCATTTATCTCATTCTGCAAAGGCCTAAAGAAACGAGGATAAATATTTCTTGGTTTTTATACTTCCTTCCCTCTCTTACTGAAGTGGTACAGTAAAATTCAACTTTTAAAAGTTGTAGCTTAGCAAGAAATTTATCTTTCCAAACGACTTCCACGAAGGATCAGGCATGGGAGATGTGTGTCCCAAACTGTCAGTTTAAATACCTGAATTAAACTGGAATTTCACAGATTCCAAATAAATTGTCCATGAAGTAGTAACAAGATAAATTATATATGCAAAGTCTTAAATTTATCTCTGTCTGTGGCTTCAGAAATGTGTGGCTGTTTCTACAACTCTTAGTTGTGACAGTAACTACCATGTAGTCCAGAGTACTGGTGTCCCTGGAGCCCCCAGTGAGGGGGTCACACCTGGTCTGTGGAACTGGATCATCTTTCCATGTCATCAGGTAACTACTGATTTCTGGCTTTCTGTGAGAAACTAAGGATTGACAATACCCAGCAGTCAAGTCACAACACCCTCTTCAAATCAGTTTAGCAAGAAAGCTAAGCATTTATGGGAATTGTCCAAGTCTAAAGTGGATTTTCTGCATCAGTCTTCTAAATGGGAGCTACTACATCCCATAAATTAATGTATCCTCTCAGTGTTTATACTCTTGTTCAGAAACACCAGACAACTTATTTCTTTCAAAAAGAGACTGGGCAGGTTTTACCCATAGCACTATATTGGACAGCCCCAGGCAGACAAAACATAATAATTTTTAAACTGGAATTCTTCATCCTGCATATCCAGCTTACACTGTGTACTGATTTGGGCTTACATGTAATGCTTCTTCCATATCAATGCTGGTATTAAGGCAATCATATTACTTCATGTCTTTCTGCCTAATAAACCCCATGGATTTGGGCAACTTTATTTAATGGTGGCACTTTGTTATTTTTTCTGAAGCCCTTCCTACCAGAGCTGGCTGAGTAGAGCACATAGGCTCTACATAGTGGCTGATCTCAATTATATCTAATACAGTCAAATAGAGTTGTTGAACATGCTATAAAAAGGTAGAGAGTGCTGTTATCTGAAGCAATATCATACTTACTCAGGTCTAAGATCAAGCAGATCTATTGATCGGGTCTTTGACTCACCACCTTCTACATATTCCAAAATAATTCCTTTAAAAACAAGTGATAAACAGGCCATAATTAGACTTCTGGAGTTTTACAACATGTGCTGTAGACAGCAGCACTTCCACTTTTATAGCTCCACTGACTTCAGGAGACCAAATTCCAGTTCTTGGAGCTGGAAGGAGGTTAGCTGTTCTCACTGAGAGTGAGCATGGTGATGAACAACTCTGATGTGCTTATATGAAAAAAAAAAAAAAGACATTAAACGACATTATTTCTTAATTTCTCCTATGGAAATGAACAAGCTCTTTTTTCCAACAACTTTTTGCATAATTTCATCAACATTAATCTCAAAGAAGTTGTCCTGAAGATGCTTGCCATACTTTGGTGTTCCAAGAAGCCTGGAAAATATGTTTTACAAAACTCATTATATTTATTCTAGTGTTTGCAAAGGCTTGTGTGCAGTGATGTATCGAAAATGGTAACACACTTTACATCTCCAGGTTTGCTCTGGCATCTCTGCAACTTCCACTAAGCTGGAGCATTAAAGTGTTTTAACCACATGGCTTCCTGTTTTGCAGCAGCTGATAAAGGGCTCAGCTGCTCCTTGATTTTCTGCAGGAAAGGATAATTTAGATGAACTTCTGTGTCACTCTGCATTTTACAAAGTTCATAGGAAAAGTATTTAATTTGAAAGGAAGGTCCTTTTTTCCAATACACTTCCTGAGATGGCGACCTCCAGCTTGTTTCACTTGTGAAATGTCACTGAGTCACCTGAGTACAGGATACACCGTGACAGTCCGGCAGCACTGCTTTTCAAAGCATGGCCCCATTCAGAAAATTCATAAATAAGGACAAAAAATAAGAATCAGTATCCACCAGGTTGGAAAAGGCCTCTGAGATCATTAAGTCCAACCTATGACTGAACAGCACCTTGTCAACCAAACCCTGGCACAGAGTGCCAGTCCCTAAACACCTCAGTGATGGTGACTCCACCACATCCCTGGGCAGCCCTTTCCAACATCTGATCACCTTTTCTGTGAAGAATTTCTTCCTAGTATCCAATCTAAACCTCCCCAGGCACAGCCAAAGACTGTCCTCTCATCCTCTCACTGGCTGCCCGGCAGAAGACACCGATCGTCACCGGGCTCCAACCTCCTTGCAGGGAGCTGCAGAGAGTGGCAACTGTTTTTGTTAAACAGCCATTTAAAAACACAAACACGTTGTGGGGTTTTTTCCTGTCAGCTACCGCCACTGTTGACTTTTTAAACTCCTTACTGTGATGAGAGTAAGACCGCCTTGACTTTGCAGTAAGTCACCAATTACAGCCGCGATGGGCGAGGAGCCGCTTCCAGCTGCAGCCTCTCACCCAGGCACCGGCACCGGCACCGGAACGGGCACCGGCACCTCCGCTCCTGCCGGCGGCAGGTGCGCCACGGAGCCGCCCGCCCGTGCCCAGCTGCGGGGATCGGCCGTGAGCGGCGGCCCGCACACCCCGCGGGGCCCCGCCGCACACCCCACACCCCACACCCCACACCCCGCCCGGAGCCNGCGGCGGCGGCGGCGGGCGCGGGGCTGAGGGCGGCGGGCCCGCCATGGCGGAGCGCTGCCCGCGGCGCCGTGCCAGCACTCCCGGCCCCGGGCCGGCACTGCGGCATCCCCGCTCGGCTGCGAGAGCAAAGAAGCGGATCTAGAAAGGAGTGCGCTATAAAAAAAAATACATAAAATCCGGAGTGCCAAAGAGCCACTAGTAACGGCGTAGCAAATGCATGAAAGCTTTTTGGAAAGTGAATAGTTACTTACTAAGGAAAGAGGGCAAAGATTAATTACATTTTTTTTTAAAGAGAAGAGCCTAATCTGTTTAAATTTTTAAAAAGGGATGCCAAGGACTGAAGCACAACTATGAAAATACAGTTTAGAATCATTAAGGCTGGAAAAGGCCTTACAAGACAGACCAACCACCACCATGGTCACCACCAAACCGTGTCCCCAAGGGCCACGCACCCTTAGAGCACCGCCAGGAATGGCGCCTCCACCAATTCCCTGAGCAGTTCTTAATATCCAATCTAAACCATCCCCCGGCACAACTCAAGGCCATTTCCTCTCATCCTGTCCCTTGTTTCCCGGGAGAAGAGACCGACCCCTCCTCGCTACACCCTCCTTTCAGGGGTCCCCCCGTCTCCTTCTCCCCAGCCAAACACCCCCAGCTCCCTCAGCTGCTCCTCACGGGCTTGTGCTCCGGACCCTGCATCGCCCTCACTGCCTCTCTTTGGATGCACATTTCATCAAAAAGAGAAAAAAAGTGTGTAATTGAAAAGAGATAACCAACATGGAATCATTAATCATATGCATTAATAGCATGAAAAATTTCAGTCAAGCTTTATGCTGAAATTGCTGTGGAGCATCAATAGGGGGAAGCAGAAAACACATTCTCGTTTGGCCGATCTCACAGCCCACACTGATGGCAATGGATCAATACAAGACAGTCCCGCTCAGTGTTTAACAATACATGACTTTTCCAAAAACACCCATATGGCTCCCTACAGCTTCACTTTGAAGACAGTCCTTTGGTTTTTTGAAAGCCAGGAAATAAAATACAATGGCCAATTCCAGATTTACTTCAGGACATGACTGGGGGACAAAGTGGTCTCTATGTTTTTCATTTCCATTTGTTTAAGTCTTTTGTCTTGTTTGTATGTGGAAAATCTTGAGGCAGATAAGAAATATTTTTATTGAAAACAATCCAAACTGATTTCCAACTGCATTCCAACTTACTTGGACCAATCTTATTCAAAAATAACTTTTTTAAAAACCCCAAATCTTGGTGGTCTCCAGTTTCTTAACAACTTTTTGTGTTTGTTTAGCATAATATTTATCCACCCAGATTAGAAATTCAGAATATCAATATTTTTCTTTTCATTTAAATGACATGAACAAAAAACCATAGCATAAACACTGCTTCTTACCTTAGAACTTAATTTGTTAATCATAAACACAGATTCATGCAACCTTTCTGGTACCTTCTGTATTACTTAACACCAACTAGAAGTACTGCATTTAATTGTTTTAGTCATATTTAACCAAAACAGTCAAAACAGGGGAGGGAAGTAGAAAGACTGCAAAGCTCCATGATGTCAGTACCTATTGATCAGTACATTTTACCCTCACTTTCTAGCTCCAAATGGTCATCTGAACATGAACACCTCACTTGTTATTAGGAGGCAATAATGACACTGGGAAGATGATAAATCTTCCTCAGCTGTCACCTCTTTCCTTGCTTCTGTAAACATAAGCTTAGGGAGCAGTGGAGTCACAGCACAAGTGGGTCCCTCTAAGCCCTAAGCCTGCTCTCCAGGCTGACCCACAGAGGCACTGGTGTGATGCCCTTGTTTGCTCCACTCCTGCACAGTCTCTAGAAAAAGCTGCTGGCCACCTGTGTGGGGACAAGGAGCTGGCACTGTGCCGAGCCAAAGCTTTTCCCACAGTGCCACCCAGCACAGGCCTGGGTGCACAATACGCCTACAGTGATGACAGTCTGTCCTTCTGACAAAACAGAGCCAGAGCAGGTANGCACTGGTGTGATGCCCTTGTTTGCTCCACTCCTGCACAGTCTCTAGAAAAAGCTGCTGGCCACCTGTGTGGGGACAAGGAGCTGGCACTGTGCCGAGCCAAAGCTTTTCCCACAGTGCCACCCAGCACAGGCCTGGGTGCAAAATACGCCTACAGTGATGAGTGGAGTCTGACAAAACAGAGCCAGAGCTGTAGCACAGGTAGGATCACCTGAGGAGGCTTTAAGCAGAAAAGGGAGAAACTGTGCGGAGGGAGTGAATGGAAGGACTTGCTATTCCATTGTTACTTGGAGACTAGACAAGAGGGATTCTGGTGAAACAGCAGACTGAGCTCCTGTCCATACCATGAAACCTTGACTGTTAAGGAGAAATGCAACTTTTCTTCAAGTTCATGGAAAGAAGCAATTAGTGCATACGTTCAGAAGGGATTTTTTCAGACTGCTGGGGCAAAATTGTTGCCTTGCTATTTTTTTAGTGTCTAAAGAGTGCACACAGCCTGTGAGTCATGAAAGGCCAGCTTCAAAGAATGCACAGTGTAGGAAGTTTAAAAATGTCTACACTGGAAAGAAAAATTAAATGCTGAGATATCCAGGATGAGATAATCAGCTTTTATGTACAGCGATCAAAAGTATTGATGATGTCAGCCTGGAAAGATAATTTATATATCAGATGGTCCCTGTACATTTTTGCTTATGTCAGCAGCTTCCAGCAGAAGCAGAAAATTAAGATACTATAAAACTCCTTGGTCTGTATTCAAGAGGTTTTGAAAGGCTTCAGTGTAGATTTATCTACAGTGCTGAAGGGAGCTCTGTCAGACAATGTGAAGCAAAATCAGTGCAGTTACAATGAAAAACGTCCTTTGGAGAACTTTGGGTTTTTCTTGCCAACATAGATTCTGAAAAAATCCCTCTTCAGCCAATGTACCATCTTGAGGATAAGATGAAGGAAGTGTTTCTGACTCAAACATGCTTTCAGAGAAGGGCCAGGTTTAAAGTTGTATCATGACCCACTTGCTCTGAAGTAGGTCAGCCTGTGGTATGCTGAACTCAATCAGAAAGGCCAGCCCAAGAGTCTGAGTTGAGGGAAAGATGTAGAAAAGCCACTTCCTATTTCTGTTATGTCAGCAGCAGGTAAAGTGAATTTTTACTAAGGGGAGTTTTTGTGTGCTGTGCTGTCTTATAATTGTCAGGTCTGTAGAATGCAAAATAACAGTTCTCTGATAGTTCCTTGTTTCTGCTGGGTGAATTAAATGGATTTACGTTTTGGTTTTTTTCTAAGGTTGTTTTATTCTGGCATATTCTGCTTCCTCTTGCCAAAACAGACTCAATGCATTGCTAGAGCTCCTTCTCACTTCTGCTCTGTTATTTCCAATGCTAATCATGACACCACAGCCATGAAAAATATTAAAACTCTTACTTATATAAGGGACATTGTGTTCTAGGAGTTTTGCTAGGTAAGAGCTGTTCTAGGAGAAAGAAGGGACAATGTATTGTAGAATAGTGTTCTCTTTCCCAAGGATTGTTTTTTCTCTTTGCATAGCTGTTTTCATCAATTTAAAAATCTAAAATTTAAAAAAAAAAAATTACCAGTTGAAATTTGCTGAGAAAGTGTGTCACCCACAAATTTCTGTTCACACAAATAGTTGCTTGTGATGTTCACCTATAGTGAGATAATAACAAGCAGCAGAAAGGAACAGTACTTCTCTTCCTTACTCTTCCATTTTCCGCCTCTGACAAACTGCTTGCATATCCCATGCAGTCGGGGAATTCCATACATCCTTACTTGCTCCAGTCAAATTTTCACTTAGCTGAAACAAATTTTTCCTTGCTGCCCACATTTTCTGACTTTCCTCTTAACCTTGCCAAGTTTATGAGTTGACCTGACAACAAAAATATCCTCAGTGCGAAAACCCCAATGAGATATATTTATCTTACCGCTTCTGAGAAGAACTCAGAAATGTCTTAAATCTTTCCTTCCATGGCCCAGACCATGGGGGCTGAAGACCTTTGGGTTGAGCTCTGCATCATCCCGTCACGACGGCAAAGCTGACGGTGTCAGGTAATAACGCAAGTGCTCTGCAGTCGGTGAGTTTTACAGATGCACCCAGTGAGGAAAAGAGAGGAGCTCTTCTATACAGACATAATGCACAATTGGGTCAAACCATGAGTCAGGAGGCAGCAAAAACTCCTGACAAATAACAAGATTTCTAGTAAGTCTACAATAGAACTGGAAAATATAAGTAGTGAGAGCCGGTTTGTTTTGGAAAACACGACTTTGCTGAAGTAGAAGTGTGTTCATCTCCCCATTGTTTTTAATTTTTTTTTAAAGCCAAAATAACAAATTTTTAATTTCATATTTATTATCTATAATTCTGAATTTATTAAGCATTTCACTTAAGCAGTCCTTTTTTCTATATCTGTTTCAAGGCTGGGTTGGTTGGGGTTGGATGGATCTTTGAGCAGTCTGGTCTAGTGAAAGGTATCCCTGCCCATGTCAGGGGGGTTGAAATTGCATGATCTTTAAGGCCCCTTCCAACCCAAACCATTCTATGTTTCTATATTCCTTCATTAAGTGTGGTAGTCCTACTACATTGTCTTCTCTTCTTTACCATCATTTTGATGTTCTTTGTAGGGGTGGGCAAAACAAGGTGCATGTATAACAACCATTAATTGAAATTAGCAGTAATACAGCACTACTCACTTTCATATTTATGAAACATTTTTGATTGATCTTGAACCAATTTGGGGAATGCTATAGAGCGAGCAAGTCTTTGAGATTTGCAGATATCTCAGATATCTGAGATTTGCATTATCTCTGAAAGACATTTTAACCATTTATTCCTAGTCATAACAACATGAAACATTCAGATGCTCACAGGAACACACAATCATCTTTCTGAAATAGCTCTATTGAATGTATATTTGAGAAAAAAAATCACTGTAGTAGGACATATAGCCAAGACATCATTATTTTTCAGATAGCATGACAAACTTTTATGTGAGCATTTTGATTTGCATTCCCTAAACACAGCTGTATAACAATTCTTATTCATACATAAGATACAACTCATATGTGAGTGAACAACTCAAGTCACTGTATACTCTGACCACTCTACAGCTCTGATTTACCTGCTATATTAAATTTGTCATTCTCAATTTCACATTTGCCTACTTTAAATGTTTATAAAGTTATCACTGGCTTTGTGCCTGACCTATCCTGCAAGGATATTGAACTACTAGTTTTGACACTGTAATTGACAATTCCACTGCCAACTAGACCCCTTACTTGAATGTATCTCCACTGGCACACTCTAATCAGATGGCTTGATCAGTCAGTGCATGGCTGTCTGCTCCTCTGCAGGTCTGAGGCTTTAGCCCCTAAGGGGTTTGTAATGTTTCTCTGCCCTTGGCCCCTATTGATGCCATCTGCTGGCACCTCCATATCTATGTAAATCAGTTCTTAGTACAGAGTTTATCCCAGTGCAAGTCAAGCTCCTTCAAAAACAATGTATGTTTGATTAAATTTTATCATCTGAAAGATATAGAATGAGTCAAGTACTTGTTGTACTAGACCATCTTACACATAAACATCTCTGCCTACAATCAATGTTTTGCCTTGGCTTGGCATGTGGCCAGGAGAGAAGACAGTTACAGTTTGAATCACTGTACCTGAAGTTTGGCTAAGAAATTAAAAATATTTTGTGCTCTGTTTTAAACCCTTTGGTACATGCCTACACTAACCATGGATCCCCAGCTGTGCTATTTCAATGTTTCATGTTTCCTCAGTTGCCTTATCTATTGAGTGGATCCTGTCATTCAAGTTTTCTCAGCGGGATGCGTGGGTGCGGATGACCCACCCTGCTCCCTGCTCCTGTTCCAGAAGGTGGTTTGTATGTTGTTTATTTCTCTCTCCCTCCTTCTTATCACAGGCACATCTTTTCACCCAGTATCATCTACAAAAAGCACGTCTGATGCTACAATTGCCTGGGTGTGACTTCTCTAGGGGCAGCTAATGATAGCCTGGGTGTGCTGAATTGTCTCTGAAGGCCTTGAGCCATTCCATTCCTCTCCAGCAGTAAAGAAGTCAAGGAGAAAAAAAAAACCCATAAACCAAACAGATAGAAAGAACTAACACATCTGCAGCCTCAGCTAGAATAGCCATTGTTTTCACTGAATAAGGGGCTCAAGATCATAATTTCTGATAACTGGAAGCAGTATTCCCTGAAAGAAACATGGCAGTGACCTTCCCGTTAAATTTCACTACTACAGCTGCCACATAAAAATGTGAGTTGGGTGTCAAATATCATGCAACTAGCTTGGGTACAAAAAGCTGTTAGGATGTTCTTCATCATTTGTTTTCCAGTGGTTTGTCTGGGTTGATTTTGAGGGCTAGAAAAAAATAATCATTATGAGGCTTAGATTTTTAGGTAAATCAAGATACTTCAGGAGGAGAATCAGGAGAACTTGGTACACTGAAATGCATTGGATACAAACAAATTTAATCAAGGGATTGGGTTTTTAAATTCATTTGTGTGTTAATTAATTATATATTTAATGAACCTGAGTTGATTGCATCTCATGAATATTAAGAATTGGGAAGGAACCAAATTTAACAGAACCTGTGATAAGACTTTTTATCTCTAGAACAGATTCCGATACTAAGTCAACCCCCACTCGCATCAGCCACCACCTCTGGGAACAGGGTGAGGAACTCTCTTTCTCCTTGGATGCTTATATCCCTTTGCTGGCAGTATCAGTCTAGGAGAAAGTGCCATGTGCAATCTCTCTCTCCTCACTTTTGTACATCAGCTGTGTGGCCACAATGGTGGATAAAATCTCTCTCATATAGGACATGTCTTGTAAGTATATCCAGCACAGTATATATAAATATATACACGGACACTATTTAGAGAATATCTATTTTTCAGAGAGTTTCAACCCAGATTATAAATTTTCTCCTTGATACAAAGAGAGTGTAAAAAATTAAGAGAGTTTTCAGTTTAAAGTTAGGGAGCAGGAAAATTTCGGGAACATGAAAATGTAAATGCAGGTGCTTACAAGTAAAATCATATAAATGAAGTCATGGAAACAAAACTATAAAAATGCTGTTGCAAATTTAAAAACAAAAATTAAAAGTAGTATTTTAGTCTCAACTTTTCCTGTGGCATTTTTGATTTTTACCCATACAGTATTCTAAATTTCATCTGCTACTTTACCATTTAATAGGTATTTTGTATTGCATAATCCTTGAATAATGCTAGAAATTCAGGAAAGCTAAAACACTATTAAACAAGTGCCTGGGTTTATTTGCAGTGGTAGGTCTATGAGCAATGCTCTATGGCTGATGTACAATAATAACCACAGTACTGCAGCTATTGTTTATCACATTTAAATGTTCTAACACCAGCAGCCCTACAAGGGCTTTGGCTGAAAGCTGTCTACACCTGACATCACAGAAAGAACAAACACAGCAATTCAAAAGTCTTTACAGACTTAGGCTGCAACACTGCTCAGTTAAGGCTGACACCTCCTAGAATGGAGCAACCACAAGACCATGGGAACATAAATCACAGTTTTCATTTAGGTACATTCAAACAGCTATAATTGCTCAGTACATTTAGCATGCACAACGCAGTCGGTTTGTTCTGAAGACTAAAAGCTTCTTTTATGATTCATGTTTTGGCAAAGGATGTTGTCTGTAGCCTGATATTTGGAGCAAGACTGCCAGGGTGTAACACAACTGAACTCAGGATGCAGGAGGTTTGTTACAATTGATCCATTTCTATTGTTTGATGTTTGTCCAGCTGGGGGGATGCCAACAGAATCAAGTGACAGTGTCATAACCCAAAACCTTTTGCGGTTCTTGAGTTCCCTGATTCAATTCTCAACAAAATTGCAGCTGAATGGAGCATTCCAGTTCATCAGGAGTGAAATCAGGCTGCACATGGGCTTGTTGGTGACTGAAAATAAGTGACCAATTATCCACATCCCTATGGAGGGGCTGAAAGTGTCACTGCCACTAAGCACATCCAGTAAAGAATGGTTTCAGATATACTTAAAAAGCACTGCAGGACAAGGCCATTCACTCATTGGTCTCTTGGATTTGCAGGTGCTTTACAGCCCCTCTTCGTGTTTTTCCCCTTTTAGTGGAAAAATTGGGAGACAAGGAAGGAATAAAACAGTTTCAACTAATGGAAGCTACCATCAACTGAAGAGAAGTGCAATAAATATCTTGTTAGTCCTTCTCCAGCAGATGAAATATGGCAGGTTTTATATTTTCACTGCAAAATTAAATCATTGGGAGATTTGCTATTCCCTACAAAAATCCATGACCATGCCATGCTAAGTTACTTTGTTGCTGTGTGCTTGAGTGTAATTAAAAAGAAAAAATAGAAATTAGTAAATCTAATTATTATTCCATATGCAGACAGAAATTTCTCTGTCAAAAATCCTAACACAACCAAAGGCTTCAATTCGGAAAGGTGTGAGATCACTTTGTGGTAAAAAAAGGAATTAAAAAAGAACCAAAAAAAATTAATAAAAAAAAAAACAAACGAAAAGCACACATTAAAAATAGATACAAATAGGATTCAATAGCAATACTGCAGCTAGCACAAGAATCACTGAGGACTGGTTTCAATACAGAGAAAGCAGGACCCTTCAAAACTGAAGTATAAAGTGCTCAGAGTTTGAAGGGAAAGCTCTCACATCTGCTTCCCAAATATTCAAGCTATAATAAAAAGCATTTTGCAAGAAGAAAAAAAATTTGGTCTTTTAAACATTATGTAAATTGAAGAGGAAACAGTCTCCAAATGACCATTATTTAATTCTGCATCTCAAATTATTCAACAAAATTGCACAGGCTGAATTAGGAGCTGAAGGCCAAAGATAAAGAGGAGACAGAAACTCACCTACTCACATGCAGAACAGACCCACCAAAGTAATCAGGATTCAGGTTTTTCTAGAAAGGGTCACGATTTACAGGGCTATCAGAACTTCTAACTGACCACGTGAGGTTACAAACAAAAATGTGCCTGTGATCTGATGATCTTGGAGTCACTCAGTTCCAATACCTGTTTGTATCCCCAGGAAGGCATGGAGGGATATGCTATTTCTGCACAGACTTGCCTACCAGTAACATAAGGACCTTAGCAATTTCTGATATTGAGCATAGAAACCAATATTTTCATTATCTTTTTTCCTCCCAAGGAGTTGGTTATAAAAAAGGAAATTCAACCAGAATAAGAGGAACTAAAAAGAAATCTCTTGAGTCATAGCTCTGTGGATGAAGCATATGGAATTTTGTAGCAAAGGAACCATGGATGACCAGAGGAAATGTGAGTTACAGAGGCAATACAAAACTTTAAAGAGGCCTGAACTGGGAGTAAAGAGCCACCCACAGAATTCCACACACTGGTCTTCACTTCCTTATTTTGCTCCTCTGCTTTGAATTCAACCCTTGGACCCCAGGCTTTTCTGCACCAAGCTCTTTACAGCTCTGGTTCCTAACACCAGTTCCCAGTTTCTCAGTTTTTTGGGGAACCTCACCTTCCAGCACTTTTAACCCAGGCCCGTTCATCATGTCTGTACCATTTTTTGGTACCTGATTTAGCCTGTGAACTCTCTGAGCCCTAACAGCCCATACCAGTGCTAGCAGGTATGAGACAGAGCTGTGCACTTGTGCCCACAAGTTAGGGGAATGCCCAGGGAACAAGCTGGGTAATTACTTCTCCCTGGAGAATACATTATGTTATCAATATCAGGAATCCATCTGAAGGAAATTAAAGCTAATTATTTTGCTCCTAGAGAGCCTCACCCACAAGGAGGTGACAGTTCCCAGATCTGTAGAGCCACAAGCAGATTTTTTTAAGTTCTAGCAGGTGTTGAAACCAGAAAATAACAGTCTTAGACTCATGAACACCATTTTATAAACCCAGTATGTCAGCTCATCTCTCAAGGGCACCAAAAATACTTCACATTTAAGTTGAAATTAAATTAAAATTAGTGCTTGTATTTCTATGACTAAAAGGTACTTAAAGGCAAGCTGTAAATTTATCTGTAAGACTCTGGTGCTGACATGAGAGGACTTCACCTGCACACCCTACATGGTCACATCCCTGAAATCCACATGGACCATGTAATAGTGCATAAAAAGCTGAGCAGTCTTCCCCAGCCCACCTGCACCCATCTCTTCCATGAGGTCTCATTATTTTATTAGGCATCCCTGACCTCCATCAAGAGCTCCTGCATCAGGAAAATCTCGTTATGCTAGAAGCCATAGGATACCATAGGCAAACACAAAAAGGGAAGGAAAGCACTGCAAGTTTGTCCTCTAGAGAAAGCCCTTTAGGCTGAGAGCAGACTGTGTTACCACAATGAATCCTCCTTGGTGGATAAGCTAGAAGCTCACCCAGTAACAATGTGTGGGGTTCCTCCTGATTAAATAGAGAAACTAGCAAAAGGAGTTCTCTCAAGTATGATTAAGATGAAGCTAAGTCTTTGTGCTGAACAAAATCTTGATATATAACAGCTGTCTAAGGGTGAGGAAGAAATTATATCCTCTGGAGGTCATAGCTACCCCTAGGACAAGCAAAGTGAGTAAGGTGGAAAGTGGCTTTTACAGCTGTCAACACACCTGTGCAATTGTTTCAGCTGGAGGCTCTTACCAAAGGAATTAGTCAAGGGCAAGTCCCATTTTCAATTAAAAAGAAATAAACATATCACTGAGATATGCTGATTTTAACATTCTTTTTTAATATCTCCAATTAACTTCTTTTTTCTACAAACAGACTTTGTTTAACAATAGTTCAAGCGGTATTATAATGCTAACTACAGGTTAAAGGAAACATTTTGGCACAAGACAATAACAAAATAAACAGAATAAATAACCTGCTTTACACATACTGAAGAAAACAAGACAAACAAAATGCAATGAACTGAATAAAATTCACACTGTACAACAGCTCAAGGTAGATCTTAATAAGCAGCACTTGTGTCCCACCAGTATCACACACACATTACTAAAAATAGAAACTTTAACAAAATGCTTAACTCAAGCAAAAGAGCAATGCAATACAAATCAATCGAGAAGTTCATCAGTTCCAAAGAAGCCGGAGGTGGAGGTGAATGAGCACACAACAGTGCACAGACCATCTCAGCTGAGAGCCTCAGCCCAGTGCTTCTTCAGCCACGTCTGCATTCTGCTCCTTGCTGGAAACCCCCTCAGCCTGACATCTTCCTGAGCCTGCGGCTGTTAAACGGAAGAGGGAACACACAGAAATAATGACCTCAATTGTAGTTTTCTCTTCTTCTCTGAGAGAACAGCTCAGGTGAAAGAAGGGACATGTGACATGACTGTCCCTGAGAAGACTCCAGAAAGGAGCTGCTAAGTCTAACAGGAGATGGAAAGACAAATATGTTCACCAGTGCTGTCAAAAGTGGCATTCAGGAGATGTCATAGAAAGGCTTTCATACAAGCCCTGTTTTCATCAGCCTGGTGTTAATTAGAAGTTTTGATTCCTACCTCAGGAAAAGGAGATGTCTCTTCACCCAACCTTCCTTAGGATTTACACAGGCCTTCAGCCCACTGGCAGTGTGGAAACTGGAAAAGACATAACGATAAAGAAATCAGAAATCCCTGCCAATGATTGCTGTGGAGAGTACAGTTACTCTATCTAATGACCAATAGAAACTGCTTTTGTAAACACCACATAGACATGGAATGCTCCAAATTGCTCCAGTATTATATGAAGAAAAAGAAAATTAAATGTAATAGCTACTTCAGTCTCAGGGATCATTTTTTGCACCATAAATTTTTGTTCAATTTATTTGATCTGTTTAGGCAAAGACCTTTGCTGGATGCCAGGAACAATTTGTAAAATTAAGGAGAATAGCTGCTGTCAAGCTAAGGTGACAGATCAACATCTAGGCCAAAACCTCGTAAGAGAAGAATCCGATCCCTGTGAATGAGAAGAAGTCTTGGCACTTATGTGTCTGTTCACAGGTTTTGGCAAGGGAGCCCTCTGTGTTGGCCAGTGGCCCTTAGCTGGAGACAAAACCTGTCTCTGTTTGCACAGCTGATTCCTAAAGAGTCAGATATATTATTTACATTTCATGACTTGGGTTAGCAGTCCCTATCAACTAGAGCTTGTGTGTTTTGTTTACAGCTGTGCTATACAATTTATTCAGTTAATTTAACTTTTTGAAAAGTCAGGAAAAATCACACTTATAACATTCAAATCCTTGCTTTAGCCCAAACAGCCATCCCAAGGTTAATACACGTCAGAAAAACCACCAGAAATTCAGAAAGTAACTTACATGATGGCAGGGATGTCGCAGACCTCACTGGAGAGCTGTTCAGTGTAACCCTTCAGGACCCGCGGAGGCAGACGCACTTTGGTGTAGGACAGGCAGCAGTCCTGGTTGCTTTGTGCTGGCGTGAAGGACAACAACAAAATAAATAAACCCCATTTGGCCCTGCTGTCTAGGGCCCTCACTGCTCAACCCCAACCATCCAGCTCCCTCATGACAGAAGAGGGGAACGAGACAGCACATTTTGCTGAAACCATTCCCTCCCAGCTCAGCCTCACCCTGCTGCCAGCTGTGAGCAGCACCAGAGCCTGAGGTCACTCACCTTCGGAGGTGCCCCACAGGAGCAGTGCCAGGAGCCCCAGCAGGGAAAGCAGGACCATGCTCTTGCTGCTGCAGCCAGTCATTCCCTCTCCACACACAGCTGTGCTCCAGTGAGTACCTGGCTGCTGCCTGTGGCTCCTGCCAACCCTGCTGCACCTCCACCTGCTTTTAAAGGGTGGCAGGAGCCACGGGAATTCACACACGGGCGGGTTCCGCTGTCAGCACGTTTCCCCACAGCAAATTCCATCGTGCCCGATTTGGCCCCAGCGCTCCTTCCGGGTACTAGAACCGGAGATAACAGTGTGCTGGGGAATATTTTTTTTTTTTAAAAGCCGCTTTAAAGATTCAGTTTAAAAGAAAAGGAAATAAAAGGCTATGAGGTAATGGTTCTGTGGGTGAAGTGTGTGTAGTTTTAGGGGTAGGAGTGTGGGTTGTGAAATGAGGAAAGTCAAATATAGGTAATTGTAAATGTTACCTACAGAAACTGTGTCTGCTGTGCTCTAGTTTAATAAACCCAGCCTGGGGGCAGAGGGAGGTGGGCTGAGCCAGCCAGCTTCATTTCAGTGTGACAATTTCACAGGAGCTGGCTCACAGGCTGCACCAACATCAAAGTACTACATTAATATTTCCTGGTTGGCCAACACAGTAACTTCAGGCTTTCCGAATTACTGCTTTCTGAGCTCTGGACTGTAGTATTGGCAACATTGAGCATTCATGGAAATGGGTTTATTTAATTTCCTTATCCATGTATTCCCTACCATGACTTCTTGCCTGTTTGTTACATGTCTGAACTACTTCATCTGAAACAAAGTGAGCTTAAAAGAAACTTGAAATGGAGCCTAAATTCTCCATATCTGTGCTTTCTAAAATGCATTTATACACTTCATAAACAATAGCTTGTAGTTTGTTACTTTCCCAAAATGTACCTGAGTATTGTGACTCCTGAACATTCAACAAAAGTACACACAGTACTTAAATTTAAAATTTACTCTTAAAATTACCTTGCACAGCTCTAGAGAAACCACCAGGGAGAGGCTCTGTCATCTTTCCAAGTACATTGAGCTGCTACTGAAGAGTGGTACTTTCCCATGCTGTTTAGGGATCTGTGTGAAAATACTGTGGTGGCTGCAGGCCATGTTCTGGCCAGCCAGTGTACACAGCAGCTGCTGCCAGCTCCAGGTGCTTATAGAGTAACCTGAGCTTTCAGTGGCGTTTCTTAAGGTAGAGCTCATGGACAGTTGTAGGCACTGCATAATTACATGCATTCTATCCTTCACAGAGTGCCAGTACCTCTCTCAAAGGGTGAGTTCCTATTACTTCTTTGTAGAAATGGAAACAGCTTGAACTCTAGAACAGATTGTTATTCAGAGAAATTAATTTCTCTGTCTAATAGCGAGAATTGAGGGAATTTCATATGGCTGAGATACACAACCTTGCAGTGCACATGGTATCACATATACTGGACATGTTTCTCAGCAGAGCCACAGCAACTGGCCAAAGGATGGGGAAGAGGCAGCAAAGAACCCATGCCCTAATGTATGCAGCTTTTTGTAACTGTTTTATGGATCATAGTGAAATGCTACAAAAGTACAAAAATGTCAATGCTCTCAGTATGCAATTGTCTCTGCTCTGCTTTGAAGACTATCTGTCAGCATTAGGCAATGCCTCAAACTAGCTCACTAGAATGGTAGCTTTTTCTTTTACATACAGAGTTCCTGGATCCCAAATCTATTACAGCTATACCCAACTCTGGTGTTTCATATGCCATTTCCTAGGCCATACTGTTAGCTGGATGGAGGTGGCCTTGCACCTCAAGGCCTCCTTATGATTCTACAACTCTATTTCTTCTCCATTCAATGCTTCTTGGGCAGAATCTTCTCATCTGAGCTTTGACACTTCTGCCTAAGCATCAGCAGTTTGGTTATCAGAGCAGTGACACTACTCAGGCACTGCTCACCCTCAGGCACTTTTCATCACTCCAGTGCTTCCCACAACTGACTGTGGCTGGCAATGTGCCTCATCACAGCTGGACTTGTGCTCATGGTGTTCCTTTTATCCCACGCTTTGCTTGATTCAGGACATTAGGTTAAGATTTAGATTTAGAACAACAGCCACAAGGAGGGCCCCAGCTTTAGGAGCGCTGTCATTTTGTTTGTACTTAGTTTGTACAAAGTACCTTCAGTTTATTTGCACAAATGAGTTAAAACAATCCAAAAATGTTTAATGCAAACAGCTGAAGAAAGCTCTGCTCGTTGTGATAAGACACATAACTGTATCTTATCAGTCATTATCTTCACAACTCCCTAATGCAAATGGAAGGCAAAAAATATATAAAAACAGGGAGGTGCTTATATGTTCCAGAGAAATGTTTTTCATTATTCCCTGGAAATGAAGGGACAGTGACTGTTGTCCACCTTGACCCAACCCAACTTTCAACTTGGTTTCCTTTGACACCTGTGTGACCAAGTGGGGCCATGTGGGCTGGCCAGGGTCTGCCACACAGCCAAGAGATGAGGCTGCCAGGCCCCAGGGTGGCACCTCCAAACCTGTTCCTGGTTCAGTTGCAGGTGCCATATAAATGTGTTTAGTGTCTTAACACCACTGCAGTTCAAAGGCTGCACACTGAGGGGGCCACCAGGTCAAGGGAGGCCATCATTTCTCTACGCTGGCCTGCGTGGGGAGAGCTGTGCCCAGAGTCTCCTTAGAGGGTACAGCCACAAGCTATGAAAAGGGAAATTCCCACCAGACATAGGGAAGCCCCCTCTCCATAGCCAGGGAGTGAGGCACTGGGACAGGTTGCCCAGGATGGGATGTGAAAGCCTAGTTTAATATGCTTGCAGATACTCAAACTTAAGCTGGATGTGGCCCTTCCCTGAGCATGATCTTAAACTTGTGTTCCCTCCCAAGCAACAATCAACCCTATATTATTTTTTCTGGGTTTTCCACATTTAGCTGTTCGTTTCTTATTTCAGTTCCCTGACTTCATTTTCTTCCTGACTTGACTTTGCTGTAAGCTTCTCAACTTCCCTCCCTCCTGCTGTCCCTCCTCAGATCCCCTCACAACAACTGCAGTCACAGTAAGGCAGAGCAGCAAAACAGAGACTGACAAAGTGTTCATCCTCTCCTGAGCTTCCTCTCCCATTGTTCCAGGGGCCAGAGAAAACAGGCTCAAACCCCTCCTGTGTGTATAACAAAAGATGAGGCAAAGACAGCCCAGGTGCCAGTGCTGCAGAGCCATCCAGTCAGACCTGTGGAAGAAGAAATACATCAGGGAAAATGGAGCCTTTTCCCAAGTAACACTGGGGAACTGACAGTTTGGGGATGTTAAAGAGGAGAGCTGGGGAGCCAAACTGCTCTTAGACACCATCTGCAAAGCTACAGCCAGAGGCAACTTCCTCTGTTTACCAAACTGTGGCATGCTGTTTATATGCTTCCTCTCTTATATCCCAAAAGACTTTTACTCACAGAAATACCTGCTGAAAGTCTGAAGTGCTGAAGAGGACTTAATAGTTCAACCTTGATAAAAACCTTGATACAGGGCAAAAAATTTGGGGGGAGTGGAGGGGGAGGGGATGGGCTTATCACATCATTCTCTCCATCATGGAAAAGGACAGGAGCAGTCCATCTAGTTTACATGCAAGGGTTAAAATACATCATGGACTTTTGAAGAGAAAGACAGAGAAGGAATTTTATAATCATTAACCATTTGATTATTGTCACTCTATGGGTTTAGGTCTAACATTAAACATGAAAGATTAAAGTAAAGAACTTGAATGTCAGACACAGTCAGTATCTTTACCTGTGCCCTGCAATAACATGAGAAACATACTGACAGTTGTTAGTCAGTTTCCATGTTTTTCATCTTCACAAAGAGAGATTGTTTTATTGCATATTAGTACCTTTTCTGAATTGATGTAAATAAAGCCTTGCTGCAATACAGCTGATCATCCAGGAAACACAGAACCAGATGGTGGAAATTCCCTTCTGTAATTTCCAAAGGTTTAGGACTCCTGTGATAAAGCAAAGGGCATGAGAACGCAGTAGCTGAAAGGAACATGGCTAAATATGGGGATTTAATCATTGCATAATCCCTGATGAGTAAATGCTAATAAGTCCCAAGCAAAGAAGTTCCAGAGGTAACTTGCTCAAATATCTCTGGGGCTGTGATGCAATCCAGTGATTTCAGGCAATTCAGTGCTTGCATGACTTAACAAAAGTTAAGTTCAACTTCTTGAATTTTATTCTTGGTATTCTTAGGAAGAGGCCAATTTTCACTAATTATAGGTTGCACTTCATGAGTTACCGCCTATAAATACCATTGAATTGCTTTGATGCAATCATGGACAAGACATGTGCCTTTTGGGAGAAATTAACTTCCCATCTATTGAAAGTGCAGGTTATGGGGAGACCTGGTGCACCTGCCATGAACGTCCTGGCAGCTATCCCAGCACTGCTGCTTGCTTCCTGCTACTACATATAGAAGCTAAATATCTAGGGTTCTGAGGGCAGATTTCTCTCTGCAAAGTTAACTTTGCTCTGTCTACAGTCCCTTGGGGTAGCCAACTACCTTTCCACAGAAATGGACCTCTCAAATGTGATGACAAAGCCTATAATTGGAAAGAAGAATGAAAAAATAGTCTTCATTAGATTTGTGTGTCGGGGTTTTGGTAGTGGGTAGGCACCAGTGGTGGATTCTCTGCTAGAATCTTCTCCCATGTCTGGCAGAGCCAATGCCAGCTGGCTCCAAGGAAGGACTCAGTGAACAAGGCTGAGCCCATCACTGACAGCTACATAATCTCTGTGACAATGTATTTAGGAAGGGGGAAAAAACCCTTTGCAACTGCAGCCAGAGAGAAGAATGAGTATATGGAGGATGGACATATGAAACCACTCTGCAGAGCCCAAGATCAGAGCAGAAGAAGGGGCAGGACCTGCGCCAGGTGCCAGAGCAGAGATTCCCCAGTGCAGCCTGCGGTGAGGCAGCTGTCCCTGCAGCCCACGGGGACAGAGATCCACCTGCAGCCCCTGGAGGAGCCCGTGTCAGAGCAGGAGGGGGCCCAAGGGAGGCTGTGACCCCTTGGGAAGCCCACACTGCTGCAGNCCACGGGAACAGAGATCCACCTGCAGCCCCTGGAGGAGCCCGTGTCAGAGCAGGAGGGGGCCCAAGGGAGGCTGTGACCCCTTGGGAAGCCCACACTGCTGCAGGATCCTGGCAGGACCTGTGGCTCCATGGAGAGAGGAGCCCATGCTGGAGCAGGGAGATAGTGTGAGTTCTCTCCCTAAACTGCAGGAGGAAGGAGATACAGAAAATCAGAAGTAAAGTTAAGCCCAGGAAGAAGGTAGGTGTGAGGGGAAGATGTTTTAAGATTTTATCTTACTTGTCATTATCCTACCTTGATTTGATTGCTGAGAAACTTAATGAATTTCCTCAAGTTGAATCTGTTTTGCCTGAGTTGGCAATTGGTGAGTAATCACTCCATGCCCTTATTTTGATCTCTGAGCCTTCCTTATTTACCTCTCTTCTGCCCAGCTGGGGAGGGATAGAGCAGCTTTGGTGAGCACCTGGCATCCAGCCACGGTCAATAACCCATGAAGTCAAAAGAGGAAACTTTAAAAAAAGTTAAAAGCCAACTGCCAAGCTGGGCTCTAAGTTACATTATATTTGCTTTGTTACAGCCTTATTTGTCTTCCAGTTTAAACTGGTGTTTGCCTTTAGGCATAGTAAACACAACAGCAGAAACATTTTGACTGATACATTTCTGATCCTTAAAGTAGTCCAGAAGAGTGGATTTTCTGAGTAACTTCTACAAAGGTGGGAACAAAGGAAAGAATCACTTGAAAGGATTTTACACTACCTCCTGCAAGGGACTGAGACCGCCAAGTGTCATTTGCCAACAAAAAGAAACCTGATTAGAAAAATTATTAGAGCAATGAGATTAATTAATTAATAAAATTAATTAATGTAACGCAATGAAGTTAAACACATATTAGACACAGATGTGTTTAACATCCCAAAATCTTCACCAAGAAAAGCTATCAGCAACTTTTCAGCACTAGAGGGATCATACAACCACGCTGAAACTGAGCCTGACCCTCACCACTTCTACACAAGTCAGTGCTTCTCCTCTACTTTGGTTTGGCTAAGAATTTCCCCAAGGTGCACAGACCCCAAATAACATTTGGAAGAGGAAAATTGCTAGGGCCAAAATCTACAGCCTGAACATGAAAATGCTTTCCAATACTAAAAAAATGTGGGCTTGCACTTAAAAATAGTTAATTCAGAAAGAGGAGAAAAAGATACTTGGCAATTATAAAAGACAAATATGTGACATTTTCTGAATCTTGAAAGTAAAAGACAGGAATAGAAGTAGGGAGGAAAAAATATGTTACTTAAAATTTTCATTAAAATGTGGTTCTATGTTGACTGAAACTGTTCATTAATTCAATTGAAACATGGTTTTGTATAAAATTAGAAGAAAACTATTTAAAAAATGGGAAGCTGCTTTTTTTGTGTTCTGTTGTCTTCCTCAGGAGGACCTAAAACAAATAATCCAAACCCTATAAAGCAGAAAAAGGAACTAAATAACATGAAGTGGTAAAGTTTTAAACAGGCCAAGAGAACTCATGAAGGTTTTACTAAGTCATACTTGATGTGTAGAACATGTGATTACTCGGACTACTTAGTACATCATTAACAGCCAGCATTTTGTCATGTGTTACTGGAAGACCAGCTTAAAAATACCCAGCATTATTTGAGACCTGCTTATTTGGGATTGCCACATAAAACCTAATCACAGTTGCTTTAAATAGCTGTTAGTTAATACTGTGGAGTGGCTGTGTCATGAAGCCTGGCAGAGCAGCTGTGGACACAGGCTCTCTCAAGGCAAGTGCTGCAATCACGGCAGCTTTTCAGCACTACACGGTTACACTCCAGGGACTTCCCTGTGAGGAGCTTTAAACCACAGCTGCCTTGGACTTCCCTCTTTACAAGAAGCCTGCTCATTTCCCAAGGACACCACATCCCTTTCATCCTGACTCTTACAGGTTCCTTTGCATAACACAGCTGAGATCACTGACTTTCTTACCCTCCTATTCCCCTTTTCTGGACCTTGGTTATCACCTCTTGATTTCTGCAAGAGGCATTTGGAGGCCCTAGGAAGGGCAGCCTTGCCCTAGCTCCTGTTAAGGAAACCACCTGCCAGAGTAAATTTTCCTCTCCTTTAGCAGGGTTCCCTTGGCTGCTTTAAGCATTCACTTGCTTGTCCCCATTTTTAGAGTCTTTGTCACACATTGCTAGTGCAGACAAACCTAGCCCAAAAAGTGCCCTGTTGGTTGGGCTCTTGGCTAGGGCTGTGAGGAGGGTGCTGCTTCCAACCACTCAAGCCTGCTCACAGCCATCAGGGGCTCCTGTAAACAGGGCAAGAACCAGAGACAGAAAGACTGTTTTAAGCCAAACAATCCAGGCTTGACAGAAATGTGCTATTCCAAAGTGAACTGTGTTTTACAAGAACAACTCCTCAAGTAAGTGGGCTCAGCCTTCCTCAGATCAAAGACTGGTCCTTTTTCTGTTCATTCTTGTACCTGACCAAGGACATCGAGGGATGTGGGAACCAGGGCCAGAGCTCCAGGATACAACACATCTCTGCCTTTGAGAGAACTCACAGGAAGGTGAAGGTACATGGAGAAAAACTTGGACCACGTTTTGTTAAAAAATATTCTTCATGAAAGGGATAAAACCTAACACAGTGTTGATGAAAAATACAACCCATCAAACAAAAACAAAACCCTTAAGGACTTTAATAATTCTATGATCAAAACTCTTACGAGCTGGCAAGAAATCAAGGTATTAGAAGAAATCAGGACATTTGAAGTGCATGAATTCTTACATTTAAGCAAACACTGGCAGCATAATGGACTTATTTTAAGTCTGTTCCAGTTGTCATTAGAGGTTTAGCATTAAATGAAGCATCCAGCTTGTTATAAGCACTTGTGAAAATGTGACGAATGCTCTTCCAGCAGGACTTGACACTATTTGGGGTGATGCAATGTTTCAAAATCTCCCATGGTGTCTGTAATGAGATGCACCTTGAGGATGAAAAAATGTAGAGAGGAAGTGCGGGGCTGAAATTTCCTACACCCACAGGTTGTGCAAATTTGCATCTGAAATGTGATATCCTCTGTGACAACAGGACAATATCTGCAAGTAGTGGGAGATCTGTGGAATAGGTCTACAGGGGAACACGCCCTGGAAAGTGATCTTTCAACATGGAAAGTGCCCTAGAGCACTTCAGGTTTCAGCACTTCATTGCCTTCAGATTTCTCCTCTCGTTTCTCTTTGGCAAACCACGGTAAGTGAGCATTAGTCACTACAAGTATTAACCAATTCAGCTGAGATTTCTTTGACGTATAAATCACCTTTTGTTAATTAACTGGAGATTTTAAAAGTATGCAATCCAAGAAAGACTAAAGCACAAGTACTGAATTGGATTGTATGGCATTTTAACAAAAACTACAAATAACATGTTAAAGCCACCAGGCCAAATCATCAAGTAGCAAACTTGGAGACAGGAGGTTTTTTGGTGTTGGGATAAGCATCCTACATTTATCTATTTCTAACTGTAGTTAGAAATTCTAAACGTGAATCTTGATAGAGTCTTTCATATTCTTCCTCATCTCCTAAAAGCAATGCTCATTTTTTGTTACCATTTGTTATTTTTTCTCACCAGAATCATCTTTCCTCACTTCATTGAGAAACAAAAAATTGCTGTACTTCCTTTAAACACTGATGTCTTCCATGCCATTAGAAGAGCTGACAGTGTAGGAGACAGAGGGACACCAGAGGCCAGTGCACCCAGCCACAGTCAGCACTTGCACAAAAGTCAACTGCAAACCTACAGCAGAGACCTCATAATATTTTATTAGAAAGGAGAATCCTCAGAGAATTCCACTGACAAAGGAGTAGTTCCTGTCCTCCACCGATGATCCAGAAGAAAAATATAAGGAAAATGAAAGGACCTACTTAAGGTATAACCTGTTCTTCTGTAAGTCTTTCTGTTCTGCTGTTACATTCATTGAATGTAACAGGAAGATTTTTCTCCACCTTCCAACACCTCACTGCTTTGCACTCCTCAGCTGGGAGAGCTGAGTGTGCTTTGTGCCAGCAAGAGTGAGAAAGTAAAAGCTTGTTCAACCATCCCAGTCCTCAGACAACCAAACCTGGTCCTCAGACATTGGAAAACACCTTTATCTGGAAAACCTCCAAGTCTCAGAGATTTTTGCAAGAGGCACAAAGTAAATCAGAGAGCTGCAATGCAGGTCACTGCCATGCAAATAAGGATACCTGTAAAGCCTTGGTAATGCTTCCAAGGGGACACCCACTGTAACTGGATGCTCCTTGCCCAGCCTCCCACAACTACATCAGTGATCTGTCACCTACAATGATTTCAGCAAGGAAAGTGTAACCAAAAGGAGTCAAACCAGCCAGTGGCTTATATAGCAGAAAGGTAATGCAACTTAACTTTCTCTGGCCAGTAAGAGGAGATTCAAAGGGTAAATCACTCCCTTCAAACTAGCACTTGCCCAGACTTCATTGTGTACAAAAGGCACATAAAGCACAGCTCTGCAGGCCAAAGTAGGTTCAACCAGTCTTTATAAACTCATCACAGGACTCCTATGTGCTCCATACTATGTTGATGGCACATTATAACAAGAGGCCCAGGCCTTGTTTGTGCCCAGGTGTGCCACCACAAAAATGCTGCCTGTAAGAAAAAAGTATTGACCCCTCTCAAAATGTCTCAGGGTGATGATGAATGGCATAGCTGTTTGTTCCAGCTCCTGCACTGCTACCAGCAGCCACTCCCCTGCATGCTGCCAGTGGTAATGGGCACTCCAGTGACAAAAGTTAAAAAGAGTGAATAGATAAATAGGGTGGGCATTATCCTTAGGTAAGGTGTAGCATATTGAAAAATAGCCTTACAGCATTATTTTTTAGAAAGGAAGCAGCTGTGAGTGTACATTTAAACCAAGCACCTGATATGTTAGTTTGGTTGAATGTATTTCCTAACCTACCCCTTGCAGTTATGCCCTTAGTACCTTCCACCTAAATATCCCAAACTAAACTTTGTATATTCATTTTTGTGTCTCAGATGAAAAGCCCAGGCTGTGACTGTGTTGCCACCTTAGGAACCCGGGGCAAGATTCAGCTGAGAAGCAAATAATGGAAACTCTCACCCACGTACCATGGGATTCAGGGCCAGATTGCAGGGAGCAGCTCGTTCCCAAAGTGGGCATGCTGTACATGAGAAAAGACAAAGATCAGCTCATCCATAAGTCAGAACATGAACTTGTCCTGTGAACATTCCTGAGTCTGAGAAACCTGACAAAAATGCACTTTAATCTTTATACCTGCCATTGGTACCTTTCTGTGCACAGGCTGCATTTGGCCATGAATGGAGAAAAATCTTCAGTATTAGCCACAGAAAACTTTCTTCCCTATCACTTCCTTTAGAGAACAAAGTACATATTCTTCAGAAAGGATGAATCTTCAGTTTGATTTGAAAAAGTCTGTCTCTTTGTCTGAGTTGGGCAGGTGTCAAGAAACAGAAGTGGTTTGTGAGCTGAAAGTCAGTGCCCAACCAGACAGAGAGACACCTTATGCTGCCAACATGAATCTTTCAGCCTTGGTGCCATCCTGTGAAGCACCAGAGATAATATCAGGATTGAGTCCAGGAGGCAGCAGAGGCAGGAGACAGTATTAGGATGACAAAGGTTTGCACTCTCATTCTTTTACTGCCTTCCTTCTCCCTCTCAGAATTTTCCTATTTCCTTGATTCATTAGAGACCATATTAGATTAACTCTTCAGGATACACTACTACCATAAAACTCACCTTTCCTCCACTCTTTCAGAATCTTCCCTTTCCCAAGTGAACAGAATTGGGATGTCTGCTGGAAGCCCATCCTCCAAGCAGAACAACACTTCTGCATCAACACTTCAACACTCTGTGAAAAGAGCATAGTTCCCTTCAAACCCAGCAGCCAAGCTGTGCTGCAGGCAGCTTATGGCATAGGGCTCAAGTTGACCAAAAACTTGCATAAGCTCATCACAGTTTTAGAGTCTTCCATTTGGCATCCAGAAGTGAACCAGTGAAAAAGCATGAAATTTTAACTACAAACAAGATGGATTGAAGACTATGGCAAAGAAGAGATAATAAAGGATAAATGAGGATCTGAAAGCAGAGAACTCAAACGTTAATACCCAGAAGTTACTTAAGTGATTCTTTCTCATTATTGTGTTACAGGAAAAATAGAATTTTGCAGTTTTTCTCAGCATAAAGAAATTTGAGTTGGATTCTTCAGTAAGTCAATGCAAACCCCAAGTAACACTGTTTCCCTCAAGAGTTCTCTGCATTTCAGCAAGAGTGAAAATAAAACCAAATGCAGGTATACTCAGTGTTCTCTCAGAGGGGCTGTCACCTCCTATAGCTACAGGGTCAATAGAACAGGCAGAACCAAGACAGCTCTGGGATCAGTGTCAGACAATGACAGATGGCTGGGAAAGGGCCCAAAGGAATTACTACATTCTTTCCATACATTACAGAAGCTGGCAGCATCTGAGGAGTGTCTGGATGATGCACCATGACTCACATGGTTTCAGTCCTGTGAGGAGCAGGGAGTGGGACATGATGATCCCTTACAGCTCCCTCCCAGCCCAAGGTGTTCTATGACTCCATAAGTGCACAGCTCAGTCCCAGGCAGGAGGAGATGGCTTTGATGCCTGTGAGAGGCTGCCTGGAACAGAGGCCAGACAGTGTGAAAGGAATAAAGGGGGTGTTTATTAAAAGGCCTTCACAGGATACACCTTGGACAGTACAAGAGCCCAGCCATGGCTACACCCAAGATGGACAGCAGGTCATGAGTTCTCACACTTTAAAAGTTTTGGTCCATTTCCATGTAGGGGTCAATTGCCCAATTACAGCTTCACGTTATGAAGTCCCATCCTCCCAGATTGCTCCCCTCAATTCGCTGCTGTTTGCATTTTTTGGGCCTGAAGCTGCAACAATATCCTCAGGCTAGAAAAGGATTGTTTTGTCTAACTACAGTGTGAAGAGAACTTACTAACACTTTATATGAAGTTCAGAGTTATACACTAATGCAGTACAGAATCTGGAAAATACGAAAGCTAAAACTTAAGGCATCAGTTTCATGGACAAAGGCCAATAAACAAGTTATAAAGGCAAGAGGCAGGGATGGCCCCTCTAACATCACTAATCCTGTAACATTGATTGTTGAGGGGTAGAAGGCAAAAGCTGCAAAATCTGCCCAAGAGTGAAGGCAGAGATGGCTGACTTGAGATACTCCTCTGACCCAGCAAGGAACATCACAGCTTTTTCATATTCATGTACATGTCCATAAAGTTACTGTTCTGTTTTACTGTGTGTGAACCAAGATGCTGCCTTCCTCTGGTTGGATAATTCACTGTTATTTACAAATATTTACAAAAATTTTCCTACTGTATTGGTCATATTCCTAAATAATTATTACATCTCTCATTCCAGACCTACATGCTGTGGGACCAGGGTGGGAGTGGATCTAGATTTTTGTACATACTTTTTTGTGACAATGTGTTCATTTCACAAAGTATACTCTGCTGTTGTGGGTCCCACAGAATCTTCTGAGGCTGGCTATAGGGCAGCTATCCCCATCTTCAGCAGCACTGTGAGAATCTGTCTAAGCAAAAGATCTGACAAATTTGCCAGCAAATAAGTCAAGAGGAAGCAGAGCAGGCTGTTTTACTATTTTCCTTTTCAGTTTTTCAGAATAGTTTGAAACCCCATGTAAGTGGGGTGGATACATTCCAATCTTACAGCAGTGAGGTGAGGGTATTTGCTCACCCTCACCTCTGTAACTACCCACGCACAGCTACTGCTCCCTCTTTAATATAGGCTGGTTTGAGGCACAGAAGGCTCCCAAGCCACAAATCCTGTCAAATAGACCCAAAATTCTTTGGGAACAGAACTACCTCTGCTGATTTTGTGCCAGTCAGGCACTAAACTGTAGTTTGGGTCTTGATTTGCTGCTGCCTTAGGGCAAAGACAGGCCAGGATTATCTGGCTGTTCCTTTAAGGGTGCTGAAAGAAAGCCAGCTGGAGGCCATTCCAAAGGAGGTGTCAGAGTGATACCAGAAGAACAGGAAAAGCACAAAACCCAAACAGAGTCCAGTAGCTGCAATACACACAGGACAACAAGAAGTAAGACTGGAAATACTAAAAGGAGGCTTTTCCCTTGGAAGTAAGAAAGGAAGAGCTCCAACACAGAAGGTATGAATATATATGAACTTTAGAAATATGAAATCCTGCAATGACAAGGGAAAGTGGGAGGAAAGAGAGCAATCCAATGGGGAACTAAGGGCTGTGTTAGGCTGTGTTTAGAAGAGCTGACAGCTCTGGCACCAAAAATTGCTAAGGGAAAAAGAAACAAAGGATTGTTTTGTTGCTGAACACCACTAAGGAATCCTAAAATCTCTTCAAAAGTGAACAGAAACCTAGATGTATAAAAGACAAATTGACCACATGGGATGACTGCATCAGGAACAAATTGGATCCTTCCCCCTCAAGCACCAAGGCAGAGCTCTGGTGGTCAGAGGTTTGTGGTTATGAATGCAGAAAGGAGGGCTTGCACAGCAGCTGCAGAGCTGGAGGAGGCTCACTGCTGGCCAAGGGCTGGGGTGTGAGGGGAACACAAACCCCAGGGCAGGTGAGGTGACACCATCTCCCACTCCCCAAGGGCAGAGTGGGCTGCCCCTGGGAGCCCTCAGCCCATTGCTCTCCTGTTATAAACACATATTATAAACACANTATTATGGTATTGGGGGTTTTTTTGCACCCATAGGGAGTGGATACTATATGTGAGGTATGAAAATGGTTTTAAAGATATAGTTTTATTCAGGAGTAAAGTAAGGTGATAAAGTGTCTTTGTAGTAAGGGAACTGACTGCCTAGTCAAGATAACAGCCAATGAAGACCCCTGCTACTAATATGAAGACATCTGCTACTGATATCCCAGCTACCAGCACCAACCATCTGTAGAAATTACAGACCAAGGCCCAAATTAAGACTGATAAGAAGAATTAATTAAAACCACTACCAAAAAACACACATGCTCTAAAAAGGCAGGACCAAGGACTAACCATGCAAAACAGTTCCTAGAAACATGGAAATACGTTCTTAGAAAAGTTTCAATATCCATATTTTAGGGGGGTCTCTAAAACAGCAGATGTGCTCTTGGCCAGAGACACCCTGGCCATGTATTTTGCTTTATTGCCTTGTCCTTACTGTCTTTTATTAAACCTTTTAAATTCCACCAAGAAAGTGAACTCCGTTTTTCACATCTCCCCAGCTCAGCATCAGTGACAGTTTTTATTCTACACAGCTCCTTATATCAAGTGGGAAGCTTCTCACCTGGCTTTACCTACCAGCCTAACACTGGCACCTCAAAGAGTGAAAGTGCAGATTGGAGGTACAGGTACCCCAAACCCTGAACAGTGCAAATGCTGCCACTGTGGGGATTCAGTGACCAGGGCACACCTGGAAGTTTTCTGTGTACAGCTGAAACCACGAATTCTTGCAGAGGATGGCAAAGCCCTGCCCCCCATGGGCAGCATCCAAGGGGCAGCCCAAGCACCCTGCCAGCCCTGCAGAGGCAGCAGCTTGCCCCACTCACCTCCCAAGGTCTGGGACACTTTGACAGGCTCCGTGAGACTTGCTGCCCTCGTGTCACACAGCCTGCTGGGGCGTAAGCAAACAGGGCAAGGCCTGAAACAGAGCAGAGGAATCTAGGCCGGCAAGGCAAAAATATGCCCTGGCCACACCCCAAAGCTGATTTGTACAAATATTTCTCATTACAGTGCTAGAGATGCTCTCCACCCCACTCTTGCTCTCACACAAGCACTGCCATGGCACTGGCGTGCTGCATGGCTTTAATGATTTCCATGTGAGAGGAAGCCAGGGGATGCTTTGGTGACTCAGTGAGCACGATCCTGGGCAGGGCCAGGCTGGTCCTGCCAAAGCCGCGTTAGCAGCAGACGGAGTTACAACAGCCGGGGAGGAAGGAGGGGCAGAAATGCTTCCTTCCTGGAGCACTCACAGGCTCCCGAGCTCCTCTGGCCTTGCTGGGGTCACCTTGCCATCTAGCGGCTCTCACTGCAGAGCTGACACCGAGCTGGGTTCCTTTCTGCTGGAAATCCTGTAACGCCCATGCTTTCGGCCACTGTGCAGCAAAGGAAGTAATTCAAATTCCCTTTGATCTGCACCCATTTCTAAGTGCGTCAGGCTGTCAGTAAAATGTGCTGCCAGAGCATGAAGTTAGAAAAGAAAAGAAGATGCACAATACCTACTGCCTTATACATATCACATCCTATAAAAAAGGATCTCTCTGCCCAGCCAACCTGGAGTGATGTACTCATCAGGACATGAGATTGACCTCCCTTCAGCTTTTACGAAAAAAGTTTGTGAAACATTACTTAATTTTTAAGATTTTTATAAGATTCATTTTTTGCTTAAAAAAAGAAAGAGTTAACAGAAGGAAAGTTGATAAAAGTCAAAAGCAGAGTGATAGAAATCCCATCTACTAATACGCAAACTCCAAAGGGCTCCAAAAGATAAACTGCACATATTAGGATTCTTGACATTGCCTATACTAACATGAATATGGATGTTAACTTACTGTTTCCTTTGCATGCCTCCATTACACCCATTTTGATTTCTGATTGGGCTCTGTCCAGCAGAGTTGCAATTTTTAAAAATTTATCCCATCACCTCACCTACTGACAAGAACAAAAATACCTGCTTCATTTCATTTTAGCATGGACTGTTAACCTTCTGTGACCACTTTTATAAATGAAAAATATGATGTCTGTATCCAAAATGGACTTCTCATGCAGATAATTCCAGATGAGAGTCTGGTTTGACATCCTTTCTGTATTTATTAGCAGCTCCCATCTGCTAGGCCCCAGAGTTACCCTTGTCATTCAACAAGGTGCTTGGCTGTGATCAGTCACAATGTCAAGGGAAATCTCAGTGCTCAGCTGTCTTCAGCCACTTCTATCTGGAAAGGTTTTCCTGTGTTTATCTTGGTCAGTGCAGATGGAATGACAGGGGTAGTTTGTCTCCTAGTTAAGGATCTTCCAATTCATTTTTCATGTACTTTCTACAAAGAGAGCAGCAGACAAATGTAAGGAATAGCTGTTCACTTTAACATTATAAACAAAAATGATTTTGAACTGTCAACCTCTAAAGAATACTCCTTGGCATTAGAAACCACAAAATAAAAATGAATTATAAGATCTCTTTGCACTTACATGGGCAGTATCATTATTCTACATAAACTTTCTCCTCAGCTTTACTGCAGAGGCCATGGGCTGCTGGAAGCAAGAGAAAACCTGGGCTTTTCCCACCCTGATCCTCAGCCTCTATGGATTCTTCTACATGATGAAACCATCAGAACCTTTCCTAACACCCTATCTAACAGGACCAGATAAAAACCTGACCACAGATGAGGTATGATTTTATTCTATGATTTCTTTTAACTGAAGTAGTGAAAATAGAAAGGGAAAACACTGTTTAAAGTTCTTTAAAAAAATTAAAAGAAAACAAAAGCATGACTTTAACCAGCTCTGGCAGGTTACAATTTGCAGACTGCATAAATAAAAGATCCATTTAATGGATCCAAGATCCATTTGCCTGCCCAACAGTCCCATGCTGATTCAATGTGGTTATATATTTTATGAATTCCTTCAGAGAAAAAAACTTCCCTCTACAACACCATTTAAAATACGTGAACTTCCTTTCCTCAACAATAAAAACACGGAGATCTCCTCTTTCCTTCTGTGCTAGGTTACCAACCAGATTCTGCCGGTTTGGACGTACTCCTACCTGGCTCTCCTTTTCCCAGTGTTCCTGCTCACAGACTACGTGCGCTACAAGCCCGTCCTCCTCCTGCAGGGCATCAGCCTCATCCTCACGTGGCTCCTGCTGCTCTTTGCACATGGAGTGGTGGCCATGCAGGTGGTGGAATTCTTCTATGGCATGGTCACAGCCACCGAGGTGGCCTACTACGCCTACATCTACAGCGTGGTCAGCGCCCAGCACTACCAGAGGGTCACCAGCTACTGCAGGAGCGTCACTCTGGCGGCAGCCACCGTGGCCGCCGTGCTGGGACAGCTGCTGGTGTCCTTAGCACACGTCTCCTACTTCTCCCTCAACGCCATCACCCTGGCCTCCGTGTGCCTGGCCTTCGTGTGCGCATTCTTCCTGCCCATGCCCCAGAGGAGCATGTTCTTCCACAGGAAAGACGCCCCCGAGCCCGCGCCAGGGCCTGCCAAGGGGCCCTGGAGCTGCGCAGAGGAAAGGAGCCCCGAGGCCGCTGCCGGGGCCCCGGCCGCCCAGCGCCAGGCCGGGCACGGCCGGCCCCAGGGGCACAGGCTCAGCGTGCTGCTGCAGCTGCGCAGGGACCTGAGCCATTGCTACGGCTCCCGCAAGCTCCTCTGCTGGTCCCTGTGGTGGGCTCTGGCCACGGCCGGCTTTAACCAGGTCGTCAACTATGTCCAGGTGCTGTGGGACTTCCAAGCCCCCTCCCACAGCTCCGCAGTGTACAACGGAGCTGTCGAAGCAATAGCAACTTTTCTGGGTAAGTCAGTGTTTAAACATTGATCACAATGACAGCCTCTGAAGTTTCACTTTAATGAACTTTCAAAGTGCCGTTCCATTGCAGGCGCTCCAGGGAGCCAGTGCAGCCCAGACCTAGGTCTTTGATGTACAACAGTTCAAATGTGAGTTATGTTGGTTTTTCTTCAGTACCAGACAAATAATTGTATCTTATCAGTATGCAGAAAGTGTGTAAGTCACACAGACATTGCATCTAGCCAGTAAATCTATACAGAAGCACCCCTGTTTCTCTAGATGAGGCTATTGGGTTTTTTTTTTCCCCAAAACAAGTATTGCACTGTTCCCATAACAATGCTACCAGCTTACACAGATGAGAGAAATTTTCCATAAAAATTTTACATGAAAAGAACATAATCCTCTCGTTAAGATTTTTTTCTAGTGAAATACCCTTGTGCAACCAGACAAAAAGAAAAATTTTAGTGATTGCAAGATACAAAGATTTTCAGGGAAAAAAAGACACTATGAATCCTTATGATACTGATGTGAACCATTCCACTTTTGTACCAGGAGCAGATGCTCGCACAACACAAGCAAAGTGAGGTTATCAAAAGGTAACATCAGAGGATACCATCCTGCCTTGACTTCACATTGTGCTGTTGTAAAGAACTTGCAAAAGATGTGGGGATATGTCCTACCAAGAAAAATAAACACATCTGCACCACACCTGGTCATTCAGGTCACCCTTACAGTCATTAAGGAGAAACAGACACTACTCTTGCAGTAGGCAACTAAATAGACCAAGTGAATCATGAACTACAACCCCTCCTCTAGTATCTACTCCTTGAATTTCTCTCTCTCATGGACTTCCCTATTTCTCTGTGTGTAAGTATAGATGTTTTAAAATTGTCTGCGACCCCTAAGATGGGCAGTCAGGTGGCTTAACTTTGCAACAAATGCATCTTCTAGAAGGCCCACAAAAAGCAAACTTATCCTTTCTCATTCCTTGGATATAATTCCTTGATGCCTCAAAACTCACTTTTTTGACAGTTGACTCTCACCATGAGATGCACTGAGCTAAACTGTTCCAATAGAAGGTTTACTAGCCTAGCTGTGCAGTGAGCTAGGAGAAGGTGGAAGGTGGAACAATTTCCTTCTTGAACTCCAAACCATGCTCCTAATTCTCTCCCCAGAGATGCATACTGTGTACAGATGTCTAAATTATGAATCCCTCTACATTACAGTTCATCCTGTGAAGTGGAATAAAACACTAAGAACAGAATGTCAGAGACTTGACATATGCAGTTGTCTTAAAATGACCAGTCATCTGCACAGCTGCAGAAATCATCAGAAATGCTTTCAAACTTCAGACTACTCTGCTTCATTATTCATTGCCTTTTGGCTTGTGAGTGTGGCAAGACTTGATCATACAGGCTGTGGGACAGATGCAATATTTACACACATTTTTTCTCTTTTTCCAGGCTCAGTAACATCTTTCCTAGTACAATATGTGAAGATTAACTGGGACCATTTTGGAGAACTGGCTTTAGGGATCTTCTCTGCAATAGATGCCTGTTGTCTGTTTCTCATGCGCTTCTCTACCAACATCTGGGCATGTTATGCTGGATATCTCATTTTCAAGGCATGCTATGTGCTCCTCCTGACAATAGCAACGTAAGTACAAAAATCTTTTCATCATGAACAGAATACTGACCCTGCTTTGAGTTTGCTTTGGGCATCCTTTTCATCAGAGGTAGCTGACCTAATGCTGACCATAACTGTTTAGGTAAGGACAAGGACACTTAAAAGCCTGGTTATGCTGTTTTCATTCTTCCAAACAACCAGCAAAGAAAAATTGTCAAAAGGACATCAAACATTTACCTAAGTAGAAATTAAACAAGCTACAAGGTAACTTTATTACTAAAGGCAATGGTAACAGCAAAATGTAGAAGCCATTTTCCTCCTTCCTGGCATGAAAGAAGCAAAGTGAACAATAGGGACAAGCATACCTTGACAGCCATCCTATAGGATCACCATATGCCTAGACCTCCTACTGATAAACCTTTTAGCATGCCATGAACTGCATGAATGTAGGAAAAGACTCCACATTATTTTATACTATATTATATATAGTCATTGATGATATTAAGATGTAAAGAAGGAATAAAAGGGAACATCAGACATATAAACTCAGATGAGATCTTGTAGGAGACCAAGCTATTCTGTTGTCAGAAATAGAAATGTATAAATAATATTAATAACAAATATTTTATCCTGTGTAATAAATATAAAATGTTATTGCTCCAGTCATTTTCTTGCTTGGGATGTCTTTAGACATACCACACTATTTCATTAACAAAAATACTGATTGCATTCTGTGTCAAACTCCAAAATTAATCAGATACCATTTTAAAAAAATGTTAACATTATAATGCATGGCAAGGTTATGTCTCTCTTTAAGGAAGGCAAGTGAGCTCTTAATTGTCATTTTAGTAGATTGTTATTACATTATAGTGAATTACACCTAGACTATTTCAATATATTCTTTAAAAAATACTCAACAAAGTAAAATCTTGCATAAAACTCGCAAGCTAAAATCATTGGAAATGAATTCTGAAGGAATAACACCCTTTTGTCTGTATAGAAACTTTGCAGGTATATATTGCAAGGAAAGATGTTCTGATTATTGTCAAAAAAGATATTGCAAGTAAAAATCTTCAGGCTCTTTACAGAAATAAGCAGCATGTTACCTCCACTGTCAAATCACAAAGCAAAACAAGACTCATCACCACAGAAATCTTGATTAGAAGATACCCACAGTGACCTCCCAGCCAGGGCAGAACTGCTTCCAGTGCCAGAGCAGGTCACAGCTTTGCTTGGCCAGGTCTCTGAAAGCTTCCAGCCATGGACTCTTTACAGCCTGTCTGGCACAGTCCACGCAGGCAGAGAAGGATCAAAGGGAAAGGGTACAGAGAACTGACATTCTACCTGATCAGCTGAAAGCAGGGGTTAGAAAAGCAGCCATGCAGTTCAAAAAAACATTAAAATACACTATGGTACCCCAGATTTTTTTTCTTTTTTTTTTTTTAGAGAAAGCAGTGAAGCAAACAAACAAATGAAGCGCCATTTCCTCTGTCCTTGATGCACCATCTCCCTGAATCCTTTTCTCTTCATGGACTGATAGACAGCAATAGCTTTCCCAGTGGGAAGTGACTGACCTGCCAGTTTCCCGTTAGGTTCCAGATCGCCGTCAATCTCACCGTGGAACGCTATGCCCTGGTGTTTGGATTCAACAACTTCATTGCCCTACTGATTCAGACCATTCTCACAATAGTTGTTGTAGATTCAAGAGGCCTGGGACTGGACATAATGACTCAAGTAAGTGCAGTTACCTTACTTCCTATTTACAGCTCAGCCAAGTCATCTTCAAAATTCCTATGCCAAAGGCCAACTTAATTATCTTTCTTCTATAGAAATCCAGACGTCTTGTCTTCCCCTTGTCATTCTTCATCATCATTCATCATTATTTGTCATCATTCTTCCCTTTTGCCTTTTAATGCATTTAGGATTACAGATGCTGGTCTGTAACATGTGACATTTAAAGGGAGATACAGCAGAATATAAGTAAGCAGGCCCTGCTATCTGACCAGTTTTAGTAGTTAATAGGACACCAAACAACAGCCTCTCTTCCCAAAAGCTCAGACTGGTTTTGTCAGATGTAAGATGGGGGTTCAGGAATATGAGGCATAGTCTGGATTGTCTGAGTTATTTTAGCTCAAGTAACTTCCAATTCCAGCTCAGGAGCAAACCTGGTCTGCATCTTAACATATACAATAGAGTCTTCTGCCCATAGCTTGGACACTTCATCTGGGATGGGATTTCCTATCTCACAGCAGTGTCCCTAACTTCAGTCAACCCAATGTCATTCATGTCGAAGTCAACTGAAACCTACTGATTTCTGCATTTTCTCAGATGGACTCTCAACTGGGCCACATTCCTACTCTAATGGGTCTGAAGAAGACTAAAGCTATTCACACTCTGCACAGAGAAGGCAGAAGTTACTTTGAAAGAGTAAAGATTGAATCAAACATTAAATCTTTAAAATTAAGGACAGGAATTTGTAGGACTTCATAAATAGCATTGCCACTGTTGTTGGAAATACTGATATAAAATCACAGTGTATTTACTGAAGCCATTGTGGTAACAGTTACTGCAATGTGCAAAAGCAAAACAAGGATGAACTCAGGCTCTTCACGCAGATTATTCATGATTGTGTGGGTAATGAAACTACTTCTACATTTTGCACTAATAGAAAAAAAAATCCTGTTCTTATCCCTCTCCCTGTCTGATATTTATTAAGAGGCATAAGGAATAGAAGAAAGGGGCAGTTCTTCATGTCACAATTATCTGTATACTTGAAAAGCTGAGATTTTGCTTAATCACAAAGCAAAAACTTAAGTACAGAGATACTGCCAGAACACAAGTAAAGAAAATTAGACTAACTGTCATCTTCAGAAGAAGCAGCATTTCTCTAATGTGTTTTTTGTTAATGGTTCTGCCTTTTTCTCCTTCTCTCCCAGTTTTTCATTTATGGCAGCTACTTTGCAGTCATACATGGGATTTTCATGATCAGAAGCATTTGCGTGCTGGTCTCATGCAAATGCCAAGGGAAAAGAGAGAGATCTTGCACAGAGCAGCTGAACCAGGCTGAGCACGAGTCAAGAGAGCAGATTGTCACAAGCTACATGACACAGCTGTAGGAGGCAGGCAGGCTGGAGAAGGGCTTCTCCTGGGAGAAGGGCTCCCAGCAGGGATGAAGAGCAGCATGCAGGAACAGCAGTGCAAGAAGAACGTTCAACTCAGCCCTGAAAAGCTACGCTGAATCATTCCAGCACTTCAGCACAACATATGCCAGCAGAGAGCTCACCAGAATGGCACTGTGCCAAGAATAAAAGATAAGTTGCTTTAGATTCTTATTTACATGTGTATAAATAGCTTAAGGGCAGTGGTTTTTACACAGAATCAGAGCAACCACCTTTGCATTCCTCCATGCATGATGGCAGAGAGCAGAGTTCACCCTGCCTTGCTCATTGTAGCCCCTGAATGTGGAGCTGGCAAAGCTGCTCCTGTCACATTTGCTGATGCAGTGCCTGAAGGTCTGAGTCCCCTTTGCACAGCCCTTGTTCTGAACGAAGGAAGAAAAGATCATGTTTGCATCATTCTATTCTTTCATACCCAGTACAGGCAGATGGGGGACAGGCTTCTCCTGTCTCATCCCACAGCTCTGTGCACACAGCAGGGCTTGCACCACCCATCTGGGAACTTCACTGCAACACTGCTACGTCACAGTTGTTGCTTGGCCCACATTTGAGAGCTACAGACACTGTACTGACTTCACAGCAGCCTCTGCTGAGAAGGGAATAACTTCAGAGTCCAAGCAAAATGCAAGAGCACCACTCCTTTGCTTCTGCTTCCAGTAAAATTAAATTCAGGACTGTTTGTCTTCCTCTTTTAGCAGGAAAAGAAATAATATGAAGGGGCTTAAGTAGCACAGACTAAAACCAGAGAAGGACATTGTGGAAAAACATAGCTGATTCCACCCAGGAAAATTCCAGACTAACAGGAATATCCAAGAAGATTTATAACTGAAACAAACAGTGTGCATCATATGTGCTTTTGAGTGCCAAGTGAGGGAGGTCCACTGATCTTGGCCAAGAATTTGGCAGGAACAGCATCTCAAGAGTTTGTCAAGAAGCTTCAAGTCCTACAGCTAATTTAGTCCAAAAGACAGCCCAGGAGAAGAAAAAAGAGACTAGAAATGCTTTTGCATAGTGAATGTCTAATTGAATATGAACTATATCCATATGCCGGAGTTATTTCTGTACTGCTGTTTGCTTCTAGCTTCCAATATCTACATCTAACTAATAAAAAACACTTAGCATTTTCAGAATGATATTTTTCCTGTAGAGACACAAGCTATCATTTGTACAGACATACCAGCTTTTCATACCACTGTCACACATTGCAGCTAGACAAAGTGCCCAGAGGCAAGGGCAGGCAGGACAGAAACAATTTGTTTCAGGTCACAAGAAGAATCAGTAGGCTCTGACAAAATGAACCTGCCTAATTTTTTTAAGCTCTTTGTTTACTAATGTGCATTGTAGGGACATTGTCTGTTGTAAACTGGCTCTAAGCAGAACAGTTTAACCAATGCTCCAAATCTCCAAAAGTGGGAGATGTACTTAGTCTCCAGTGAGAGTTCTTTTCTTACTGCAGAACTGAGTGCATGATGCTCCAGCCTGAAGAAACAGGGACAGAATCTAGGAGAGCAAGGACTATTTTTTTCTATTCTTCATTGTGAGTAGCAATCATCTTTTGAGGCATTCAGTTTAGAACTTGATGTCAGTCACTAGAAGAGTTTGTGTTTAAATTAACTTCATATTTTCAGCTCCATTCTTCTGTTCTGGCTAGAGCTGACTGCTCTCTATATCCGTCGGATGCTACTGAAGAGCAAGAGCCAAGCAGACACAATGTATTTGGCTTGCAGCTTTAGAGAAAACCATCTTCAGAAAACTGATAAAACTTCTAAGAAAGACCATCTTCAGAAAACTGATAAAACTTCTAAGAAAAAGCAATCCATTCCTATTCTCTCTAATCTCCAAAATAATGGTTCTGAAGTCAGAAGCTGGCAGGAAGCATTATGGAGCAAATAGGGGAGGAAGAAGGCAGCTCTTAGGAGTGTTAGGAGGAGAAAGACAAGGCCTTATGTTATCCTGGGTTTTCAGCTGCAAATCAGAACTCACTCAGCAATCAGAGGTTTCTAGAAAAGTAAGATGGACACATGTACCTGTGCGTTTGTACCTGCACACACACACTCTGGAGAGGAGATGGTGGAGACTTGGCAGGTTACAAGGAAGGCTGGAACCATAGGCTGTCTAGTTCTGCAGGAAAAGGAAATTCTCAACACATCCACCTCTCCCAGCAGCTTTTAGTATTGTTTGTCTTTCTTCAAGCGTGTTCAAAGATTCCATGCAAACATGGAACCCCAGAGCTGGGCACATTCCTCTCCATAGTTGCAACCCCCCCTAAATGCACCACTAATTACCTTTGAAACATTAGTGGGTTTGGGCACAAATCTTCCATGAAGATACAGTCCAGCAAGCTGATAAGGCAAGTTGGAGCAAACAAGGAAGGAATTAATAGTGTGTTTGTATTCAAAGCATGCAGGTATTGCCCAAACACTGTGTGGGCTACCAGAGAAACATGAGCCATCAGCCCCTGCCCTGCAGCACCTTCCCTTCCCAAGGTTCTTTCCCTGCCTCAGAAGCCCTTGGCCAGGGAAGAGGATGAAGGGGAGAGGCAGGCCCAGGTCCCCTGAGCACTTGCCTGCCTGGTTGCACCACACTTGAGCACTGAGGGAACTCCCTTTGGTACCTGCAGGACCAGAGCAGGCTCTGCTGAGCTCACAAAGGGCCTCTCCTGCTGGGGCTTCAGCATCTGCTCCCAGGGTCAACACACATCCTACCAAGAGGCCCCAGGGTGAACTCCAGCCTCTGATGAACCTTGGAAGACGCAGGCAATACAGTCTACAAAAAATGGATGGAGAAAAGCAAAGCAGCAACATTTCTCTGAAGCAAGCCTGTTATTTTTTCAGCTTAGAATCTAGATTTACCAGTTTAATTTCATCCATTTGTCCTTGAATGACAGATCTGTCCCTATACAGAAGTAATTCCTGGCCAACTAATTGTAGGAAGCATTTGATGTCCTACCTCCCAAAGCCCCAGCAAAGCCAGGACAGTCTGAGCAGACCCCACAAGCCCAGAGGCCTTTGTGCTATGCACAGGACAGGGACACTGTTAGTCCAAACTGTAAAACTGGTGCTCTGTCCATGAATCAGAGACCAGAGCTTTTAAAGGTATTTATTAACAGAGAATGCAATCACTGCTTTCTTGTCACAACAGGTTTTATTAATCATTAGCTATTGTGAGCCTTATAGTTTTATCTTAAAAATAGAACTCAGTTTGCTGACAAAACCTGTAAAGAACGCTTTCCCTGCAATCTTCATGGACAAGTTCTGCAAGAAAGAACAGCTATGACAAGTTGTTATTATTATTATTTAAATTCTGATAACATTTTATCAAGTCTAGAAAAAACGTTTTGGAAAAAAAGTTATAGAAATTTCTGACTACCACCAGCTCTAAAGGGTGGTTTCTGACTTCCCTGCAAGAAAAAGTCATCCTAGGAAGAACTGCACCTGAATCCACAGGAAATGCACCACAGCCAGAGCCCTGACAGGTAATTCATCACCTTTGGAGTTGTTTGGGAGTGCTGGCTACTCACTTGCTGAGTACATTTGGATGTGATGCAATATTTATGCAGATGTTACTGATCAGCCCAGGGCTTAGTTTTTATATTTTTATCACATAATAAGGTCTTGAGTTAAAGATACTAGAGACTATATTTTATTTACAATTATTTGTAAGAGAAAGATGACAGAGGCAATTTTTGAAAATCAAGTTACAAGGTTAGGACTGCTTTTTCTAATATTTCTCTGAGGTCACATAAATATTTTCTTTATAACATACGATTTTTGCTAAGTTTTAATGAATACCATTTCACAGTGCAAGAAGAAACGCTTTTTCAAAAGCACCTGCTATAGAGTGGAATTCAACAATTTAAAATACACAGCTTGTAGCAGCATGATTAAACATTAGCTAGTGCTTTGCTTTCATTTGCTTATGACTGAAAACACTGTTTCACTTGTTTTTAGGATCAGTGAAATTGACTTTTTAAACACAAAACAAGTAAAATAAACTTAAAGAAACAAATCTCTTTAGACTTCTTTTTGCTGCCAACTACACTGAAGAAACAAGCCTCCTTTACCTTTTGGTCATCACTTTCAAAAGTGAAGTCAATAGTTCTCTACCTTTAGTCTGAGCAAGTACCAAGAGCAGATAGTTTCTGCATGTTTCTTTACCCTCTCCAATGACTGGGGCGCAAGAGACACGGTGAGTGTTAAAGAATTTTGAAGAAACTGAGGTCGCAATGGGTTGAGCTGCCTGATGGCTTTTATGGCCATCAAGAACACTTGCAGAGTCATTGTGTCACTGGGTACTCAGACTGCAAATCAACAGGAGAAAAGCCTCCTTGAGCACACAGAATGAGCTTTAATCTCACTCTTTGCCCACTCATTTATTCAGAAATGAGACTGTAATGGAACTGTATCCTTCTGCTACAGCACAGCCCCTCAGCCCTAAGCATGTCACTACAAACAACCTTTGACAGACAATACAGAGTTTACCAGGGCTGATGCACCTTGATCCCAGTTGCTCATTTACAAGCTCCAGCTGTGATGCCAGGCAGGTTCAGGGAGAGGAACAGTGGCTCTGGCACGTGGCACAGCTGGAGCCACACAATTGACTCACAAGACAGAAGCGACAATGCCCTTTATCAATATAACAAAGTTCAGCACTAAAAGTGACAGTGGTTTAACCAGGTGTGCTTGACTTAGTGCATACATGACAGGATCAGGTAAAACTGTCAGAGAGACCCTCCTGCTAAATCACTGGGTTCTAAACTCCTCTCAGGGAGGAGCCTGGGGCAGTTCAGACTCATTCCTCATCCCAGATTTGGTCAACTGCTTCCATCTAAAGGATTATGCAATATGTGCAATAAACTCTTTAAATGACTTAGCCAAGGTTTGAAGGCTGAGCACACTGTTAGTCACTTACCAGGAATGTGTTGCAGCAAAGAATCTCAGCCTCAGGAGTAACTGCGAGAGGTGTCCCTGCCTAAGAGGAGATCCAGGCGTGCAGCTCAGTGCAGGAGAGCTTGAGATGAGTGGTTTGGTTACATCTGCACACAAGCCAGACATCTGAGTCACCCTTGGCTGTCACAGTGCCACCCATCCATCAAAAGTCCAGTTACACTGGATGCCACCACCACAGCCCGCACTGGTGGTTATGGCTTCAGGCGAGTGAGTGTAGTTTTAGTTAAAAAGTAAACTTGAAAATGAATTTTTCCCAGCTGTGAACAGCATCTATTCTTCCTTCCCCATCTTTTTTTGTTTGTTTGTTTGTTTAGGTAGACTATGGATTGCTGGAAGGGAGCCGAAAGCCAGAGCTGGATTTATCCCACAGTGATCATCTGTGCAAATGGATTTTTCACCACAATGAGGCCATCAGAATCTTTTCTCACCCCCTATCTAACGGGACCAGACAAAAACCTAACGATTGAAGAGGTATGTAACTATTCTCTTAAGCAGTAACTGAAATGCTTAAAGCATTAGGCCTTACAGCAGTAACTGAAGGGAAGGTGAAGTGTGACTATTTTATCTAGAGACCTATATTTAAGATGCTTCTGGAAAAGAGTAAGGAGTCTTGGCAAGAGGTCCAAACTTTAAAGTCCCTATATGGAAATCCCTTTGGTGGTTGATATTTTTGGCAAAATCAGGTCAGCTAGTTCCTCTCTCTGTCCCAGAGGAGACATTTATTTATACTTACCATGGAATTGATTACACAGACAGCATTGATTTCAAAACATAAGAAAAATAAGCAGCCTTCCCCTTATGAGCTGTAAAGCTTATTTCCTACATTCCCTATATTTCATTTATTCATTAACCTGTGAAGAAGAGGTTCACATTCAGAAAAACTGGGTTTTTTTGACAAAACCAAGTTTCCTTGCTATGCTCCTGTGTTCAGCAGTGGCTGCTTCAGGAGTACACCTCCCAACAGAAGGGGACATGGTTAACACGTGGCTGAGTCATGGAGCTAACGGTATAATTAGAAAACACACGCTTGCTACACCCACACACAGCTAATATGAAGAACAGTCATTCCTGAGGTGCAGTAGCAAATGTTAAAGCAGAATCTACCAGCACATTGTAAACCCAAGGTTTCTGCTGAAAAAAGGTGTTTGTGGTTTAGGTTGTCAGGGAGTTTTTTATTCCCCCTTTTTTATTTTTTTTTTTAACCACACAGGAAAGCATTATTTCTTATATAAATCACATAGCACCGTAGAATGCCTTAATTCTGATTTCAGCAATAATCCTTAGCTCAAAAACAAGCATAGCACAGATATTGTCTCTTTCAGCCAAACTCACCTCCAGTGAGTTAATATCATGAGGTAATTCTAAGTTCAGAGAAACAAAAGGAGTCACACAGAAAGAGACCGTGAACCTGCTGCTCACCCTGCAACTCATTCTAGTACCTGTTCAGAAGTAAAAAGCATTCCTCCAGCATTTGATACAGTTCCTTTCGAGTCTAATTGTTTGAGCAGAGAACAGGAGATCAGGAATGGATGCCTCAGCAGGCCCCATAATTACTAGGCAAGACATCCCCAGAACAGGCAACTTAGAGTCACAGAAACAGGTCACTTTGTGATGTGCATCTAAAAGAGGGATACCTGTCCCAGGTATGCCCAAACTGCCCAGGCAAGCAGTGAGCTTTAGTGGCAACCACAAACAGCACCTGCCAACCCAAATTCAGAACAGATTTCAAAAAAAGATAAAGAACTTCATCACAGAATGAAATTACTTTATATTGAAGTCCAACTTAAATTTACTTCTCACACTTTAAATTGGAAAAAAACCAGAGAAGGTGCAGTACCCTAGCAGCAGCTACACACTATGTGCAGTTCCAGTTCCCCACTGTAAGAGGCATGTGCTTTTTTTTTTTTTTTCCTATACCTAACAAGGAAAAGAGGTGACCAAACGTATTCAGTTACTCACATACAAAGTTAAAACAGACCTTCATTTTCAGATACTGCAGGGAATAGGATTAAAACTAGACATAGATTTACCTCTGACACAAAGTGACAATTGCTTTAAACAGCTGTACATCAAAACCTGACTTCTTCACTGGCCTTTACTGGAATTAATTTTTAAGCCCATCTATCTGTTTCTTTAGTGGAGCATAGCATCACTGTCTGCAGTTCTCACATAGTCACAGGCTCTTAACTTAAAGCAGTTTAAGCCTGCACTGTCCACACAATTCAAGGTTTCCTATCACCACAACTATGTTGTCTCAGGAGTAACACCATCAAAAACCATCTGAAAGGCTGTTTTCAAAATCTGGGGTGTTGGAGCTGCTTTGCTTGTTTGTTTTAACATCTCCTCTTTCCTTCTGTGCTAGGTTACCAACCAGATTCTGCCGGTTTGGACATACTCCTACCTGGCTCTCCTTTTCCCAGTGTTCCTGCTCACAGACTACGTGCGCTACAAGCCCGTCCTCCTCCTGCAGGGCATCAGCCTCATCCTCACGTGGCTCCTGCTGCTCTTTGCACATGGAGTGGTGGCCATGCAGGTGGTGGAATTCTTCTATGGCATGGTCACAGCCACCGAGGTGGCCTACTACGCCTACATCTACAGCGTGGTCAGCGCCCAGCACTACCAGAGGGTCACCAGCTACTGCAGGAGCGTCACTCTGGCGGCAGCCACCGTGGCCGCCGTGCTGGGACAGCTGCTGGTGTCCTTAGCACACGTCTCCTACTTCTCCCTCAACGCCATCACCCTGGCCTCCGTGTGCCTGGCCTTCGTGTGCGCATTCTTCCTGCCCATGCCCCAGAGGAGCATGTTCTTCCACAGGAAAGACGCCCCCGAGCCCGCGCCAGGGCCTGCCAAGGGGCCCTGGAGCTGCGCAGAGGAAAGGAGCCCCGAGGCCGCTGCCGGGGCCCCGGCCGCCCAGCGCCAGGCCGGGCACGGCCGGCCCCAGGGGCACAGGCTCAGCGTGCTGCTGCAGCTGCGCAGGGACCTGAGCCATTGCTACGGCTCCCGCAAGCTCCTCTGCTGGTCCCTGTGGTGGGCTCTGGCCACGGCCGGCTTTAACCAGGTCGTCAACTATGTCCAGGTGCTGTGGGACTTCCAAGCCCCCTCCCACAGCTCCGCAGTGTACAACGGAGCTGTCGAAGCAATAGCAACTTTTCTGGGTAAGCAATCATTAGCAGGTACTTGTAACCCATCCTGTGCTGAGGGATTCTTCAGCAATGTTTGGTGCCTTTCCATCTCCTGTGAGGATTAAAGTAAACAGAGATAAACAGTGCACAAAGCATGATTTTACTATAAACGTTTACAGTGGGCTCTTCAAAATAGTCTTAAAAAACATATATAAATAACTTTTCCTTCTTAGATGAGACTCATTCTGCCAAAATGTTCTAGGAATTTAAAAAAAAAAAAATTTAAAAGAGTTTACAGCTGTTTAGACCACGTATTTAATCCCAGATAAGCATGTCAAAACCCTATGCAATGATATCTTGCATATACCTCCCTCAAATATGCCTTAAGATAGCTGGTTTAAGAATTAAAAGAACATGTTAGCAGATGCTCTAAACACTACTGAAAGCAAGCTGTGCAATTATCTATTTAGACACTGGATTAAAAACCATTCCAGTCAAGTGCCCTGCAACAAATATTGTGTGTCTACATCTATATCCTGATTGGCAAGTTTGCCACAACATATGTCTTGTGTTCAATCCCTGTGTGGGCCATTCACTTCAGAGTTCGAGCTGATGATCCTTGTGGGTCCCTTCCAACTTAGAAAATTTTGTGAAACCATTCCTGTGATGTGACAAGGCTGAGAGCACTGTAATTGTTTACCCTTCAAAAAACAAGGAATCTTAATGTGCATAGAGACTTGAAGGGGAGGAGCAAAGAGGATGGAAGCAGGCTCTTTGCAGTGGTGCCCAGTGACAGGACGAGAGTCAAGGGGCACAAAATCAAGCAAAGTTCCGCTTAAACACAGAAGAACATTTTAATTCCAAGGGTGATTTAAAATAGGAACAGGTTGGCCAGAGGTGTGGACTCTCCACCCTAGAGTCAAAACCTAGACACCATACTGAGCAGCTTCCTGTAGCTGAACCAGCTTTTAGCAGGGCCATATGATCTCCATCTCTCTTCCAACCTCAGCCATTCTTCTTCTCATTAGTTACCTGGTCCACCCAAATTCCATTTCTCTTTAGCCACAGAAGAGAAGTTCATGGGTAAAGTGAAACTTCATTTACATAGCTGTGCAGCACCAATACAGCCTCCTTTTTGAGCTCACATTTACACAGCTGTCTCCCCCTACATTCCAGGAGCTGTATCCCACTATTCTACAGGCAATTGTCAGTTTACTTTTCCTCCCTGCAATCAGCATGAAAATCCATTTTACTGAAGCTACTCCAGAACTTCTGACTACTGCTCTGAGCAGTGTTCCCAAAGGCTTTCTTGCACTCACACCCTCTGGCACTTGACAGTTTCAGAGTACAGAAGGCACTCACAGCACTGGGAACCACTGCTCATGGCAGGGATGGACCAGAGGGGTTGGTTTGCTCCAATTTTTTGAATTCAGATGAAGAGCACGTACAATCAGCAAACCAAGTCCAGTTTTTGTACTAGCCCACCTGAGAACGTGAGGTTTGCTACACTGTAATACACTCAAGTAAGAGTTTTGCTACATGTGATGGCCAATAAGGCATTGAAAAATGCAGTTCATAAGGCTTTTCACCAGAAACTGAAAACACACTTCCGTTAAAAAAAAAGCAAGCACGAGGTGCTACAGGTTTTCTTTCCATAAAGAACTTCACACAAAGTAACTAAACCCATACCTATTTTGGCAGAAAATGCTTGGTGAGATTGTTCTCTCTGCTCATAGTTGTCTAAAAACAGAGCAACAACAATAGATTGTGCACTGGTGCCTCCAGCCTTCGGCATGAGGCACTTTCTCAGAGCCCTCCAATCAGTGAAGGGTCTAAGCAAGGAGGAAAACATCCAAACTAATGGAAGACTCTTACATCCCTAACAGGAAATATAATCCACACCCATTACCAAAGCCCGCTGTGACCAAGACTGAAGAGGCTCTTGGCATGATCCAATGACAGTTATGCAATGGCTCTCAATGATAATGTTTTGAAGTTTTAATTACTACTTTTCAATTTTTAGGTTCAGCAACATCCATGGCAGTTGGATATGTCAAAGTAAACTGGGATGTCTCTGGAGAATTGGCTTTGGGAATTTTCTCTGCACTGGATGCTGGTTCCCTGCTTCTTATGTACTTCACTAACAACATCTGGGCATGTTATGCTGGGTACCTTGCATTTAAAGCTTGCTACATGCTCCTTATAACAATAGCAATGTAAGTACAATACACAACTGTTCTAAGTAAACTGATTTAAATCAGTGTCAAATGTTTACATTTATCAAAATTTTACTGGACATTTCCCTAGATATAAATTTAAATAGGTTATGACAGCAGTATACATTGTTTCTAGCCTATATAAAACTGGGTAAAATTACCCAACCTAACCATTACCATAGTACACTCCATGTCAGAACAAGGTAGCTTTTGCACTTGGTGGCTCAATGACCAATATATGAGTATTCTCAAAGTGATCCAATGAATATACACAGGTATTTAGCAAAAATATTCACTCAAGTCAAGGGTAAATAAGATACACAGAAGTCAGAAAACCAAGAAATTTATGTCAAAATGAAATTAATTTCTGTTAAAGCTTAATAGCCAAGACTGAAGTGACCTTGTCTTTTGAAGAGTGCACCGTGCACATTAAACTGTTCCCATAAGCACAGTGTATCCATCCCTCCTTGCTCTCCAGTTTTATGAATCTGTGCATTCATTGTCAGGTTTCAGATTGCTGTCAACCTCAGCATGGAGCGGTATGCTTTGATGTTTGGCTTCAACAACTTTGTTGCACTGGTGATTCAGACGATTTTAACTGTTGTTGTAGTAGATTCAAGAGGTCTGGGACTGGATATCAGCACTCAGGTAAGCCACTGAGCCCCGCTTAGTTCCCCTACTCTCCTTCAAAAGCAGGTTCTACTCCAAGATTAGCCTGTGGTAAATGTGCAAGCTCAGGACAGCTACTCACCTGGAGAAAGGCTGATTTAAATTGAACTGGCTTGAACTACTACAACCTGCTTGTCCTCTAGGCCTCCCAATACTGGGATGACTGGAAAATATTCTATGTTCACAGAATGGATGGGAAAGGTGATCTCCTATTATTCCGTGTATTCTTTAAATTAAAGGCTTACTATTCACAAGTTTATAGTCAAAATACCGCAACCAGAAGCAGGAAGACAGCTGAAAGATAATCCATGGACCTATTACCAGGGAAATTCTAAGTTACATCATTCCAGTGGACCCACCTTTTCAGTTACTGTAATTCTGGAAACTCACTCACTGCAATTCTCCATTAAATTGCTAAAATTAGTTTAAACTTAGACACTGAATGAATCTAAGTCTCTAGTTTTCATGTTTCCAGAGAAGAGACAAAGTGCAGGACAGCTGTCCTCCCTTACTGAGATGGGCACGTACATAACAGAACATTCTTTCCCCCTTTTACAACCACAGAATTTCTATAGTGTCAAGTCAAGCAGTCCAGACTTCTTGAATCCTCTCAAGGTGGGGTCATTCTGGGCACGGGTGACAGGGAAGGGAAGGCAGGAATGGAGCGACACCCCTTAGAGTCAAAAACTATTTTTGCTATTAGACAATAACTTTTCTCCTTCCCCACCTCCATTTCCCAGTTTCTTATTTATGGCAGCTATTTCACAGTCATAACTGGAATTTTCCTGATCAGAAGCATGTACACCATAATTTCCATCAAATGCAGAAATACAAGTGTTGTTGCTGAAAGCACTACCCCTTAACAACTGAGACAAAAGCAATGGCTACAAGCAGCAATGCAGAAGGCTCCATCATCTGGATAACAAAGCAGGAGAAATGTAACATTCAGTCAAGCAAAACTGGTCCAGGTTGAAGCAGGCTGTTTATGAGCCTACTGCACAGACAGCTTTGTCAATAGGATGATGCATTTGGTCCATTTTCTTTTCCAGCAGTTTAATACAAACATTCCTCAAACAGGCTTCTAATTCAAGTTCAGTGATCTGACATACAAGCTTCTATTAAGGCTCAGTGAGCACAAGGACATACAGATGTCTGAACCTCACGCCAAAGGAACTCACAGAACAACCGTGGGATTTTCCCTTCTACTATTTCAATTTAAGGCAATTTAGTTACTGACAGAAGACCATCAGACATGCCCAGGGAACCTAAAGCAGTTGTACCAGACAATGACCTGTCAGAAAATTTGTCACAGAGGCCTTTGGAAAGCCTAACACTTTTTCAACTGGACATCACATCTGCCTTACAGAACTCAGGATGGTCCTGAAACTGTAGCATCTTCTTACACCTGTAACAGCTGATGTTTTAGGATTGAAGTCAAATATAGGACGTCTCCACATTGATTTCTGTATAAGGGGCCTAAAGTTATCAAGTGAAGTACTTTGAGGCTAAAGCATAAAAATACTGCTTTTAGGCAACTACACTATTTGCATGAACAATTGCGGGAACAACTGCAGAGATTTCCGTGATAAAAACATTTAAAATTAGGGGTGAAGAATTCATTTTGTAAATAAAGCTATTTTTAAAATCTAATCAACAAAACACCTATGTGTCAGTTTATGCTCAATATACAGAAGACTCAAAACAAGATCTTCAGTTTATCTGGAATTCGACAAACCTAAAATCAGTGAACACAGACTAGAGGTGTGCTTGCGTATGGTTTAAAGTTACAAATTTTTTATCTGCAGTTAACTCAGTTATGAAAAATAAAGTATTCTACTACTTCTACAGCATATTCTAAACTACATGCCTGGCTCACTTCAATCAGTTTCAGTATCTCAGCAGTAATATTTGGATTAGAACAATCTCTTTAGGTGCTGATCTCATTAGCCCTTGCCCACAGCCCAGTTTACACCACTGTAAGTGAAGAGGGAACAGAATTGTTGCTCTTTCATAGCACTTTCCATCTCATACTCAAGACATCTCTTTGATTTGGTCCAGTTCTCTGCACTAAGCATTTTTAAGTATTCCACAAGCCCTGCTGAACCCTTGCAGTTCCCCACTCTCTACTGCATTTACCTCTTACTATCCAAAACAGCCAAGGTTGGTGAACAGGGAAGTTACAACTATTTACACTGTGCTAAAATACAGTGGTGAGAGTAAGGGTGTCACTAATACCCTGCAAACCTCCAGTTGCTGAGGATTTGTTCAGTGAATTCCCCAGAGAATGTTGGGAACTAAACTGTACACCACACTCTGTCCAGCAGTCTCCATCAGAAGCAAAAGAGAGACTTCAAGCCTGTTTTAAATATGCCAACAGGACAAACCCAGACATTTAAGCATGGAAAATTTACAGGCAGTATGTTTTATGAGCTGCCTGTCTCCTGCCTGGTATCTACAAAGTTTAAAAAACAAAAACTAACATAAAGAAATCACAACCCTCATAGGCAGGCAACAGAAGTCAAAAGCATTAGCATAAACGTTTTTAAAAGCAGAAGTCAAACCTTCCAGATGCCCTAGAAAAAAATATCTGACATTCAGGCAGTCAATTACAAGTGAAATGGCTTACCTTGAAGAATTTTCGCGTTTATCTCAAATGGGCTTGCACATACTTTTTTTAAAAAGTCCATCTCACTTAATTTATTCCTGTTTTCCTGAAAGCTGTTAGAATTTTATTCTCCAGCTGCTCAGAAACCTTTAAGCTCACAGTTTACGTATTCACAGTATACTTACATTATTTGCTTAGTTCCAGTGTTACACTTGAACTTTAGCCAAATTATCTCTGTTTAAAACACCAACTACTTTGATGCAGTTGTATTTTTCTTGAACCTTATCACTGTTACAGAGGAGGACAAGCCAGATATTTTTCCCTCTACAAATTTCACTCTAGTATGGAAGGAAATATTTCTGTAAATTAGGAAAAAAAAAAGACAAATTAATATTCCACAGGAGCTCTTACTGATCTATATCAGTTTTTAATAAAGAGAGGGCTATCTGTGGTCCCTTGGCCTGCTGTAACACACTCTGTTGAGACCCAAGGCTCTGTTCAACTAAGGCTCATTCAGAGCCTGTCATTAGTTACCCAACACAAAGTGTCTTTTGCTGCAAACCTTCTCTCCAATAACTACCCTTCACAGTGCTTCTTCCAGTGTCCTTCACGACAGATACTCTATCCCAACAATCCAAACCTCACCTCACACTCTCCTGTGTGACAGGTCACTTGACTTGAACAGCAAGCTTCATCACGAGGACACAAGGAAACATCCAAGTGAAAGGCATGTGAAAATTTTAAGCTTAACTCACCTTTAAACACATGGCTTTGGACACCCCATCTGTGTACAAGACACAGTGTGTCCATTTTCATCCAGTAAATGTTGCTGCACAGAAATAATGCTACACGGTTTTTTTTCTAATATTTATTTTTTCACCTGCAAACTGTAGCAAAACATGATCAGCTTTATTATGCAGACAGGTATCCCTCTAACATTAGAGATTTAGGCATGTATAAATAGAAGAGCTTTTAGGAAAGGAAAACATTTTGAGAAATGAACAAACCTTCAATTTAACTTTGTGACTTCCAATACCAATGGTTAAAATGATGCAGCTCATTCATTCCGAGAGATACAACAGCACCTTAAAGTGGCTGATCTATTCCCCAGTAACATTTTTCACATAACAATGTGTTAAAGTTACAAATACTGATATGCACAAATAGCTATTTTCTAAGAAAAATATGTACAGTACTGCAGCATAATGAGTGTGGTATCTGCAATAACTTATTAGCCAATTTTAATACACATGATACCGCTACTTTTTACCTGCCACTTCACAGGTTCAAGGATGTTACCACAGCCCTCTGTTTTGCACCTTATTACCTGGTGGGGGGTTGGTTTTCTCGTTTTTTTGTGTCGGGTGTTTTTTTTTCTTATTGAGATTTTTTTAAAGGTACACAATGCAGGCTTTTATTTTTACTTCTTAAAGACTTCTTTTGTGTTTAAAGCTAATATCAGTGAAACAAGACAACAGTGCAAGAGGCGCAGAGATGTTATGTGACCACATAAGAGTTCTTTTGGGTAAAGTGTCTATAAGGCTATAAGAAAGGATTGGTTGATGAGCTTCCTGTTGGAAATTGTCCTGTTGGAGCACCAGCCTGAAGGAAAAGGAACAAAAAAAAAATAAGGCAAGTACTTAAGATTTTTTTCCCATATTGTAAATCATAAATGTAGAATATATTAAAAAAAATAACCTGCTGGGGAATACTTCTGTTTTATATAGCAATCTGCTTTCTGCTGCTTCTCTGGAATTACACTACTGTGGGAACTTGTATGAAAGTACCTCTGCTTTGATCTGAACGTCCTTATAAATGGCATATCATCAGAATAGTGAGCTGCAGTTAGGAGAGTCACATGCTGCCCTCCCTTATTAAAAGCAGGCAAACCTCCAAATCTTTGTGTATCTCTAAATTAAATGTTACAGACTATTCTTTGGACATAGAGAAGTCATCGACATGCAACAACTCACCATAAAAGGGTTACTAGATACTCCAACAGCTGCAACTTGTCCAAAAGGAGTTACTACAGGCTTTGCTTGCCCAAATGTAGCAAAACCTGCTCCTTGGAAAGAAAAGTAAAAAATATTAATACTAGTAAACAATGTTCAAAGGGTTCTTTGCTGCAGCTCCCAGTCAAAATTAAGTGTAAGTTTGAACTGCAGAATCAGCAGGACTGATCCTACTTAAACATCAGGAATGTAAGTGTAAAACACTGTGGCTGAGCTTTTTGTTTGTTTTCAACTGTTCATAACTCATCAATCTCCAATTTCTACACATGCACTTTTTTCAATGTTATGATATCATATAAATTCAGGGAGAAAATACTTTCCAAGTAGTTAATGTTAAGTTTCCAAGTGTAGGAATGTGTTGCAGACATTCCAAAACAGCCCTTCTTGCCTAAAACCCCTTTAAGCCTGGAAATACTTACCATTTTAGTATGAGATTTTGGTAAAATTTCAGTTTGGCCATTACACAATTACACACAGTCAAGTCAGAAGGCTCAACTACAGAGCCAAAACAGTGTGGGAACCCTTCATCAACATTACAATCAAGTTCATGTAGAAATAAATATCCACCCATTATTGCCAACTATAGAGACAGACCATTTTCTCCATGTTTCTGATTTAGACAAGGTTATCTAAAACATGCAGACCTACCATTTGGCTGCTGAGCAAAAGCAGTCTGTTGAGGGAAAGCTGCCTGGGTTGGGAACGTGGGCTGCTGGAAGTTGCCACTATAACTAGTAGGAAGACTGTAGGAGGCAGGAGTTCCAAATCCTGCTGGCATGCTCATGGATGCAGTACCAAATGTTGCTGCTGGTAGGCAAAAAATAACATGCAATTATTTGTAAGAAATCACTTTTTTCATGAAACAAATTACTATGAGGCCAGGTTACGAGTCTTCTAATGCCCTCTGTGGCTGGACAGAAGTTTGGTTCAACTTCTACAGCCACTGAATTGTTTTGTTCCCTTCAATTACCACCAACTGGGTGCATAATTTACTTTTACACTTTAAAAGTGAACAGTGTTATTTAAGATTTAATAGATCTAGCACATTCAGATATACTTTCTGAAGAGGAAATTATTTTTTGTTCTCAGTGTTATCATACATTTCCCCCACAGTTTTTCTGGTAGAAGTCTGTACACATAAGAAGCAAGCAGGTTCAGGCAGCCTAAGCCACTCTGTTTTTCTCCTTCTGAGAAAAGCATGAAATGATTTTCCTACTTCAAGTTGCACTACAGGAGGTTATAAATATAAAAAAAGCAACCCAAACAAATCAAAGGGATACATGCATCCCCTTTTTTCATCCCATCTTTAATGTCTTTAAGGAAATTCTCACCATGCACATTATTTGCACACAAAGTTCCTGTTGCAAACCCCTACTGTTGAGGTAGAACTTAAAACAAAAAGAGCCCAAAACTTTTCATCTGATTCTCTGCTGAACATTTCAAGTAAAGAATACACAGCTCATAAGCACTTCCCCATGCCTTCAGCAAATAAACAGCAGCACATTAGGTGCAAAAGTATAGTAACAAAACCATTATTCAGTCTTTTGGGAGTTATTCTTGAAAAGAGAAGTGTATGGGAAGATTTTTGGTACAAATACAGACACCAGGTATTCTCTGCTAGGTAAACAGGACTTCTCTTTTGAAATGTTACAAGCTACATTTTATGCAAGCTCAACTGTTTAAAAATGCTAATAAAATAATTTTAATGAAATGTTGTTGACATATTTACCCCAAAAGTATTCAAGGGTGAGACACTATACAGACAAACTGTCGACAAGTGCACGACAAACTAATGTACCAACACTGTTCTCAAGTAACAGTGAGCAGGGCAGCTACTCAACAGCAAACTTGGCTAAAACAGCAAAAAGAAGCACAACAAAATGGGACTTGGGATATCCCAGAAGGCATCAAACTACTGTTGGGAGAAACTTCAACAGTCACTCATTAGCACTGTATGGTGACCATGGAGGATATCAATAATGGTTTTGTTCTGGTTGCTTGACAGGATGTCTATGTATGCTCTCCTCTCCCTCTGCCCAGTTGCCAAATACCCACACCCACTCCATTTTTAACAAGTCTTCCACAATTCTTTGTGCAGAGAACCAGATAGCTGTCAATAAGCTTTTACAAGCAAGAACAATTAGCCACAAGAAACTTGATACCAAATGTGGCCACCTACCAAAATGAGCCTGAGGAAATATGTGAGAGTGCATTGCTCCCGAGAGGCCTTATGGAAGCCACAAAGAGACCAGACAATGTCAAATCATTTATACACTCTTGAACAGTAATTTCTTAGTTACATATATATAGAGAGAAATAGATACACATATATGTACCAAACAGTTCATCAATAGCATGACCAGCAATAGATTAGTATTAGAAAACCATCAGAAATAAGTTCTATAAAACAGACCTCCCATGTTCTAAAAAGCAAAGTTCATGCAGGAAGAACACATAAAAGGACAAGCCCTTACACTGAAAGGGGCTGAATATTATCTTTACTTATAGACATTATCTCTGTCACCTAGTATGGAGCACCAGGATGGCTGCCAAAGGCTTGGAACCTCAGCAAGCAAGGGACAGCTGTACAGAAGGTGGAAGGATAGAGGTGCCACATTCAAAGAAATGTATCTAAAGAGGCTACAAATTCTTAATGATGATTCAAAATAGCCCACTTAGGAATGGGATTAAAATAAAGAAAAAAAGGTATTTGGGGCATTAAATATCTGAACAAGTATAGGTGCATATCATCTCAGAAGGGACCAGAAACAGAATTCATTTCAGCAGCAGACACAAATTTCTTAAATCAGTTTTTAACTTAGGCCTACCTAAATCATTGAGCAAACCACAACTCAATGTCAAAATGCACACATGAGCAGATTTTAAACTGTTGAAGTCCAGCTAACAGATAAAAGTGTCAAAATTTAGCAGTTACTCTGGAGAGGAAATTCAGCATTACCTAGCAGCTGTCTAAATCCAAGCTCATAGTTTTAAAGAAGTACAAGTTTGCTTTCTTAAAAAGTGATTGAGTTTTGCCCATGGAATTACGATTCTACAAAATCTTCACACAAAAAATTAATATAAAAAATAAAAGTAAAATTTAAACATATGTCTTAAAAAAGAGACACAAATGTACTGAATAATCGGACTGGTCAGTGGAGCTAACATCCCAAGAGCCTTGCCTTTACTGGTTCTGGCTCCGGCTCTTTGGTTTTGAGAGCTTTCAACACTTCAAAATAAAGAAATAAATTAAAAAGAAGGGCTTTCAAGATCCCTGATTTCAGGGCTACCTGCTAGAAGGCATGCTCTAAAGCCAAGGTTATAGTGTTGGAAGGAACCCAGCTGGTGTTCCAGTGTGTAGTCTGAACACAGACTACAAACAAGTAGAGCTGAAAAAGATCATTTCAACATTTTGCATGGCCACCATTTTAAATCCTAGAATTGCACCTCAACACTGAGTAAACACACATGTCAAACAGACTAGGGACAGGTAATACAGAAAATCTTTAAGAAAGAAATTATATGGATACAGAAAAAAGAATCAATGCAATTCTTTAAAGAAAGTTTCTCAAACATTCCATGTATTTTTTCCTAACCTGTTGCTCCTCGGCTATTGGTCTGGAATGGATTTGTTGAAGGTGCCACTGGGGCAACAGGGGCAGCTACAAATGGATTTGTGGAAGGTGTTGCTGAAAGATTAAAGACATTTTATTAAGTAAGTATTTCTCTGACAGCCAATCTGACTCATATGAAGTCTATACAGCTTTTACACAAAGACACAGAAATATCTAAAATTAGATGAAAAATCTGGAATTTACAAGAAGTTACATTAAAAATATAGTTATTTTGACAGGAGTACATTTTCATTAATAGTATCTTTACTAGCATCAGTATTAGTGGTATCAAAGTAGAGCATTATCAAGTAAAAATTAAGAGATTGATTGCTTGCTTACAGTCCCCAAGGGGTGTTAGTAACACTTCCATACCTCCAAATGGAGCAGGCACGCTTGAAGATGCAGGCTGTGTCTGTGCTGTAGCAGCCACAGGTACTGTTACAAAAGCATTGCTGGAAACAATTTATACAATTCATTCAGTGAAGTCAGCATTGCTTGTTTAATAATTAAATACAATTTACAGTTACTGCTGGCATGTATAAGAAAGGGGATGAACACTTATGTGTAGTTTGCAGACTGCAATGGCTCTCCCTGATGCCAGGTCAGACACTCTCACTAGTGCTGAGCAACGGAAAGTCATCGCCACCAACAACAGGAGAAGGAACATTGAGCTAAGCCCAACAGCATAAAGGCTGCAAGGCAGATGCCTTAGGGGCAGTTGCAATACCAAGCCCCTAACAGGCATTTGGTATTTGTTACTTCAGTGATCTTGAAAAGAAATGAGTGGCACAATTTACATTAAAAATATCTGAATTCTTTTTTCAAGGATGATCCTATGGTTTTGAGTACACGTGCAAGTACTCTGCAGAGCAAAGTGCTACCATCTAACAGGTTTAGCATGCCATGACTAGAAAGGTGCAGAGAACATTCTGCTGCCAGTATTCCTAGAATATGCTACCCCTCCATACCGCCATCATTTAAAACAAGAGTTTCAGTGGTACCTCCAAACTCATTCAGTGTTTCCCTGTTTAGGTAAGAACAAACAGGTTTGAGGAGTGACCTGAAGCTGTTGGGTGCTGCTGCAGGCAGCGTGGGGGCTGAGCAGCAGTGGCAGCATACCTGCTGACGTTACTGGGGGCAGTGTAGGCGTTGCTGGAGGTGGCTGTGGAGCTGAACACGCTGTCCAGCTCCGCCAGCGCCGCGTACTTGTCTGAAGATGCACTTGACTGGGGGGGTGCTGACAATGCAGGGCCTGCTGAGGACACTGCTGTGCTGAAGCCACTTCCCTGCTCACTCCCACCTGGAAAGAAAGCAAGCAGATTAAACTCACTGAAGATGGTTTCACTTTCTGTCCTGCTGACATTGAGAACTAAATGAAAGTTCACAGATGGTTGCAGACTTAAAAATTAAATATGCACTAGGGCATAGAGGAGAAAGTGTTTAACAAGCCATTAGCTGTTAGCAAAATGTCCTGCCTCTATAGGTACTCTGCAGCCCCAAAGAGCTTTTGTTTTCCTAGAAAAAGAAGCCATTTATCTTCAACTAGAAAATGAACAGAACACCTAACCTCAAATAATGCATTTCAGAACAAACCTCTGCAGTACAAATGAACGTAAGTTTTAATACACCATTCAAGAAGAACTACATTTGAGTAACAGAATAACTAGCTTTTCCTCCTTAATTTACTATCAACCAAATCCAAATATTACTGCTACAATTTTATGAAAAACTAAAGCCAAATGTTTTTGTGGCAGAGAGGTGAGAAAGCTGCTCTGGCAGTTCTTTGCAACAACTGCAGCTCTGCATTCCACAGCATCCACTATAGGTTTTAGTACAAATATAAAATACATATTTGTATTTTTATATGGTTTCATTATTGAAGTAATGATTATTTAGATAGTTTAATTTAAAATTATTCATCTCTATGGGAAATAGGTTCCCATAAAGCAGTTTTCTAATTACATCCTTTTGGAATGATGTCTTAAAACTTACATCTTGCACATTAAGGGTACATTGACACAAAATTCTACTGATCATTTAGAGAAGGGAAATTTTGAAATACAGTTAGAGTACTTGGACAAGCACAGCCATCCTTGTGGTAACTATACACATATAGAATAATCATGGCAAACAATAAAGTTTAATACCTTGCCCTGCACTGAAGATATTATCTAAATTAGCAAGAGCTGCATATTTGTCAGCTGACTGAAGATTCAGTTTATTCACTGCAGCTTTACTGGCTGCAGTTGCTGTGGCGTTGCTCTGAGAAGCATTGAAGGATCCAAAATCAGCACTGGAGGATTTGGGGAAGTTATCAAAGTGAGCAAAATTAGCATTCACTGATCCAGCACTTCCACCTGTAACAAATTAAGTTAAACATGATCAATGCTCCAAAGGTACAAAGTCTCTCCATCTGTAACTGATGGCACAGTAACCCTCCCTTTGCAGTTATCTGAGGCAATGTGTTTGCCTGCCCCATCCTACCCACTTAAGACTCTTTCCCATTTCCTTCAAAGTTCAGTGGGCCATCGGAAAAAAATTACATTGTTTGGATTGCATATCTGGGATAAACACCCCAAACTTCAACACTTTAAATCACAGTCATAATTTGATCCTGAAAACTATATGCTATTTTTAGCTGTTAAAGTAATTTCAATAATAAAAGCTTCCTAGAAAAAGATGTGTTAATCTTTAATATTCAAAATACAGAAGCTTCATTTCCCTACCATATGTGGCTAACAAATAGCTACTATTTGCATTTACTTAGTGGTTCAACATTTAGTAATTTCAGATGTCAGCCATTAGCCTAAGCAAAAAAAAAAGTGCCTGGAAGTCCAGAAGTTGTATGATTTCATGCCCAGGTTTAGAGAGTTTGGTTCTCTGTTTTCAAGAGTTTTAGACTGCATCCAATCAGGAAAGAGGTTAGGGGGAAGACACAACACAGCTCTTTTATAACAAATCTCCACTGACGTCAGAGATACATAAATCAATTTTAGAAATCTGATATGGGTCCACACAATTGAACCTCAGATCAAGTATGACACCATGAGCTCCCATCTCTTCCTTGTCCAGACAATTTATCTAGGCAGGTCACACACTTAAATTTAAATGAGTTGTTCCATGAAGTGTATCACATTTTATAACAGTTGGTTGATGATTCCACCCATACTACAGAACTTTCTAAAACAGAAACACAACTTTCTAAAAGCATAAGCAACAAGTTGAAACATATGCAACAGTAGGAATGGAAGTGCTATACTACAATGGCATAAAATGAAGCAAGCTGAGTTTTCCACTGCGTGGAACTTACTGTGTACAGCCTGAAGAGGAAAAGCTGAGGTAAATTCACCAAAACTGCAGCTAGATGAAAGCGTTCTGAACGCTGGACAGCCAGAAATTGTGTGTGGGTTAAAGTTAACATAAGAAGGGAGAAAGAAAATTTTAAAAAAAAGTTTAAAACAACACCACACTCAAAAGAAAAAAAAAAGGAAAAGAAAGTCAGTCAGCCAAAGATCAAGACAAACAGCAAGTGTAAACTCAAGCAGAAGTTCTAAAGCATGATCAAATTAAAGGAAAGCAAAATAAATCTTAGCAATAGGCTCTACACATGAAGTCAAACATACTGAAGTGTGTGCATATACTATACATATGCGTAGACACACACTTGTTTGGTAGTGACATCCTTTTGGATCTATTGAAGAGCTTCTCTTAGAAGACAGAGTCAATTCAATACTTATTAAAAGCAGTAGAATTTATTCTTTTCAGAGTTAGTTCAGGTGTAGAGCTAACAAACACAGTGCCATAAATCAGACTTCTGAGTAGCATTAGGGGAAAAAAAAATCAACACCAAACACAAGGAATTCATTTTGAGTTTCCCCAGAGCTTCAGATGGCTTGATTGCATTAAAGCAGGCATATGCAAGAAAAACTCAACTTCGGTACCTTCCAACATAAAGGTAAGGATTATTTCAATTAAGTATTAATCAAAAGTGCTAGGAGTTCTACCTGTATTTTGGGGCTGAAAAGGAGACTGACTTGCTGTGGGGAAACCTCCAAAATTACTCGAGCCACTAGACTGTCCAAATGCATCAAAGTTTGCAAAACCTGCATTGGCAGAGTTCTGCGCTGTAAATCGCAAAGGAACAAAACATGTTAATGGATATGGGAAATAAACACAAAAACAGATGTATTAACTGAATTCATGGTCATGACAGCCTCCAAGGGTTATGTCCTACCATGTGCTGCTTTTGACATCAAGAAAATTACATGTTATTCTACAATGGAAAGCTGTCATTGAAAAAGCTTTCACAAACCACCTTCACAGAGCTGTACCAGTTAATGCTACCTCTGTCCTTCTCACACAAGCTCCTACTCACAACTGCATGACCCAATGGAATTCACTTCAGCCCAACCCCAAGTGGTTGCAGTGCTGGCTGCTCAGAAAAAAACAGCCATAAAGTACAGAATACCTAGTTTCCAAAACCAGAACTTGTGGGCTAACTGAACATTTCTTTGTGAATAAAAATTAGAAGGTATTCTTGTAACATACTGGCAATTCAAACTCCTCATACACCAAGTGCTTCTTCCTCAGATGAATTTTGGTTGGCAAAGCTTGAATAGTTTTGGCTAGGTTTATAAATTAATTTAACTGGAAAATTCAGTCTTTAAGAAAACTAAATCAGAGTACAGAAATATGGAAAATCAATACCAATAGCAAGAAGATAGTGTATTCACATAATAAAATCCAGGGAAATTTCAAATAGAATTTCAGTTTTCGCCTTCCTTTTGTGCCATACTATGGGAGAAGACAGAAGTTAACACTAATCTAATTTTGACCAGCTGGACATTCAAGCATCTGTAGATTCAACAGGAATTGCACACCTAACTGGTAAGCTCCAAAAAAGCCCTTAAACTCTATCATAAACAAAAAAAGGAAAAAATACTTTTAATCAAATGCAAACTAAACCTTTTTATAAAGATAACTTGAGTTACTATCTAAAGGAAGCTCACAAAACACCTTCTGGAATAACAGATGGCAATACATTATATTTTTAGGTTAGAATTTATTCTGGAGAGATTTTGTAGATAAAGTATATACAAAGAATAAATTATGCTGATTGCTGAAGTACTGTAACTTAATTGTCGATATTGCTAATTAAAAGTTGTATTAACTTAATTTCTATTCAAAAGCATCTGTACTACAGATTTATAAACTAAAAGGCCATTTTAATACACACTACTGTACCCAATGTTGCTAATATAAATGGAAGTGCCTGCATTTTCCTTCCCAGATTACACTGGGAGAGAGGGTGAGGTTTGGCTGGACTCTATACCACATTTAATAAACCATGTGCATAAGCATTACATTACAGAGCATGGTTTTGGCAGCAGGGAGCAGCCAGGGTGGTCCCTGGGAGGAGAGATCAGGAGCTGCCCCCGTTGCTGCACAGCTGCTGCAGCTCCAAGACCGCCCCACCACTGCCCAAAGCTAAGCCCCAGCAGTGCAGCTGGGGCACTGTGTTTAAAGGAGGTTAAAAACCAGTGTGCAGCAGCTGTGGCAGAGAGGAAAGTGCAAGAGAAAACACTGCAGGCACCAAGGTCATGCTCCAGGCCCATGGAGAATACCATGGTAAGGAAGGCTGTCCCAGTGCAGCCCATGAAGGACCATGGTGTAACATTCACACTGCAGCTGTGCAGGAGTCATGCCAGAGCAGCTAGGGAGGGCATGAGGAGGCTGGAGCTCATGGAAAGCCACTGCTGGAGCAGGTCCTGGCAGGAGCTGTGGCTAATGGAGAGGAGGCCCCGCTGGAGCAGGTTTTCTGGCAGGAGCTGTGATCCCATGGAAAGGACCCATGCTGGGGCAGTTCTCAAAGGACTGAGACCCATGGAAAGGGTTCACATTTCAACAAGTTTGAGAAGGACCATATCCCACTGCAGGGGAGGGATCCCACAATGGAGCAGGAACAGCATGGGGAGGAAGGAGCGACAGAGATGAAACCTTATGACTTAACTGCAATGCCCATGCTCCAGCCTCCTCATGAGAAGGAGCCAAAATGGTCAGGAGTGAAATTGCACCTCACAAGAAGAGATGAAGGCGGGTTTGGTTTTATTTTTTTACTATCCTACTGTATTTTCTCTTGACTCATCAGCTTTTTGGTGTCTTCTCCCCCAACCCTGCTGATGGGAGAGCAAACACACAGCTTTGTGGGGACCTGGAATCAGGCAAAGTCAACCCACCACAGCATAAGAGTCGGCAAGGAGAAAAAAAATATCAAAGTGAAAGCAAGATTTTAGGAAAGTTATTTTCACTTTTGAAGTGTGCAAAAAGTTGGTACAAGCAGACAAAAAATTACTTCTATTATATCCTCTGTATTGGTTCAAACAGCATTTTACAGACTCCAACTCCAAATCCCAAAGTTTGAGTTGTTTTGGTTTTAAAACCAGTAGCTTTTTAATAGGAATAGATTAAGAATTTGCTAAAAATGGAAGTGGTACTTTCATCCTAATGCATCAATTGGACAGACAAGAGACTGATGTTAAATCGACCAAAAAGGATTAAGTATGTAAATGTCACTCCTACAATAGGGGCAAGATTATTCATTTTAACCACTCCAACAAACATAAAACTATGTCAAGAATCTTAAATGAAATGTTGTTTGGGTCCGTATCAAAAACTGGAGTCTATTACATTGCAGAACACTTCATTTCACCACATCAGCTGACACACAAAGGATGACTTTCAATTGAGTTCATATTCAAACAGTATTGCTGAAGTCTCTTCAGCAGAGTATTCTGACATTAATCTTGTTTTATTTTATGCAGTAAAATTTCAACCTTTGTAAATGTTGCACAAAGGTAAAGACCAGGTAAGACTTGTACTCTCCTGCACCTGGACAATATGTAGATTGGCAATTCCAAAATTTAGTTCTCCACACAAAAACCCAAGAACAATCCTAAGTAAGTTCAGGAACTGCAGGGGGTTGCAGATTGCCATGGATTTACAGCTGCTCTTGACACTGCAGGCTAACAAAAGCCAGCTGGCTACAGCCAGGGATGACAACACCAGTCATGGCAATGCCAGCTGCTCCTACAATCTCTGCAATGTCTTCTCTGAGGTTTGCACTACCTGGTATGCAATAAAGGCATGAAACACTGCAAAATAGAAAAAAACTGAAATAAAATCCACATATATCTAAAGTAAAAACAAAAAAAACCTCTCTACAGAATAACTCTCAAACTATTTTGCTTTTTCTAAATGAAGCCACTTTTCCCATGTTATCTGTGTGAGAGTTGTGCTGTGTCAGTACACCTTTGTAAAATCTTTTGTGCAGGTCATCTATTCCATTAGTTTATAAGAAATCCACATGCCAAAAATTTTGATCCTTGTTGCTATTACCAATCTATAAACCACAGACAAATCAGTCATGTACCATCTTCAAAACCTCGCTTTGCACAAATTACAGAACTTTGTATATTAAACACAGACAGTAAACATAAGGTCAGTATATTTCTCCTTCAATAAGCAACAATGTCCTGAACCAGCTTAATACATTAAAGAACTTGGAAAGCAGAAACATGTCACAAACTGGAGTTCCTGCATAATTTTCAAGATCTACACCTATACTTCACAGATTGCAGCACAAGTTTGTTAATATTTTCCTATCAGCTGCTGCACTCAGTAACTTATACTGAAGGATTTTAAGTGATTTCTTCAGTGATTTCCTCAAGGTGTCTTCAGTGACCTCTTTAGTTAGTATTGTGTATAGGAAGGGAAAAAAGTCCATCCCTTATACACTTAGCTAAAATACAGCCTGAAAACACGAACACCAGATCATAAACTTCAAGAAAGTAATGCTGGACTAAATGCAAATTCTCCCATCCTCCACTGCAGTGTGTAATTGCTAAGAAAAATTACATGTTTATACAGCTCCTTAATGAGCATTTCAAACTCATTTTTGCCAAAGCTGGCAGACTGATCAACCCTCCTTGTGTTCCAAAGGAAGAATCTGTAACATTTTGTAATTCATTTCTCTAACACTACCCTGTACTTACTGCATACAAGACAAGCCTTACAAGCATTTTACTACAGCAAGTCAGAAAACACCCTCAGGTAACAAGTCTGCAATACATGTTCAGCTATCACACGCTCAGAATCAGGTTTCTGTCTTTTAGAAACTGATTTACTAGCCCTGGAACTGCTTTGGGCTCTAAAACTTATGGCAAGAAGTCATGGGAATGACCACAATGGTTAGTTTGTGACCAGAAATTAACAGACTCTCTCTCAGATTATATTTATTCTAGAGTGTTTCTACAGGTTTTTATCCTTTTAAAAATTACCCAGCAGAGATGCAATGGAATTTTACCTAGATTTGGAACACAGTATTGAAAAACTGCTTTAATGGAATTTTCGTCTCCTAAAAAGCACAAAGAATAAGTGTGTGCATATATAAATTAATGTATATTAAGTGTATATAAATAATCATTCAGCAACAACTTTGGAGAGAAAATATTAGAAAGAATTAACCATCTGCAGCCTTTTCAGTAACACTATACAGCATTGGCCAACCAGCACAAGTTCTCCCAGTTATACACACCTCCAAAATGATGATTAACATGAAATCTAATTTTAAGGATTTTACAGAATACACAGAATAACAATTGCTGTTGAAGTGTAACCAAATTCGGCCATTTAGTTTATAACATTAATTTGGATAAATTTGGATAATATTTTGCTCATTTCCTCAGGTGTGAACCTTAGGTCCCATCCGTGACACTTTATCTTGGCTGTTAACAATGTCAGGACTGACTGCAAGAAATCTCTCTTATTCTGGGTGGCTTAGCAGCATCACAGTTTCTCTCAGAACTACTAGATGAGAATCCCATTCAGACTAGGCAGGCAAAGGTACTTTCCCACAACTTCAGCAACCACAGAATCGACTTTGTCTTTAGGATACACTTCTATGGCTCTTGGTCTTTGGCTGGAAAAAAACAACCCTGAAGGTTCAATATATTTTACTTAAGTCATCCTCTAACAATTCAAGGCCAATCCCATTTCCTCAGTCAATACATATGCTCAAGGCTTGTTTATTCTTCCTGAAACTACAGAATACTGCCCACATGGGCAGTACTCAGCTTTCAAACAGACACACACACAAAGAGGCGATCAGTCTTTAAACTGGGCAACCCTTGGTTTTCTCTTGACAAGTTGGAAGTTATCATCAATGCATTTGAATTCCTTTAAAGTCTCCGTATCTGCTTACTTTTCATGAATGCTCTTCCTAATAATTTTCAGCAAGAAAATTGAAGGTCTAATATCAGCTTCTCGCGACATTTTGTTACTCATCCTCTCACTCTCTCCCCCAAAGAACATAAAGTTTAGTAGTAGGCAGAAACAGTGTCATCATACATATCCCATGGGAATAGCTATAGCAACTCCCACTTCCAAAAGCAGAATTGTCAGTCTTTATGTCTTCAACCTTTCTTTATAGAGACCTGAAAGAAATCTTGATAAATACAACATTCCTAAGGCACAGAGATACACTTCATGAAGTTTAGTCAAAAGCCATCAAAGTTAAAACTACATTTTATATATTTAAAAGGGATACAGTTGTCCAAACACCTACCTGTATGACTGTTGAAGTGTGCAAAATTAGCAAAATTCGCTGTAGCAGTTGACTGAGGAGGAGCAGCAGCAAAGATATCTGAGCCAAGGTCACTGAGGAGGTCAAATTGTTTCTTTTCTTGTTGCTGCTGTCCTTGAGATCGAACTACAACAGGAGACTACAAACAAGATTTCAATTAGCTACTACAAAAATGTGATATTTTACCAAACTGACATTTACAAAATATTAGAAGGCTGACCTAAGCTTATTTCTTTAACAAGACATTTATTCCTGAAGTTTAAGATGCTGTATGTAGCACACCCCCTCCTTGTATAGTATGGAGGAATTTCTGCCACTACTCTGGCTTTTAAAGGAACTCTGCAGCAGATTTACATGGTCTAATAGCACTCACAAGAATTAAGCGATGATATATTATTAGCAAGTTCAGATTTTGTATTTGAAACTGCAAATCCTGTACAAACACAAGCAATAAAACTTAATTTTACAAGATGGAAAATAGTTATTCACTACATTCTGAAAAAATCTTTAGAAATCAGTAAAAGGAGAGAAAAATTGAAGAATTTCATAACAGGCCTTGAAGCTGCAATTTTCTACTGTTTGAGTTAAAAGAGGTCCATTCAAGAGTTGCCTGTATCCTGATGGCAGTTTTCAGTCTTCCCTCCAAAAATTTAAGTACACAGTGTTGTACATTACAGCATACAGACACCCCCTGAAAGCCACTTAGAACAGTTTCAGAATGCATAAGAAGCAATAATAAATATGACATGCTTTCATCCACATATTCACTACTAATCTCACAGTTAGATGCATCAGACATTTTCTTATTTTAAAAGAGAGAAAACAAAGATGAAAATTAACACATCAGGTCCAAACTTTAGAGATATTTATGCAAAAGACAATTAATTCTATCACGCTGGAAAACTCTGCCTACTGAAAATAACCACTAAAAATCAATTTGGTTAATGGAAACAAATTTCATTTAGTACCTGATCTGCATGCATGTATGTATTTCAGTAAAATATATGAAATGCAGTGGTAATTTCAGTAACAAGGACTGCAGAACAGTTCTGTGCTGCTCAGCAGTCATTACTCACTTGGCTAGGTGTGCCCTTGTTTAAGTGCAGTGCGGGTGCAGCTTCTCCCAAGAGCGATTTGAGTGGCTTCACCTCAGGTGTGCTGCTTGTACTGCTGGCAGAAGACCCCGAGATGGATGCATGGACTGATGCCACCACTTTTGCTTGCTCTGGAGGAACATACCTATATTCAAGAAGAGCAATGGTTTTTACATGTTTCCCATGAGAAGTTCTTAAGTCTGAAGTTGAGAACTGGCAGATCTCAGCTTTGCTACTGAAACCCCGATCCTGCAATACAATCTATCAGTAGTTTGCAAAAAATTCTTTAAATATGCCAGAGACCATTTTCAAAAATGGACTAGATTTTAAAGTCATCAATATTTTTAGCACTTATTAAATACAAAACATGTCTTTCTCATACTAATAAATAGGATGGGAAATAATAGTCTGCAAACTGTTACTTTATACTGTTGTTGACATCCTCTTAAGCCATTTCTGTCCCATCAATATGAACACTGAGAAGCTTCTTTAGTTTGTCTTCTCTGCTTCCTATAGGAGCTCTAAATAAAGTCCAGAAATCATTTCACTTTACAGACCTGTGTAACCTAGACTGAAGAGCACACTTAAAGAAGGAAAGCACACTCAAAACAAGAGCAAACAGTCCATCTTCACTTATCATTACAGGGGCAATCTTTTTAATAGTAAAGGTATCTTACCATCTTTTCTTTTCATATTTTTCCTGTAGAAATTCTTTTACTTTCTGTGGATCCCTGAAGTCTGGAATTGCTGATGATCTATCATCAAATAGGCCTAGCCAAATCTGTTTGCACACCTTAATAAAAAAACACAACACAGATTGCTCAGAGAAAATACCTTAATTCAAAGTCTATTTAAGTTTACTATTGTTAATACATTAAACCATTGAAGTGTATGGCTGCATAACTCATATTTCAGACTGAGCTGCTGTAACAACAGACTGCTTCACCATGTACCAGTCTAAAACCCTCAAGTTGTCTGTGACAGCAGGGCAAGCAGATCCCAGCATTCCATTTCACCACCCAACACTCCTTTTACAAAATATTTGCAGAATGTACTCATAAAATGTAAAGCGCCTGACTTCTACTTGTAATCTTTAACATCCTTCTTCCCCTAATTCTACACATTCCCTTACTGGACTTCAGGGCTTAAACTGTTTCAACAGATTCCATATGCCCTAAGCCTCAAATGGTAGATTTTAAAGGACCCAAGGTTCAGTATTGCTACTTTTAAATACTATTTGAGTACAAGAACTGTTTTTCCAGCTTTGTTACCATGATGCAGTTTTTACAATACCATATACATTTGAGTGATGGTATAAGGGATAAAAATACCCTCGCTCCAGTTTAATTTTCTAACTGTAGATATGAGTAAACAAAAGTTGAACTACTTGCAAAATTCTCAGTATGTTCAGGCTTCAATTCCTGAGCAAAAAAAAGAGGAAAGGTGTTCTCAAAACAAAATAAGACACAGGAGTTTTAACTTGAAATGGTTTAAGCCCTTCAGATTATCCTTCAAGTAACCTGAATATGCACTCAAACAATAACACCAAACATTAGCTGCCCTCAAAATTCACAGTGCCCTTTTAGAACAGGTTTCTTCCAGAGAAGCGGAGTCAAAAAAGCTTTGTTTTTACAATGCATACCCTTTCTTCCCACACCCTTTCTGAAATAGCCCTGACCATCCCTCTCACATGCCTACTACAAACATGCTCTGTATCCCTGCAAGTGTCAGGTTTTCAACATTGTCCCCAGTGACCTTCAGGAGAAGCACAGGCTCCAACAACCAAGAGCTGCAAAACTGACTGCTCTGAAAGTTGGCAAATCAAGGGAGAAGCTGTGATACTTCCACTTTAACACCTTCCTCAAACTAGCTGGCTAACATGATAAATCTCATAGGTCGTTTCAAAGATTGCTCAGGACTAGAGAGATTAGGCAGACATCCTAACTACATATCTCATACTTGATGTTTCAGTTCTAAATAGCCCCATTGCATATTCAACACCTAACAGTCCTTATTACCAACATCATCATCATCATCTACTGGATAGAGACAAACAACAACAGGAAACAGACCTAATGATCAAAAGATATTTTAAAATCAGTATTTATATAGTTAATTCAGAGCTAAGATCAGCAATCCTTACCTCAAATAAACTCAGCAATTCTGCATTCACACTGCAATTGTACTCCACAAAAGGGTCAAGTTCAACACTCAGATTTGAGCTCTCAAAATTAAAGAGTCACTTACAGTCTTGTAATAGATGAAATGAAACTTAATATATTTGTTTAATACTTCTTGATACAAACTTAGAAGACAAATTTAGTCAAAAAAGTCACAAGTCTGTTCTAAAGTAAAAGCTAATATCAAGAATCACTGTTTCAACAGTATCAATCTTTTACTACTTTTTGGTGACAAAATATATAAAGTCAGAATATTTATGTGTGTAGCTTTAAATTTGCAGTGAATAGTCTGAGGTGAGCCAGCAGTAGTATTTCCATACTTAGATTTGTGAGTATAACTATACAAGCAGCAGTCATATGATTGCTAGGAGGAAGAGAAGTCCTGCTTGTGGCTATTTACAGAATCTCTAGCTAGCAGGAGTTGGTGGTGTTCAAATCCACACAGTCCCCTCTCAACTCCAACTTCAATATTGGAAACAACATCAGAAAACACTGAAGAAAAATTGTGCTTTATTTCAGACAAGCAGAAGGACAAATGTTACAATAGCCCCTACTTGATTCTGCACCCAGCACTGTACTTGGGGCTCTACCATGATAATCAGTTTGCATCCAGCCTGAGATGTGCTGGCAAACGAGAGGAGGGCCCCTTCCCCACCCACATCAGACCATCCAATTACTCCTCCTCCTCCTCCTGCCACCCAAAACAAGTCAGATCAAAGAAACTCATCACAATTACCATGCCACTGGTACCATTGAAACCTGGAGATCAACTCCCAGCAACAAACCACAGCCCAGTTTTTCATGTTTCTCACTCCCAATTTTCTGCTTCATCTTCACCCTGAAGTGCCTAAACATTTGGAGTGAGGGGATAAGAAAACAAAGCAAAAAAACCCCAAAACAAACAAACAAAAACCCCCAACAACAAACAATCCAAACAAAAAAAGCCCCCACAGCTCCATGTCAATGTCTCAGGCCATCGTGACTGCTACAGACGATTTCTGTGAGGATTCAGAAAACAAGGTGCTGTGTGACTTTAGATCACTACCAGCTACAGAGCTATAGTAGATACAGTCCTATGAATATGCAAACAGGAATGGAGGAGGACCAGGCTGAACAAATGCCTGTTAGTTTAAAATGATGCAAGCTCTTAAAGGCATTGGCTCGTGCCATTGCATTGCAATTTTTGCAAACCTTGAGAAAGCAGGCTTCCAGAAGTGTTTCCTGGAGCAACTAATTCCTTCTAAATACCTAACCACAAAAGGAAGTAAGAAGTGAAATATGCCTTAAGTCACTACTGTAATTAATTTAAACAAACTGCCAGGCACTGTGTGTTCTGCTGCTGGTAGCACAGAGAATAGTTTTACGAAACAGGAAACAAATTTTACAACCAGTTTTACTAATGGACAACCACCAAGCCAAAGAACCTACTTAGTCACACACACTGCAGCAAGATGTTCTCATTGTACTTTGACTGCAGGAGCTGTACAAATGCAGTGCAAAACATTTACCACACCAGGATGCAAATTAAATTTCACCTAGGTTTCTTTACCTAAAGAGTTATCAGAGAAAGTACCATTTCTTAAAAGTTCTTAAATATGGAGAAGTCTTAAATCAAAACAAGGCACCCATAATAGATAAGAGCAGCTTGGATTTGAGTAGTGGGAATGATGGAAAGGAACCATAAGACTGTAAGTGGGTGTACAACATGACTGGAATACGAAGGGTAAATCACATCCTCATAAGGGCATTTCAGACCATGCTTATGCCAAAAAAAGGCTGTTTTGTCTTCCTGCTGCAGTTGGGCTTGATGATCTTAAAGTTTTTTTTCCAACCTACACAATTCTGACTTAAGTCCTTTAGAAAGCCATATTTTATAAAGCTTTAGAACCACACCAGAAACCATGAAAAGGCACATATTTCTGTCTGAAGTAGCACACAATGCTTTGAACATCAGCAGCCGTTCCAAGCAGGCATTCAGAGCCCAATCAAAGGCCCGTTGTCTTCCCTTGTTTGCTGGTGACCTGTGTGCTCTGTCTAGCTATACTCCTGCTACTATCATCTGACTTGACAGGGATCCACAACACTGCATTGGTTATGCTTCAAGTGAGCCACAAAACACAATTTTCAGCCATCAAAAAAACACAAGTGCCAGAGAGCTATGCAATACCACAGGATGAATCAAAATTGAAAAATAAAATTTAAAAAATACTGCTGTTAGAGACAGAACTCACATCATGTAATTGTGTTTTCTTGAAGTAACCTTTTTGTAGTCATTTTAAAGTAAGTCACCAACAGTCCTGAATCTTGTGTAAAGAAAGAAGTTTGCTCTGAGAAATTTTTATTTTTGCTTTATTTTTATTGACCAGGCCATCACATTATTTGTTTCAAAGCTGTTCAAAAGTTACTCTTGTGATAAATATCAGGAAAACTTACACCATACAACTTGCTGTTTATGGTGAGGAACAATTACTTGGCATTTATAACTTTGGTACCCTGATTACTCCCCACTAACTCACCATCTGAACTGGACAGATGCCGAAAGATTCATTAAAACAAAAAAACCAAAAAACCTGCAAAAGTACAGAAAGACCAGACTGGCATCTTTAGCTGCCAACACATCATCATAGGCTTCAGTGCTATGTCCTGTCTGGCCCAGCAGCTGCCCAGGCAGGACACCAGAACAGCAGAGTCACTCCCTCAGTCATTCAGCACAGTTACCCACAGCACGTGCTGACTCTTGCAGGACAAGGGAGCAGAGAGGAACTCCAAAAAGGCATTAAAGGAACTGCAAACCTGCACAAACCCAAGCCTTAAGTAAGCAGTTGCTCTACTAAACACAGTTTTCTTCTTATTTAATACAAATTCACTATCTGCAAAAAAACCCAAAAAACAAAGAAGTAATTGTTCTGAATTTTTGGTTATTTTGAAAACGTTATGTTTTGAGAAATTCGGCTTTGATATCCCCAGGAGCCTGTATTTCAAACCACCCCTCTAACTGCTCCATATATAAATCACACTTGCAGAGCTCATTCAGAAAATGCTACTGCTCAAGTTGTATGACACATCTTCAGCCCCATTTTAACAGAATTACTCATTCCTCTGCTTTTACAGATAATACATGAAGCATCATCCCAGCTCACCACACAATTACACAACACTACTATTAAGGTATTGGGCCTAAAAATTCTATGGCTTTCTGAAATCCCTCTATATTGCACCATCTCCTTGGGAATACTCTGGTTCAGCTATTTAATATCAATATTGTTCTTTCTGCAACAGGAGCACAAATAAGCCTGTGCTCAAAAGCTCTGTTTATTCACCAAAAGCTTTGCTATACTCCTCCTTTTGATAACCACAGCTCTATCAAACAAAATGCTCTGCTCAGAGAAGAGCCTGACAAGCTGGAGCCAAGAGTAAACATTCAAGTTATGTGGAAGCCCCTAGAAACAGTGGAACATATCCAACAATCCATAATCATTGTCCACTGTCCCTGAAAAGTATAATTAGTCCATGTCCCACTGGTTCACCAAGAGAGCAGGGGGGAAAAAAAGGAGAGCACTGAAGTCACAATGACTAAGTGTATGCAGCATTTGAAAGTCTACTTCTGTTGAAGGGTTGACAGAAGCAATACTTTGAAGTATTGCCCTTACTACATTCTGGGGGCTGCAAAAATCAAGACAAAGCAAAGTTTTGTCAGATAACAATAAGTAGATAACAAGATTCAGCACTTGTCTTTATGGAATTTAGAAATTCTTAAGAATCCCTTTACAACTGCTTTGGGAAGGATAGTACCTGTCCTCGGCCAACAAGCTCCAGTCCTGCAAGGGATGTCATTAGACCCTGGGCAACCAGCTACTGGGACATTCAGAATTAGATCAGCAAGTACAGCATGAAGCAAAGAGGGAAAAAGAAACACAACCAGCATCAACCTACTCACCCTGACCTAGATAAAAACCCAGGAGGTAGCAAGGCAGAAACTGAGAGTTGCCGTAACTTAAATATATCATTGAAAGGAGAAATTGGGCCAAGTGCATATTGTATGTTATAATAAAGCCTTTACCTATATTTCTCTTCATACCATTGGCTTCCCTGAACCTGCACTCCACAGCTATTCCATATGAGGGAAAACTGTTTTTCCCAGAATTATTATATTTACCATACATTAGGTTTTCCATACACTATTTACATTTGTAGTCCTACACTTTGAGAAATTACCTTTGTTTTCAGCTTTGACAGAAAGCAACAAAGAACACATCCCATTCAGTGCACATCTGGCACACCACAAAACAAATTAATCAGAAAGGTTTATGGTTTAAAATCCAGCCTCCAATAATATTTCATGCTTTCAGGAGTTCCAAGAAGGGCTCAAAGTTTAAAAGAAAAATACATGTACCTATTTTCCACAAAAGTTTAGCTTTTGTTTTGCTTTTAGGTTTGTTGATGTATTTTGGAGTTTTTTTCCTTTTTACAGAGTTGGGCAAGTGAGGTAGAACAGGTCCACTAAAAATCTGTTAATTAAGAAATGAATCAGCATTATCCATCAACTTTTGCAGAAACACTGAGAATCTCACATTTCAGTTATTTCTATTCCAGTGCTATGTATTTCAACTAGCAAATAAAGCTTTGCCATGTCATAACTATTTCACTGAGAGAGATCTCCAGTGTGTGTGGGAAGGCAGGGTATAAGAGAGACAAAGGCCTTCTGCTTACACAACACATTGAGCCACCACACTTCAGAAACACCTGTTAGCCTAGTTGTGCTAGTTAGGAAGAACAAAAATTCAGTCAGGCCAGCAAAGTTAAGTTCTTGCTCATTAAGCCTCCTGCTCTTGTATGCAGTGAAGGCAGCAAGGCAAGGCAAAGCTCTCATAGGACACGTCCTCCTGGTGATAGCAGCTGCACTTCAACCAGGAGACAGCACACTACCTGACCTACAACACTTCTTGAGACCCAGACTATACCACTGCATAGGAAGATTACATGTGTCAGTCTAGTTTAAAAAGCTCTAACAAGATAATACCTTTCAGGAGGCTGGTAAATGCCAAATTAGATTTCTCCTTCACCCCCTCCCTGCCAATAAAACATCCTCAGTTATGCACCAAATGTGATGCTGACAGTGCAAAGAACTGCACATTACCACACAACAAAACTATGTTCCAAAACATAACACCCTACAGGAAGAAAGACTTGGAAACAGTTTCTTTATGTAAGCAAGTTATAGCTTTGTTTAGCAATTCTGCACTTCTGATGTCAATATTATTCATTAATCTCTGTAGGTTAAAAGAATTTTATATTGCCACAGTACAGATTTCAAAGGCAGTTTGGGTCCAGAAGTTATAGTAGTTTCATAAGCAGAGTCAAGCCAGTAAATCCTGCTAACAAAAACATTGTTCTACACACAATCAGCTCATGTATCTCTGTATTAGCAGAACCAGCCATGTACTCCAAGGACACCTGACTGCACAGCTCATGCTGTCAGCGCTCATCAGCTCCAGCTTAGGACTGCTCCTTCAACTCCAGGGTTTCTAGGCCACATTCCACAGTAAAGGAGATTCTAGGGAAGCATTCTGAGCTTGCCTAACACCAGCTCAGAACCAGACTCAGACTGCTGGCAGTTCTGCAGGAAACAGGGACTCGCACAGGTGCTATTGAGAGTCGGGAAACTTGGCACCAAACCAAAATTCAGCACTATTAAAATAACTCCAAGCAGCTGAGCATACCTTCATGTATTCTACTCATTAGCTCAGGTAAACACGGTCTTTGCCCCAGAGTAACAGAAATTTTTTAAAATATAAGACCGTCAAGATCTTTTGCTTCAACCACATGTATACTAGAATGGGTTATTTGGAAAGGTTATAAAATACCTGTCATTTTTCAAAAGGGTAGGAGAAAAATTAACTCTGTAACCAGTTTGCCTCATAATACTATGCTTCATCTTAAGGGGAAGGTTTCTGAATAAATATTCACAGCTATAATGGCAACAGGAGATTAGCACCACCTCCACTTTCTTCAGACAGCGAGTTCACTTCTTACTACCACTGCACAACTGAATCAGAGGCCAAATCAGCACTAGCATCATTTGAGGATGAGTATTCCAACAGACATCTCCACAGCACTCTCTCCTTGTTATTCCTAACAAGAAAACGTGAAAATACCTCACACTGCTCTTCATGGAGAGAGCAAGGAGACGAAAAACCCTACCCAGTGAGTCAGAACTGCCTTTATCCTTCAGAAGGATTTCAGAAGGCACTTGAGCAATGTCAGCTGGAAGATGCCTCCATTCTCGCTGCAGTGACAATCTCAGCATTAGCAAAACTGGAGTCTGGACAACTGTTTATACCTCCAGATGAGTAAGCAACACCAAAATATAGGGGTTTCCTAATACAGTATAAGGATTTAAAACTCTGTTTGAAGCAGTAAAAACTTGTTTAAAATAATGTTCAAGCTACCTGTGCCAGGAAGAAATTTCTTAGAATGTGTATATACAGGGAAGAAGATGGTGTCTCAGAGTATTCCAACAGGCTCTGAAGAATCTTTCTCTGAAGCAGTTGTTTTGCAGAAGCCTTTCAGCAATTCAATGTTTTACCCAAGCATGCCACAAAAAGGGTCATTGAAACAACCAGAGAAAAGTTGGTATTTTAAATATTAGGAAGTGTTTTGGGCTCTTTTCTTTGTTTGGTTTGAGCGGTTGAGTTTTTTTGGTTTTGTTTGTTGTCTGGGTTTTTTTTAGAGGACTTCAGACTCATACAATACACTGACCTTATAAATACCATTTGAAGGAGAGTGGAAAACTGATTTCTCTAAGAACAACTCAGCACCTTAACTACTTTATCTCATGGAAGTTTTCTTGCTATTTAACTTTGTACTCAGAACAAGATCCCTACTGTACAACCATGATCTACTCATCTGGAAGGAAGGAAGATTATCACAGAGACCTTGGCCACGTTGGAGAAAGACTACAACAAAAAAGTTGGAATGAAAGTATTACAGAAGTTACAGAAGAATGGAAGCTAAACATGACAGACTGCCAAAAAAGTGGAACTTTTTATATATATCGCCATACATCTGTTTTAATCGTTGATATTACAACATTGGACAATTCCATGTTTGAAAAGTCTTATTTTGGGAAATTTCCTTTCTTCCTATACACACAAGAGTCTCCTATGTTGAACAGCAAGCTAAGCAAAAAAACCCGTTTTTTGTGAGGTCAGATGAATTTCCTCTGTCCAATACATTATCTTATCTGCAGATAAGTATTCCAAAGTTCAATACCAACAACAAAAAGCAAAATGCCTATTTAACTACTGCAATATGAAGTACAACAAAGTGAAAACATGTTTAACTAGGTTTTAAATTTCTAACCGTGTTTAAAACAATAATAATTTCTGTTCAGTATTTGAGCATTCCTTCAATCTATCATTGGCACTTACAAGTGTCTATTCATTTCTCCTTAAGAATTAAAGCAATAATCAACAAGTTAAAACTAAACTCAGAAAGACATCTTCATTTATGAAGCAGCTCATTTAAATCACTGCAATTCTCTAATTAGAGTACTACAAGTGCAAAGACCCCTGCTTTTGAAACAGAATTGCACTGCAGAGGTCTGCGAATTTTTCCCATGTCAATAATAAACCACGTATCAACTAAAGCATTATGACTTAGTCTGTGACTAGTCATGGCTATAATGAGAAGGACAACCACACTAATCAGCTGAGAAGAGATTCCTTAAGGTTCCAGATCAGTGAACACAAACTCATAGCCCTCTCTAGACACTGCAAGTTCAGTAAAAAATGAAATTAAAACAAATACAGGGAGGGAGCTACAAACACATGTTTTCCTTTACACTTTGTGAAGCTTAAAGCAAAGCTGAAGTTTACAATCTAACCTTATGATAGCTTCCAACATACTACGTGAATCCACAGAAGATTCTTTATAAATTTCCCTATGCAAAAAGTCAGCAATATGCTCTATACATATACACACACATGCAATGCTCTACATTTTTAAAAAATCCGACCAACCTAAGCCATCAGGAGTATTTTATAAAGTCTAGGAGAGTTCAGGCCTTGTTCTAGCTCTGTTTAGAGGAATCAAACACTAACAGTCATTTCAACAAATAACACATATTTACCAGGGCAGAAAAAGAAATTACTACTTCTGTTTTCATTCTTCAACCTGCCAGTTATGAATGGATCAACTTTAAGAAAGTTAAGTATCAGCATTTTACTGAATGATGGGATTTATCCCCACAAAGCTTCACAAATGCACACTAATAAAACACTCTCTAGCCCACAATCAATAGTTCTACTAAACAGGATACAGATACAATCAATGTGAAGCAGAACCTTATCTCATTTGAACAGAGGCAAAATCTGCCTCTAAAATCCTCAAGGCTACAGCATGGTTTTAAAACACAAACTTCACCCCCAAATTGAAGGCAGCAATAGCCACATCCAGGGCTTAAGTGGTCTGTGTATTCCCACAGAGCCAATCCAACATTTACCTCAGATTTTTTCTTTTATTAAAAAGAACAAAAAGTCAGTATGCTAGAACTTGCCCTCTCTAAAGCTGCCACAAACCACTCACTAGGTAACAATTTCTCCCTTTCTTTTCTCTCTCCAAGAACATTCAATATGGATATACCTTTACTAAGTAACAAGGATATTAAAACTACTAGAAGACTTTCTGATATCAAGTGTGAAGAAATACAGCTATAAGCTGTATTTTTTGTATTTATTTTTGTCACTTTACACTCTTTCAGGAAATACTGCTGCAGCCAATTTCAAGTCTGAGCTTACAGGAAAAAAAACAAAAAAACAAAAAGATGGCTGCATATTGCCTTATGCAAAATCAAAAGAAAACCCAATTCAGAAATACTGATCATGTGAATCTGGCTTGTCTGGGTTGGGCAATAACATTATGATGATCAGCTACGCAATGAAACAAGCTCTTCAGAGGCCTCATTTCAAATGATGTTGACTTCAAAAGACTTCTGTCTGAAAAGACCCCAACCAAACAAAAAAAACCCCAAAACAACAAAAAAATCCCACCCCCAAGTTTTCTTTAAGTAGTGCTTTCAACTTTAATACTGAAGTGCCAAACCCACTTTATTCTCCAAATAATACTTACTTCATTTCCATGTTTCTGCAGAAATTCTATTTCCTGTTGTGTGAATGTAGTCATTGAAATCGATTTCACTCTGTGGGGTGGATTCAAGCCCCGCCTGAAAGAAGCAAGAAGTATTCAGCATTTGGGAAGTATGTCATTACACAGTCACGTTTAACACTACAGCTAGAAGTCAGTCAGTTTTAAAATGAGGAGCCATCTCTGTAAAGTACTCATTCATAGTACTGCCATCCAACTTAAGGCTGTGTAAGCTTCTCTCCAAGTAACACTCAGCATACAACACCAAGTAACAGAACTTCAGGGGAGACCAATACTCACAATCACTTATGCAGAGTCACTCTGGCACTTTCTACACAAATTTAAGAAAACAAAATGAGACTTTTTTTTTTAAATCCTAATCTGCTTCACCCTCGCCTCTACCTTTCGTCTCTCACTTTTGGGTTCCTTGGTTGTAGTTCCCTTTCCCTCCAACTCCTTCCTCACTTTGATCTCGTATTACAACTTCTACACAGTAACTAGATTTCTTCAAGCTAAACTGCCCAGCTCAGTCATTTTCTCCTGCTTTAACCTACATTTCCTGTTTCCTCACAGCATTTTTTTCTAGTTTATTTTCCCCCCTGCACTCACAGGGGCTTACTCCTCTGTGTGAACGCTGCAGAAGTAACCACAACAAAAGCAGAAAGACACTGTTTTCAGTGTGCTCTCAAATGAGAGACACCATTGCTAATGCCCCAGCTCCAAAGGTGAGCAGCTCTGCCATAAACCCAGATGGGCACCTCTCCCACATCCACGCCAGGCGGCTGCAGCAGCCCTGGCAGGAACACCAGGGACTTGTGCTGCCACAGCCTGACATTGCCAGACCCAGTTCAGTGACAATCTGCAAGCACACAGGGAAAACCTGCTGAGAAACAGCACCAGGCTAAGGAAAAGCTTGCTCTCTTTTCCAACTCCTTCTTTAAATACATACTGCTTCTGCCCACAAACACTTCCAATCAAACCCAAGCTGTGCCTTGCCCAATGGATTCAACAACATTCCATCCCACGTGTGCCAAGTGGAGACACTCACTCAGGCAATACCACGGGGCCAGTTTAACACTCAGGGTAATCAGGCCTGGATTTCTGAAATACCACCTTAAAAAACAATTAATATACATTAACCATATCAAAGCACACAGAAAGCTTTCCAGGGATGTAATATACGAGCCTAACAAATCACTGAGAAAAATCAACTGATAGCTGTATTGCTTGTATTTGTCCCTATGTTTTTAATTCTAAATTTGGTTCAGATTGCTTTTAAGAATTAAAAAAACCAAACAACACTGAGATCTAATTTAGGACAATCGGTGGTTTTCTGCAAACTCTGTGATTATCCCAAGCACATTAATTATAAATTAAATTGCAATTCAATTAATGTTAGAACAGCCTATGACAAAAATCTGATATTCTCAATATTAATGTTATATTCAAATCTGACAGAAAAAATTTAGCACTTCAAGTTTTCCCAATAAGTCTCATGGGAAAAATACTGTTGTGCATTTAGCTTGCAAATTCACCTTCACATCTAAATTGAAGTGTACCTGTAAGACAATTCTGATCCTGTGTTAAAAGATCTCCACATTTTCAATCAGTAGTTGAATAAGGATTAGAACACTAAGCAGTAACATTTTAGCCTAAGTTTCATGAGAAAACAAATTTGAGGTAATCTGTGTTTGAAACACTTGGACAAACAATCAATTGCATTTTGCTAAGAAATGCAGGGATTTTGAGTACTTTAAAAGCAGAATTCATTTACAAACCTACAGGCATACGAAAATTAGTTTTACAGAATACTATCTCATTCAGCAAATTTTTGAAATCAGAGCAGCTGACATCAGACCCCACAGTTCAGCACCTTGACAAGGTAGAAGTTTCACTGAAGTTGGTGAGAGAGATTTTAAGACAGTTGATTAAACTATTATCTTCTCTCAAAATATTTAAATTTCTCAGTAAATAAAGTTACCAATTTAACATCTTGAATCTAGCTGTACCGTCCGCATCACAAATAAATTATATTTATTAAAATACTGTAGTATTATCTAAGATTTTTTTTTTCAAGTAAGTACTCATTTTAAGATGATGTCATTTAAAAGAAATCTTTAGGAGTTCTATGCAGTTAAAATTTATTGTTTCAGAGCTGGTGCTAGGATAAGGTTTTGCTTATTTTTGCTTTTTAAAAGAAACACCTTCTTGGTCTGTGCATGCAAATAATTACACATCACTAAATGGCACTTGTAGAATCACATATTGAGTGACAGCATAGAAACAAAGTTGGCACCCACCTGGCATTTCACACAGATATGCTCCATCAAATGTTACATGACAATTACTGTCCCTTGCTTTTACAGTAAGTATAAAAGCAGTTCTTAGTCTGTTCAATTTACTCTCCTCCTAGTAATTACAACAGCAGCACAGTTAGGTAGTTGTAAACTATTTAATGACTATTTAACAGCCAGAGCTATTCTCTAACACACTCACATGTTTCTCAGCACAGGCAGTATATTTCAACTTTCCCACTAGCTCCTGCTGGAAATTCCTTCTGGCAGTAAGAGCAGTTTAAGTGTTCTGTTGTACCTGTGTTTGCAATTTCAAGGCACTGCACCAGTTCTTTAAGACATACCTACTCTGCACTGATCCACCAGGGCTCTTCAGAGCATTTACACAGCAAACACTGATATCTTCAGTATCTTCAGCTCTATTAAGCAGCAGTATTAAACGTGGTTGAGGCCTAGGTAAGATTTTGTTAAATCTCACCAGACTTCCTCCATGCCTCTCTCCAGTGAAGAGTTTAGATATATAAGGTTTCCTGATATACACATTATATCCACGTGGGATAAGATGAATTCACATTTCTCTCACACCATCCTGCTAAAAGAAGGAGGACATCCCCCCTAGAGATCAGATCACCACACAGAGGTGTCAGATGTCTGGCAGGATGAAAGACAGCATGGCACCACATCAGCGGTCCAGGACTGGAAATTCTGAACAAAACTTTAAAAGCAATAATCTGAAGTAAACTATAACGCTGCAATACTGTACATTCAAGTATTTATGTCCATTGAATATGGCAAAGGATGCAGGGAACCTATGTAAAGCTTCCTCTTATGCCAAAGCAGACTATGAAGTCAGCTGGAACAAAGAATTCAAGACAAGAAGCTGCACACAAGCACAGCCCAAACATATGCATTATTTTCCTTGGATAAATTACTTTGATTCTACTACTAAAATAGCAAACTCTATTTTTTTATGATTTCTAACATCCATTAATTGTCTGGAATTTCCCTAAAACAGAGCAGTTGTGGGATTTTTGAAACAGGATTCAAGGACCAACCCTTCCTTACCTACAGAGATTATTTAATGACCCAAATGATTCACAAACAGCTCATCTACATATGGGGGAAGCTTATTGGTAGACAGCCAAGTATAATTATCCCTTATGAGGAATTAACAAACCTCCTTTTTCATAGGAAAAATGTTTCTCTCCTTGTATTTGACAAGTGCTCCACACAGTTCTAATGCTTTACAGTACTCCCTATTCAGGGACAGAATGGCTTACAGTCCCTTAGTGCAAATTATCCATGCCTAAATTTAAATTGACCCCGAACAAGTATTTGCAACCTGCCCCTGTGCAGCAGTACCAGTTACTCTCTCCCCTCCAAGAGCTCCCGGGGAATGCAGCAACCAAAAGCTACCTCAGCCCTTAAACCAGACTGCAGCTCTCTCCTCCCAAGAGGCCTTGGGAAAGATGACAGAGTAAGGCAATTCTGCCATCTGCACTGATCCAGCACACCACAGCTAGAACATCCCACACAGAGATCCCACTCATCACTGCCAACTTCTTCACGCTCCCAACGATTATTGCTGTGGAAGAGCACTGTGACCAGAGCTTCCAGCCCGGAGCCTCTCCTCCACTGACCCTCCCTGAGTCACAGCTTGCAGTAGGGGCAGCCTCAGAGAACATGAGACCTCTGTTCTCCAGAGGGCATTGTTAAACTGGTGCTCTCACAAACAAAGGAAGCTTTAAGGCCACTGACACAGGATTCTGCAGTCTGGCAATTGAAACATTAAACATTCAAAACACAGTCAACAAGCAGTGGATATTTGTTACTAACATAATTTAGCGGCAAATTATAGTTGAACTTGTGATTGTTGGCAGAGCAGCCGTCTGCAAAGGCCAGGGCTGAGAGGGGAGAAAAATGTAGAGTGAGCTCTGGCAGAACAGAGGGTCCCTTTCGTGGGAGGAATGGTGGGCAGACGGCTGCTCAACACTGCTAATGTCCACTGGATCAGATTTTAACACCATCTCAGTCTAAACCAGCAAAATCTGATCCCCTAAAAAGCAGAGAGCTTATGAGGCAAGTCAAATACCGAGCCACCACAGAGCATCCCACATCCCCAAGCGTCCAGAAAACAAGCACCAGAAAACCAAATGTCACAGCATTCGTCATTATTTCTGTGCTGCTGTAATTAGCAAAAAAGAATATAAGCAGCACTGGCCATTCCTGATACTTGTAGACCTCCCTGGAGACCCTCCACCATCTCACAAGCTCATTTATTTTTCATAGCAGACAACTCATACACACATTTTGAAGCAGAGTTAAGGCTAATTTAAGTTTTTTCTTTAAAAATACCCAAACATTCCTTCTGAACTGCACTGTATAGAGAACTGAACTGTGGTATAGACATCTCCTTTGCTTTCCTGCCTTGCAACTGAAAACAAGAAATACAGTAACACAGAAAATACCCTTTAAAAATACATATATACACACAGAGACACAAAACACATGGAGTCACTTTCCAAACACGCTCCAAAGGAAAAATAGGACTGAAAAATCATGTTAACACAATCATCTTCACTCTAGCACTGTTTATTTAGACTATTTTAATTTCTGCTAGACTTCCTCTAGGGAAAGAACAATAACTCATCACCACTGCACAGAGATGTTATAGTTTGTTACTAATCTATCTGCCATCAAATACTTCTATCTGATACAGAAATCTACATAGAAGTCTCCTACCCATGAAAATTTTCAATTTAAAATTTCAACTAGGAGTATTATGAGCAGCCAGAAAAAGGCCAACAGCTGTAAAAAAACTAGCATCAAAGGGCTTTAGCATTTCTCAAAAAATGTCCTAACATTCCTTGTTACTGAACAAGACAGTTTGTAAGTAAGTTGGGAGGGAATTAAGAGGACAGTGAGAGAAAGGACAGGAGTGCTTTAATTATCACACCAGCAGATACAAAAAAAGAGCCAAGACTAAATACAAAAATTATATAATACAAAACATATGCAGGTGGACTCTTACACAGGGATGTCTTCCATTGGTGAACTAAAAACACATTCTTTTTATCAAAGTTGGGAGCAGGCTGACTGTGAGTGCTACAGAAGTGCATGAAAGCAGAGATGCACAGACAGCTGAGGTACAAGGCAAAGAAGCATTTGATAAGACAAAGGGAAGGATGTCACTGTCAGCAGGCCACATGGGAGCATCCAGGAAAACCATAGTCACAGCTACCAACATAATCCTTTGAATCAAAGGACTTCTGTCAAACCAAAATAATCTCCCTGCCAACCTTTCCTGAGATGCGAGTGTGCTGTAATAAAGAGAAATCTTCCCATGGTGTATGGCTGTAATCCTTGACCTGAGCACACTGCTCCTCCACAGCTTCTCCTCCCACAGAAGTGACTGTGTGCATGGCTCCATATAGTCTATATTCTCACACAACACCAAAAAGTTGAATTACCTTGTGTGATGCTAGCACACTTCTTTTGCCTACATGAAGAATTTAAATACAGGGGACAAGTGGAAGCATTTTAAGAGGAAGCAAATTCACACCACCATGCAGGAACTTTCTCCTGCATGCACCATTTTGCACAGCAAAACTTCTGCTCTAGTAAACCTGATCTGATCTGGTCACTCAAACCCCAGGAACTACTGAAAAATCCCTCCTGTCATTCACACTTCTGACTCGACAAGACTCACCTTCAACATCTAAATCAGAAACAGATCTTTTAGGCAAAGCCACTGGTTCTGTCATTCTTTTTAGTAGCATAGACATACTATTTAGGAAACAGTAGAGGGAATAGTAGGTTTTTAAAGCTAAATTTAGTAATACATAGCATCACTCTTTTGATACATATGAAATACTTAAATGAAATTCAGGATGGATACAGAATTAAGATTTTGGATGTCAATAGTCCTTTAATGAACAATGGCAAGGACAATGAATAAACACTTCAAGAAACTAGTAAAAAAAGTTCTACTACAGATTTAAAGAGTTTAGAATAACAAGCCTATTTAAGATGATACTGATGCTAGCAGTCACTTTTAATTAATTGAGAAACCTTTCAGAAGGAGACTTTAATCTACTAGTATTTTAATCTTGCATTGGGCACTTCATACCTGAAAAAACTAGTCTACTTGACTCCAAGAATACTTCCTGTATCAGATTAGAAAAAAAATAATTAAAACAAGAAGCAATGCAAGTCATTCACATAGCATATAAACAAGATGAAATACTAAGATTATTAAAGCCTTCCAGTAAAGCAAGTACCATGAGGCAGAACACAAACAGCCATTAAGAACTACAGAAGCAGCAGTACTTTTATATTTGCCATTATGTGGTTTGTTCCCAAGTCATTTCCCTACACCGTGGAATTCTACAGTGAAAAGCATTTGGAAATTAACAAATTGTTTGAAGAACTGTTCTGACAGAAGTGTTAAAAATAAGTTTCTAGTTATGAAACAGACATGACCTACACCAAGTCTCATCACTAACAAAAACATCCCACTGGCTAGGTCCTAAGGTGTTAACCAAACATGTGATCCTGCACACAAAATTTATGGAAGTTTTTCCAAGTTGACATGAAAGAATGAGTCCAAATTTATTTTAGAGGGAAGCTTTAAGTCCTCTTAACAGTTTACTCCAGCTGTAAGCGTAGTGGTACCAGCTGTAAGAGCCAAATATGTTTGTGATAGCTTTTTTCCAGCAAGACAAAAACACTGCATATTTAGAATGAAAAGCCATCTGCATTTTATTGGAATACCAACACATTAACCGTGTTTTTGCAGACAGTCTTCCTCCTTTAAGCATGGTAACATCCAAATGATGGTCAACTTAACACCAAGGGGCAGCTGTCCCCTGCTTATGAGCTGTTTCACTGCCTGTACATCCTTTTGGTTGCTGTAAATTGGACTATGCACTTTAGTAGTCCATACCTCCCAGCCAATAGATAAAAGGAACAGACTCTTCTGAACCCACGCTAAGCATCTCCGCAGCATTCACAAAGTATTTGTCTATTAAAGTTAAGAAGCCTGAAAAACAGACAAACACTCTCATGGTGCAGCTTTATCATGCTGTCAGTTTAACCCAGTAAGAACAAGCACAACCATTAAATAAGCTCAATGCAGTAGCTTAAAATAGTTTCACATGCCAGTACAAATAACAGTTTGCTAAGAGAGCAAACAATAGCCAGAGCTGGCTGATTGAGTGGCATGTATGTGTGAAAAACTAGAGTCTCTTTTCAATTTCACAACCTAAACGTATTTTCTGAATTTGCATCAAGTCTGTTCAGAAGTCTACATAAAGTAGAAGAACCCCAAGGCTAATTATCTGTCTATTAGTATAAAAGGCAGTTGGTTCCATGGAAATTCAGCAAAGAACTAACATATTTGCTTTGTTTTGCATTTCAACATCATTACCAACTTTGTTCTAAAACACCAAACCTTTACTTAGAAAGGCTGTTGGGGGTAGTAAGGGGACAGAAATTAGTTCAGGTACCTGAATGCCTTTTATGAACTCAAACCCTTAGAAACACCAATATCCTTTGACATACTATTTATTACTTCTTTGCTTACTCTTTGATTCTGCTCCATTCTGTTACCACAATGTCACGGAATCACATAAAAGCAAACAAATATAGCTAAAGAGACAGCAGCACTGATGACAGGGGGGTCTTTCCCCCGAATTATGGATATGTGACTGAAATTCACAACTGACCTCAACTCTTAGTTCCATACACACTATCTCTGGGGAGGATGGGTGGAAAAGGGAGGAGCAGTGGGGAGGCCCATACAGGAATGAGGAACAGGAAAATGCAATCACTTTATCAGAGCCAATCCCTTTCCAAGGTTTATATATATAGTTTGTAGGAAATAGTCGATATAAGGGGAAAAAAACCCAACCACCTTCTACTTTTATCATCAAGTCTCTTAAACCACTGGGGCTGGACAGAACTGAGAACTTTTAAGAGCTGTCTTACAAACTACCACCAAGCAGAACTCGACGCACACAAAGCTATGCTGGTGGTTTAATTTAACATCGAAGTAATATCTGTAACCCTATTCACGACGGGGTTAGTATCCCCGCATCTTCAAGGCAGTCATGACAGTGAACCGCTCAGCCACGTGCCCCTTCCATTTCCACAAGTATTGTCACACACTCGTTTAACTAACCACCCCTCCGACACGTCCGTGGGGCGGTGGTGCTCCGGCTGCCCGTGCGCGCTCCCCCTACGCGCCGGAGAAACCTCCCCAGGATCATCTCCGGGCCGCGCTGCGCCCCAGCCCCGCACACCCCGCCAGCGGCCGCCAGCTCCGCACCGGGGGCTCCGGCGGGGATTGCCAGCGAACGCGCCCGGGAAAGCCTGCCGACGGCCTCCTTCCCTTCCCCGGGAGAGCCCCCCGCCCGCTGCCCTCCGACGTGGCCAAGCCGGCAGCAGGAAGGGCGAGCGGCCGGGGAACGGCGGCGCTGCGAGAGCCG